>JAZDUH010000098.1:19872500-20140000 GCA_036419115.1 Scarus forsteni | reverse complement strand
GAAGACATTCTGCAAACTGGTCACAGGTGGGATTCAACCCGAATTGGCAGAAGCAACTACATGGGGTGCCTGGTTGCTAACCACTCCGCCAAACCAGCTCCCCTTTAAAACATTTTTTGTAAATCACACATTGAGAAAACAGCTACTCAGGGAATTTGTGGTGCAATTAAAAGCCAAAGTGTGTTTCTCTTATTCATCATCAAGATTTACCTTCAAATTTTTTGGAGCTTTCAGCAGGCTAATTAAGACTGCATTTCAGTCCACAGTTAGACCCAAGGCATAGCTTGGACACCCACCCATGTTCTAACTAAATGTCAATGCATATTCCATAAACAAGGATTTACACATTTATGCTAATTTACTGAGCTGTACATTTGATTTAAACTAACAATCTGCAGCCATGCTAGCAGCAGCACTGTGAGGCAGAGCTTTGATCTGAACGCTACCATCAGCATGTGAGCATGTTGATGCTAACATGCTTATGTTAAGCAGGTATACTGTTTATAGTGTCCCATCTTACTATGGTATGCTAAAACCTGCCATTTATCAGTAACTACTCCGAGCAGTTTAGGCTGATAGGAATGTCTCCAGATTGGCATGCATCTGATGTTAAGCCAAAGAGAAGTAGTACATTTGTGACTGGAAATTTCATTGAAATTGTGTAAAACTGAAATCTACAACTTCCAGAGTGTAAGTATAAAGAAATATTTACAAAAAATTAAAAGAATAATGCAAAAAAAGGAAAGCGGAGTTAATTTTATAAACGCATCTAAAAAGAGAGAGCTGGGTTGAAGCTAATCAGATGGAGTCAGAACATCACTTTGATTCATCCTGTCTACTTTGTACATTATAGTCCATCATCATCTGAATATGTAAGTAAGAACCAAAGCTTCTGTTCAGTTGAAATATACCCCATTTCAATTTCAAATCAAATAAATCCACGTTTAAAGTACTTTAGACCTATTTCACTTATTGATAATATCACTCCAGCTTTACTCAATATGTGTGTGATACAAACATTTTTTTGGACTAAAGTGAAAGTCTTGTGCCCCGCAGAAGGTTAAATAGCTCCCTTCACACAGTATATGTTTCCCCCTGGTTGTGTTATTTTCAGGTTCTTTTTTGGACAAGCAGTGGGAGTTGTGCTTGTTTGCTGGTGGGAGCCTGATAGAGATGAAGAGGCAGTGAGGAGTGACTGCCCTCTGAGATGGCTGCCTGCAAGATGCCAGGTGGGCTCGGAGGTCATGTCTGTTATGTCTCTCTTGCATATTTATAGTGTTTTTTTTCTTCTTGATTAGGCTATTATTAGAAGAAAGAGAAATATTACTGTTAGAAAGAACACCAAAACAAATCACTTTTTTCAGCATAAGAGCTGCTCGCCTGTTTCCTGGTGTAGATTGTGCTAAACTGTGCAGCAGACAAATTATTGACTAAAATAACTGACATCATTGGATCATATTACATTCCACTCTGCTCTTTTCATATAAGTTTAATGGTTTGGTTTTAATTTCAAAGTGTAGGAGAACTATATTTGACCATTAAGGGGAACTGCAGACCCTATCACAGTTTTGTCTAAAATTCTTAAAACCATCATGCTGTTATTGTGAAAGGTCCATGTCGATTCAAGTTCAAGCCCATTCATTAATAACATTTGCCAGTTTTACATTTGTATATTTACAACCAGTGTTTGTTTTGACTTTTCTTCATTCGACAACAAGCTTGTAGTAAGAACACTTTGTCACTTGTGGCAGCCCACATGGACAAAGTGGTGCTTTACATGTCTTCTGACATTATCCTTTTTAAAAATCTCTAATCCTGATTTGTTTAGCAAAGATAAAACGGAATTCTCAATGAATTCAAGAATTACATTTTCACAAGATTAGGAGGTTGGTGTTTTGCTTCCACAGTGGGTATGAAAGTGTATAACTGAGTCAGCTGATACTGATGGACAACTTACATATATGCCTTGGCCACAAGGGGGGAATGAATGAGTAGATGTGATCTAACGCTGCTTTGGGTCCTCAGACTAGAAAAGTGTCATATCAGCTCAAATACAAAACTTAAATCCATTTACAAGACTCAATTTATGACTCAAAATGTAGTCATTAGTGTGCACAACAGACATGTCACATTTATATACACTGTCTATGCAAATCAGTTGAAGCTTGTTCATTATTTATCCCCACATAACACTTCAAGGTTTTTTGAGGATTTTGGAATTTATTGATAAGCATTCTTTAAATACTGAAATTAAAGCATGTTAAGTTCTGACTGTGTAAATTAAACTATAACTAAAAAAACAGAGTTGCAGATAATACACAGTTTGTCTATTTTTTTAAAATGCATTTTAAAATTCTTGTGGCTTTTCAATTTGAGGTATAAGGGGGCTGAACATTCAAACTGTTCATGTTCATTGCAGAAGTAAATAATATATCATAATTGTAATATTGTCCATACTGATTAAAGGATAAGTTCGGTTTCTACAGCTTTCACATTGTTTATAGAATGAAGTAGAACAATATACTCACCCAGAAGGCTTTCCTGATCCAAATAGTGCTTCGGAGATATTTAGATCCAAAATCGAGCAGCGGACATCTGTATAATGGTAGCACATAGGGCATGTATAGCGCCGCTCCTTAAACTGCATTAATTGTCCAAAAACTCATTAGTTTCACCAATATTTCATCACTGTCCGCTCACGCTACTCCTCCATTACTGTCTGTGTCGCTCCAGACATGTTTTTGTAACTGTGCCGACCTCTGAACTGAAGATGAAGAAGGCTTGCCTCCACGCCTGCACAGTGCGGCTCATTGTTTCAGGGCAAGACAGTCGGCTACACGACTTTCTTCTTCCAGTTTTGAGCAAAATGGACGAATATCTATCGGATGAAGATGTTGTGGAGGAGAACTTTGAATATGATGGGTGTCCTTACAGTTTCGAGCCAGAGTTTACAGATGAGGAGCTCATTGAAAGGAGGACGCGGAGGCAGCGCTCCAGAGAGTACTGCGCAGGCGCGGAGGCATACATTCTTCTTCTTCAGTTCAGAGGTCAGCACAGCCACAAAACATGTCTGGAGCAACACAGACTGTAATCGAGGAGTAGCGTGAGCGGACCATGATGAAATATTGGTGAAACTAATGAGTTTTTGGAAGAATAATGCAGTTTTAGGAGCAGCGCTATACATGCCCTATGTGCTACTATTATACGGATGTCTGCCGCTCGATTTTGGATCTAAATATCTCCCGAAGCACTGTTTGGATCAGGAAAGCCTTCTGGGTGAGTATATGGTTCTACTTCATTTTATAAACAATGTGAAAGCTGTAGAAACCGAACTTATCCTTTAAACACTAATTCATTTATTGACTTTTTACAACTGCTCGAGTAAATTCACACTTGCTAATTTTTAAAAATTCTGCCAGTTGTCACATGGGGAAACCTGATCCACCCCTATTGTCACTCTGTCCGAGACGCTCTGTTGGTTCTCCTGTCACCGGCCCCCCTGCTTTGACTGGTTGGCCAGCCTACATTGTAGTAATTGGTCACTCATATGCTCCGCAATTTTGCTCTGTGCTGGGCTTGGCATCGCTGACCATGTCATGCTGACAGGTCGATGATCTGCACTGGGCCATCTAAAGCCAACGGGCTTCAATTGCATTGGGCCTGTAGACAAACAAAAGGTGAGAAGCCACACTTGGACATCAATTTAGGAGCTGGAGGATTCAACTATTTCAGGCAGCTCCTGGCAATTTTCTCTTGAGGAGGGATTGAAATTCCATTGTCACAGCAGAGGACACGTGTAAAACACACTAAAGAGCACTGTTACACCACCTGTAACAAGTACATAATACTAAAAAAGCACAATATGGCCTCTTGAAATTATGATTTTTGTATCTCATAGTTTTGACCTAGTATCTTATAATTTGTCTTGGTACCTCAACTAACTCAGGAATTACATAATTATGACTTTTTATAACCTTGACTGGGTAGATTCTATGTCAGTCATCAGGCAAGTCTATCTGGAATAGCTTCACCCAAAGTGATTGTTGATACTTAGAAACTGACCTGGCTTATCTACATCATGTTCAGGACAAAGAAGCAGTAGCTATGGCTGAATGTGAGAAGTAACTGCTAGCATCTGACAATCCTAAGATTAGAAATCCTCCAGTTGAGCACTGTTTTCGATTGCTCTACACTCTTAGAGCTTGATGTATGTCAAGATATATAACACTTATTTGTTTACATACCCCTTTAAAAGTTTAATATTACCTCTTTGGAGGCCTCCCTCTGCAATGTGCTGTTAATCCTTTATCATGACACCTACCCTTTGGCAAAGGGGGAGGTATACAGTTTAACTTCTTAGTAAAAGTGAATCATCTTGCAAATAATCTTGCTCACTTCTTCAGTTCACAAAGAGGCATTAGCACTCATTTTAGTATGCTTAGATACTAGCTAAGAAAACCTCCTCACAGGAGCTTTAACGATTAACTCTTGCCTGAAGACCATTTGAAATTATTTCTGTTTAACATCTACTTGAGAGGAAAACTTATAATTTTTCACTTCAAAATGGAAAATGTCTCAGTTCATGCACAATAGCTCCTCGAAGTCTCAATGCCCTGGCATTCTGTCAACCAACTATGCAGCCCACACTGTTTGAGAGTAAATAATAGAAGAAGCTGATCCATACCAGGAAATCCACTGAGATGCAGAGGCTGCCATTGCTGTTAGAAATACAAAAGTACTTAAAAGCAACCATGATCTGCAGAGGTTATACAGGAAATACTGTATGGGGTCTACAAGACAAATGCTTAAGAGCTGACTTGTACAGATTACAGCTTTTCCTTCCTTCATTCAGCAGTAATATGCATTCAGATCGTATGAGAAACACATTCACAGTCAGCCCTTACTGCTTTATTGTACTTTGACTAGTACCTTTCAAGTTAAAGGATGCAAAGCAGGTTTTTTGGAGCAATCCTACGAAAGCAAGGGTTGCACAAGAGCTGGAGAAATCCATCTGCCTCCCCCAAATCACATTCTGACATGTCTCACAGTGAAATCTCCCCCCCAGGCACTAGATGAGGGAACATCTTCCATCTAAACCTGGATACAATAGGGCCTGTAAGACACCGCAAAATGGATTGGGAGTGCTAAAACCACAGAAACCTCTGCCGGAAACACGACTTTCTATAAATACAGGATACTCGCTTCAGCTGCCAAGTTCGTTATTCTCTCTTTCTCTCTCTCTCTCACTCTCTCTCTCTCTGTCATATTGGGCTCTGCATAGTTATATATACTACATCATCATTCAAACACCGGGCAATTGAAAGGAAAATAGCCTGAACAACTAAGAAAAATGAAAGCAGCGGAAGCGTGGTTCTGTCTTTTGAAGGAACATCTCTCTCCTGCTCTTCCTCTGAGAGTGGGAGTGGGTTAGGGAAGCCCGGTACCAGGCCCCGATGCTGCTGCTGCTGCTGCTGCCGCTGCTCGCTGCGGTTGGTGTGGCAGGTTTCCCGTGCAGTCCAAAAATACTTTCACTCGCCCACTTTGGTCCCCAGCTGCCTGTACTCTTTGGTTCTCCAGCAGGGATGGGTGAGAATCATACTCGGCTCTCTCCAATCGTGATGGTGGAATGCCCCAGTGTTTCTTTAACCATGCCCCCAGACTCCTCCACACACTCATACATATACACACAACATTCAAATGGCTCCCAACTTGCCCTCTCCTGTGCTGTATTCATGCTCGCAGCGCTCTGATAGTCCAATTCTTGGGCCTGATCCAGCTTCTGTACCTGCTGTTACCTAACTGCAATGAAAAAAATCTTTGACACAGAGGAGAGTGGTTTTATATTTTTTCTTTTAATGACTCCACAAATGTTTCATTCATCCTTAAATGCACCCCCAGAAAGCTGCTTGTGTGTTAGATAATGTGTGTCAAAATGCAAATATCCAGGTTATTTATTTACCAGATACAACAACAACCTCACCAGACTGAAACTCGATAGCATCTACGACACAAATCAATATCATACAACATGGGACTAATTGCATGTACTGTTGACCAGCAGAAGTTAATACGTCTACATATTCTAGCCTGTGACTCATCTGCACCCACACTGATTTCTATTTGTTGCACTTTCTCCAATCCATTGACACTGCAGTGTGTATGAAACGATATGAATGTTAATAATCAGAAATAACTCTTTCCATCACAGCCTTATCAATGCACACACACACACAGGGGGTTATTACAGAGACGTGCAATGCAAACGGACTCAAACAAATAGCTAACAGCAGACATGTGAGGAAACAGATGAAGAATGTTAAGAGCTCGCAGCTAACAAAAGTAACTATGGAAACGGCCGGCTCTACATTGCACTAGCTTCCACAGCTCTCTCCAGAAATAAAAACTGTTGGGCTAAGAGCGAATCAGGTAAAGACAAAAGATCCCGGGTGAACCTATTTATAGTGGGCCTTACATAACATACATAGACCTATGTTGGCTGAGGCGAGTTTGGCGCTCGGCAGCAAGCTTCTGGGGGGGCAGAGAGCTGGAGATGCTGGATCCTGGAGGGTGTTTTACAGGAAGGCATGAAGGATAAACAGCAATTATTAGGACAGAGAGGAGAGTATGGGGGACCTTTTCTGCCTCTAAAAAAAGGAGAGCTGAGCACTAGTGAAAAAAATCTAGACTTTTGAGTCATGATTATGAGATACTATATTCTATTTATGGGATAAAAAGTCCCATTTATGTCTCATAAATGGGACTCAACATAAATATAAGACACCACATAAACATGCTGACATCCGAGGTCATTATTTTTGTGATATTAAGGCATGATATTTAAAAGCTAGGTCATAATTAAGTGAAGATAAAAATATGAGGCACTAACTCGAAATTAGAGGATACTAAGCCATAACTATGAGATGTCCAGTTTCAAGTATGCCAAAGGTAAGCATGATAATGAGATAGAAGTCCTTCCTTTTAAATACCTAAGCTATGATTATGGAAGAAAGTTATAAGAAAAATGTGTAACACCAGGTCATGATTATTAGAAATCCTAGTAATTACCATGAGATCAAAAAAACATTTTATGATACACTAAATTGGATTTATCTAAATATTTTGAATTAATCTTTCAATAGTAACTGAGTTTGTCATAATTGTAATCTGTTCAGTAGAACTTAGTATTGCACATTTTGCGTTCAGAATCATACAATTTTGACTTTTTTTCTTGTACTTTTGAGTTTATAACTTTTAATTATGGTTCATTCTTTTCTAATTATGACTTGGTATTTCTCAATCTCCCAGGATCTCTACTTACATATCCCATAAATATGTCTTAAATAGTCATTTGATGCTCACTACAGTTTTACATGGTTAAAGCTCTAGTAAGGAGTTCTTTTAGCGGGTAATGAGACTGATTAAAATTAGTTCTGATGCCTCGTTGTAACTTACAAGCCAACAAGACTATTCACAAGAAGTACATTCTCTTCTAAATATTTACATTATATGCCTCCCTCCTTTGCTGCAGGCCTGCCTCAACAAAAGTAATTAATAACTACTACTAATTACTTCAGTGAATAGAAGTAATTAATAGCATGCACAGTCTCTGCCCTGCACTGGGCTTTTCAACAGGGGTCACTGGGCTAAAACTACTGATGCAACACGGGTAGGGTGTCACCCATAAGTTCATGATCTGCACTGGGCTTGCAGCTTGGAGCCAACAGCCTTGAGCTACTGACTAAACAATGGTAGGACATCACACGGTTTGTCTACTCATAGACAAAGTCATCTATTCAAGCAGCTACTGGCACTCTTCTCTAGAGGAGGGGGAAAATCCAGTTGCCATGGAGTTTGCAATCTTGTGCTAAGAAGTCCTCTGTCAGAGGAGACATGTAAAACACACTAAAGGGCATACAAAACCATGGGTAGCAGAGCTTTCAGCTGTTCTGCTCCCAAACTCTGGAACTCTCTCCCCCCGGACCTCAGAAACATTGACTCCCTTCCCCACTTCAATCAAAACTCAAAACCCATCTGTTCAAACTGCCTATTCCCTTTAATTTTCCACCCTCATTTAACTGTGTCACTCTTGTATGTTGTTTTTATTTATTTTAATTGTGATTTTAATGCAGTGTGTTTTATTATGTATTTTGTAAAGTGTCCTTGGGTGCTAAGAAAGGCGCTTTTAAATAAAATGTATTATTATTATTAAAAAGGCACAATATGATGTCTTGATGACTGTTATCTATTTCTACTTACTATCATATAAGATTATTATCTGTTTACTTCATATAACCTTGCAGAGCAGCTTGATTTTCCAGGTTCCGCGTCCATCATCATGCAGGTCCGTCTTGCAAAGCTTTACCCAAAATGTTTGTTTCTAATCAAAAAAGGGCCAGACTTATCATCATCCTTTTAAGGACAAAGAAGTAGAAGGTATTGCTGAATATGAGAAGCGGCTGCAAGCACCGAATAAGCCTTCACCTTCCAGCTGTTCCTTGAAATGCTCTCCCTCATGTTCTCTATTAGAAATATATCCTATTGATGTGTGAAAAAGTCAATCAGGTGTCTCTGATTTGACTTATCTCATGACCCTGTTATCACATTATTATGACTCAAGAATCATGGTCAAACTAAGAAGAATTTCAAGGGCGAGTGATTTAAATAGAAGGAGGAAGGCTCGCTGTTTTGATGCCAGGGAGAACAAACAATATTTGCTCAGTCCTAGGAGGGCAGTGATGTCAAGGCCGGAGTCCACGGGCTACATTAGCATGCAATGCACTAATGAAAATTGACACATTAATCAGTCTTAACCATCATGCCTAAGGAGTACACAAAGATACAACACAGACGTCACATGAAGCAGAAATTCTGAGTCAATCCCCAAAAAGCCTTGAATGGGAGGCACAGAAGTTCTGTCAGAAGAGAGCACATACACTCACACACATGTGGCCCCTGACATTGAGGTGATATGAACACACAGAGCCCACGGAAAACCTGTGTGAGAGCGGCTGTAATGCAGGAGCGGTGATCACACAGAAATACAGCCTGCCACCATATCTTAAATCCAAATTGAGCCATTAGCATAATTATCCACTTATACTGCTTTAATTCTAAGTAGCACTCCATTGTAAGTAAAATGATAGCTAAGCTGTATTCAAAAAGCCTCTTTTCCACTCACAAATGCCTTATTAATTAGCTCCCTCTAGCATAAGTTCCCAGTAATTACATTCAGTACAGCAGTCATCGCTACAAGGGGGGTATTTCCAGCAACTATTAGACAACTTTATAATTACTCTGCAGATGTATAATGATTTCCATCACAAAAAAAATCTCTTTCAAACACTGAGGGGCAGCCATTTGGACATGGCATTCACTTCATGTTCAGCTCACTCCACAGCCAATTCATCTGCAGCAGGCAATCATGAAATATCCCCCCATATAGAAGCTCTGATAAGGTTGGGATAATATGCAAATGAATAGTCCCTGACTCATCTGTTTATTATGCAGTCACATTAGTTAGCTCTGATGCTGTTTGGCTATTATCCCATCTCACTGTGAAAAAAGGGTCTTGGGTGAGGGGGATGGATTGCGCAGTGAGTGCTTTAGTCACACAGATTGTCCGCACTCTTCAAAGAAATAAATGCATTTTCAACTGGAGTTGCATTGAGGGGATGTGGAATCCATTTCCCTCTGAGAGAAAGAGCGAGCGGCAGAGGATATGGCTCATCCGTATCCCGTTCCCTGGACAGGAGGATTAGCGTTAGCAGGTCAGGGGGTCAAATGTTAAGACTGTTTCTTCTGCGGTGCAGCCAGAAGGCAATTATTGCACATTGATACATCATTCTCTGATTTTTGTTTCAAACCTACAAAGATACAGTTGACTGAGGCTGAGGTAATAGTAAAAGATGGGGAAAAAAGCTTCAAGCTCCTTTCAAAAAGAGTTGGAACATTGTGTAAAAGTAGTGAGATTAAATAGTGAGATTTGAAAACTAGTTTAAATCTATACCTATGTTTTTTTTAGTTTTTTTTAGTTAACCTTTATTTTACCAGATAGGAAACCCACTGAGATCAGGATGTTAGGATTTTAACTATCACTTGCTCCCCTGTTCTTCATACTATGGAAAAGTTAATAGACTCTCAAGTCAAACATGTTGAACTGAACAATTAATCAAATTTTATTGGCATTTACAATTACTGCCTACCAGTTATGAAAACTTAATAACATGAAGATTATGAAGATGCACTTATTTAATCTTTTTTTAAACAGTGATGTTTAAACTATGACTTAAGTTACAGCTATAGCTTGGTTTCTATAATGAATAAATACAGTGTGTGATGCATTTTAATTAAAAAATGTCACGTGTTGTGTGACATAAAATGAGAAAGTGTGATTTATAATTGTGACCTCAATATCTTCCAAAATAATCCAAATTCTATTTTTCCCTCATTGAGCAGCCCTACAGCAATGGGATTTTAACACATCAGTATTTTTTTTCTTTTCTTTTAAATGAAAGTAAGTTTCTGATTGGATGCATTACCGCATGAGGAAACACGTCTGGTTTATGCTTCTCCAGAGCTCCATTTCTGAGAGAAAACTCAGCAGGGAGTAAACAGCAGAGTGAGAAGTAGCAGGTTTCTAAACACCTATACATGAATTTTAGTGTTTACTAAAGTCAGTTCTTACTCTATTTAAGAAAATTATTGCCCCAGAACACAGACTGGATGTAACAGCTGAACATAAACCTGAAATTACTTTGAAACGACATTTACAGGCTAATGTTAGCTTATTTTACACTGACATTTTGATGAAAAAAAACCCCCTTAATTTTCTAAATATATAACATAAATATGGCATGTTCAACTTGCACATCGATGAAGGCACTATCAGCACTGATTACATCATGTAACCTAGATTACATCTTTTTCAGGGATGGTTCTTACAATTCCAAAAACGACAACACCAAGCAACATCCTGTATGAGCAACAATGACATTGCTTCACAATAGGCACTTGACTGGCTTGACCTGTCTCCCATTGAATTTTTTTGAGTTTTAGGAAGAGAAAAATACAACATCAAAAAATATTGAGCAACAAAGATAAAACAGGAATGGAAAAGAAATCCATTTTCAGAACTGCAGCAGTTAGTATCTGCGGTCCACTTATGCTTTCACAGTGTCGTTATGGGAAAAGGTGAGGGTACCCCTTGATTAAATAGGATACACAATACATGGTCTGCAACACTGATAATACCACAATACAGGGAAAATAATCCATATGTGCAAGGATATCATGTGATGATACAGTATATCCTGATATCTAATCAACAGATGAATATCAAATGACTCTTGTAAGTTGTCCAATTGCTGTATTCATGCAGCAATGTGGTGTCATTTTTAACTGAATCTGACAAAGCTTTTTTGTTAAAATCAAATAACTGTATAAACAAACTAGTGTTAAAACAAACTTCTTGCATATTTCAAATACTTTTTATTATAAATACATGAGTATTTGGCAGATAATCAATTGTGTATGTAGACCTGTAAACATGGCTCCAATACTGATATTTTGCTCCACCCCTAGTTGCAACCATGTGCCCACCTTAACTATTTTTGAAACAATTTTAAAGGGCATTAAATTCCGAATGAGTGCATATTCACAATAAATACAAAAAACTTTGACATTTTTGTTGGTTTAAACACTGATCACTTTGTCCCTGAGTAGTGACACATTTAATATACATTAACAGGGGTTTTCAAAATCACTTTATGCCTTTATAATTCACATTTATTATGTCACAGTTCTTTTGAAATCCATAACCTTTCCCAAGGTACACCCCAAGTGTCATCTAGCAGGAATTATTCATGATTTTCATTATCTTTTTTTCAGTGTTTGACAACTGAGAAACTTGGTGTTTCTTCCAAAAAATGTGCTGAAACGACCAGCCTGTGGCTTCACAGCATATCTGTTGCTCGGCTAACTAATAGAGGCTCTATTTTTAGCCATGTAACCTTAATGCACCACTCTGAACCTTTAACTATACAACTGCACATGTATCACATTCAGAGAAATCATGAAGTGTAGGGGTTGAAATGCTGAGGTCCTGGGCACTGATTGACAGTCTGTGCTGTTGCACTCAAAACTCTCCGTTTAAACTTGGTGTCAAAGTATTATTGAGATCATTTTAACGGTGCAGCCTTTGTGTGTGTGTGTGTGTGTGCGCGCGTGCCAGCTAAGGAGTAAAAAAGAATTTGCCACGGATGTAGTCCTCATGCCTTTTAAATTTTAGGTAATTAAGCACAGAGCCCTCACAGCAACTGCGCTCCATGGAAACCAATGCAAAACAGCAGCCTGACGTCAGACGGAAGCCTTCAAATGTGCCACCAGACAAAGAGAGAGGACTAGACTGCTGTACTTAAGGTCACACTGCATTAGAGCCACTGTTGGCTTTGACTGACAGAGGTTTGCTGACATCTATGCTGAACAAGTGTATTAACTGCAGGCTGGGGCAGGTAATAATTTTGCCGTTGTAGTAATAATGCTGGAAAATCAATCAATATCCTCTGTTAGACTTAATAAAACAGCTGTACTGAGTTTGAGGTTTAAAACCCCGGACTCTCTGCTGCACTCGAACATTCAGTCAACTCTATGACTGTCAGATCTTAAGCTTTCTGTTCTTTTTCCTGATAATATGCACTCTACGCATTATTCAGATTTCTGAAAAGGACAACACAAGAAAAGGGAGTCAAGCTGAGATTTCACCTACTGAGCATAGGAGCAAATTTTCTAATCCAAGATTACACATAAAAACGAGCACAGATTCAAAATCTGCACAAGCAGACTGATCGGTTTCTATGTGCATCTATTGAATTGGGGATTAAGTAAAATGCTGTAGTCTAGCCAAAACTGTTTGTTTTAACATCAGTGATACCAAGGATTTATCAGTTGTTCATTCATGGAAATAGCTGTGTTTATGTGGAGGGAGAAGCTCATTCCTGAATAAATAGTAAGTAATGGTTAGAGAGAGAATATTTACCCAGAAAGGGATCAGAGTTAAGAGAAGACAGGACTGTAGTGAGGATAATGCATTAAGGATAGACTTCCAAGGCAAACCAAGTAGACACTGTGGTTAAAACATGTTTAAAACAAAACTAAATGTTCAGAAAAACAGAGAAAAAACAGGAGTAATATTCAAACCATTTATTGTTTTAAACAAAACAAAATCAATGACCTTGCTGAATTGCAATTCCTGCCAGTAAAAAAAGTCAAGCTGTGGATACCAAATACAGCGACTTATTGAACAGTTCTTTCAGAAATTATGAGCAAGACTTCATATCACATTTTGGAGACAGTGATTTAAAAAAAGTAAATGCCAAAGTTTTTGTAACCATTGTGGACCCCACAAAAGAAAAGCAAAACATATGATCAAAGGGCAATATCACAAGAAAATACCATGGCATCTTGAACATGAAATTGTTCAATTGTGCATTTCATGTACCAAAATAAGTTCCTAATATTGGTGTTAAAAATGAAAATACAAAATAGTCACCTGTCATGTTTTATCGAATTAAACTTTGCGAATGAAGCTGTGTCTGAAAATGACTAAAAATGACTTCAAAGATTCTTAATTGAAAGGTATTTAAAAAAAACACTTCTTTATGTTTTCTATACAAAATGGCCTGTCCACAACTCCCAAGATTGAAACATCAGACAACTCAAGAAAATATAAATGTGTTGAAAATGAGTAAAATGTGTGACCTGTAAGTACAGAACATAAGCACCAGACAGTGCTTGGAACTATTAAAGCAAATAAGTAGCTGCACTCACTGTTGTGTGAAATCTCTACACAGAGGATCTTGGTGAAAATATTTATTTCCTTCAATTGCATATGTTAATCTGATGTGAATTACTTTATTCAGACCTAACTGATGAATTCTTGAGGACTGTGTTTTACTTGGCAGATGCAGATGCGTCTGGTTGCTTACCTACTAAGACACATTTTCAGCCTACCTTTCTTTGGTTGGACCACTACTCACTGTTTATTCAATATTGCAAAGGTTTATTTCTGTGATACTCTTAGACACCTACAGATAAGACATTTTTGTGACTGCTGCAGTGTGCAATACTAAGTTGTAGTCAAATCAGTATATGACATTGGCTTTCTGTTCATGTTGTCTAGCATGAAGAAGCTCTGGATCTTGTTCAATCATTCCTCTGTGAATCGTGTTGAACAAGACGCCTTATGGTTTTAAAATTTTAGCATTTGAGTATCTTGCGAAGTAGCCCACCGATATCTTACATGCCAGTGTTCGTATTGGTTGTTGGACAACCAAACAGCACTGATGGTCTTGATTTCAGACGATCAAAATGTAATTGAAACCAGACATAAAATGAGATTCATTCTTATTTCAAACTAATCTGGTCATGCCAGGGTTCGAATAATGTCCACACACAGGCAGGTAATTAAATGCACATAAAATGTCACACTGTGCACCAGTTTCTTTGTGTGACATCACTGTGCTATGACTTCTGTTTGATGAGTGTTGTGTTGTGGCAGACATTGCTTAAATTTAGCAGGTTTCAGAACAGTTTATACAACACTAAATGATAAGAAACCTGCTGGTGTGTGGGACAGAGCAAGGTGTTATGGTTCAAGGAATGACCATGTGCACTAGTGACCAGTGACTGCCTGTGTCAGTGGTTGCCATAGGCAAAATCGGATGCTGAAACTGAGAAGGCTACTCATGATTGCTTGTGAATTTTTCTGCATTATAGTATCTGATCAAGGTTATTAGGTATTGAAACGTACATGAAAAACTGTTGGAAATAATGCCTTCTAACACCAGTCAATATGGTCACAAGTTTAACCATAACACCAGTTTGACTTTGGGTTGGTACAACTTCAAAGGTGCATTTATGCATTTTCATGGGGGCAAAGATGTTTTTAAAAGATTATGCGTGGATGGGATTTTTCTTTAAAATGGAGTAGGAAAAGCTCAGTTTTTAAATATACCTGCCTATGTTTTGGCTTAACCTTGGATTTTTTTTTTTTTTTTACCTTAATGACTTCAGTGGTTTCAATGGCGAGAAAAAAATCCTCATATTCAAACACTTGGTCATGTCATTCCAGATAAAACAAAGGCAAATATCTTGTGGCAAATGAGATGAATCCACAGTATCAGTACTGTTCAGCCATCATTAATACAGTTAGGGCGGACCAG
Organism: Scarus forsteni; assembly: GCA_036419115.1. Lineage (NCBI taxonomy): Eukaryota > Metazoa > Chordata > Actinopteri > Labriformes > Labridae > Scarus > Scarus forsteni. The sequence goes on along the minus strand of JAZDUH010000098.1, from coordinate 20,124,782 downwards.
CCGGTAAAGGGGTGGCTTCCTTGGCCCCTACCAGTGCTGTCATTATACTGTTCCCATATATAGCCTGTTTCAATGTACTGTCTATAAACGTTACTGATAATTTTAGTCCTGAGTTCCTCATAAAGAGCAGCTGCCTTCTCTTTGTATGGTCCTTCAGTGTTGCCATAATGGTGCAGGGCCCTGACAGCCAAATAGTTGATGTTGATCCATATTGGCCCCCTCCAGTAGGGGGCATCATGTTCTGTGTTTCGCTTCATGTACATAGGATCTGACTTGGAAAGTGACCGTAGGCCGTAGGGTGTCCACAGCTTGTTCGAATCTCTCATGTCACGAAAGATATGTTCCAGTTTGGGAGAGTCAGGTGTAATGATGCGCAGTAAGAAGGGGAACAAGCTAACGTAACCCAAAGCATTTACAAACTGCTTTTTAGGGGCCCTGTGGACAGAGCGCACAAGGCGAGCTACAGGGAACTGGTGTCGAGGTTGTCCAGGTGGCACATACACCTTCTCTCGCTGCAATGACACGTTCTGGGTGTGGTTGCCAAAGTCACTGAAAGTGCGGAGCTGCTCCGACCAGTGGAGTTCATTGAGAAGGTTGTTGTCGCTGAGCACTTGATGGAAGAGCTCATACTCTTGGTGGGGCTCACCTAATAGCCGGGCTATACTGGCCATGACACCTGAGGATAAGGCCATCCAGCAATGTAGATCCACATGACGCTCATCTGCTGATGGGTGTGATGCCCGAGGGTAGTCGTCAAGACCAGAAGTCAGTGTTTTGGGATTAAGGAACAGATTGGTGTCCTTGTCCCGTCCACGCCAGCGGTAAGAGTTTGGCAGGGGTCCAGCCTGAGTGGTGTTGTACCATTCAAACCAAGTTTTCAATCTGGGAAAAAGCCGTCTGAGAAAAGGCAAGGTAGCTTGAGACTGAGCCTCATCTGGATTTGAGGACAGCTGTTCAATGAGCTCCTGAAGAGCCAAGAAAAGAGTGGGAGGATTGGCATTCTCATTGCGCTGAACGACAAACTCAGCTGGGACTTTGCTGCGAGCTTCGTCTCCCAAGATCTGCTCCCGGGGGATCCAGCCCTCCATATTCATCAGGTCTATCCAGTGGGCAATCGCTTCCCTGGTCACATGAGGATCCCACTTGCTAAGCAGTAGCTGGTGAAAGCCCTCATCCCAAAGGAAGCCTCTGGGAAAGAATGAGCGTGATGGTACTGCAGTGAATAAAGCCCCTTCAGGGTACAGGAGTGGATATTCATTGTAGACGGACTGAACCACTGACTGGCCATAAAAGTAGCCCATTCCACCCAGCATGTTGGAGAGCGCTGCCTTGGCAAACTTGACATGGGACTGGCTATGACTTTTACTTTCAAGTCCAAAAGTCTTTTCAAACTTAAAATCAAACTCTGCTTTCCTTTTCTCAAGCTCCTGAGTCATGATGGAGCCAACAAGTTGGTTAGGGCGGTTATGAAAGCTACCGGACTCAAACAGGACCTCAATCTGGAACGGCGTCTGAACTGTCACCTGGTGGACCACAAAGTCGCTTTCTTTCCTGGTGTCCACAGGTTTCTGCTGGCTTTGGTGGTGTGGAGGCTTGTAGGTGTCCACAGCTATATAATGCCTCTTCTCACCAGAAGGTGGGCTGTAGACAAACCTGCGGTTTAGACTCTGCTTGACAATGTCAGTCAGCTTCTCCAAGCCGGGGGAGACAGTCTGAAGATGGTTGTAACTGAAAAGACAGGGAACTTAAACAGTCAAAGCAGGGTTGCTACAAATTTATGAAATTCAAATCTAACTTTCTCAGATATTTTTATGGTCACATATTAAGCAAAAGCGGTCTTTAATTGTTTTAATATAAAAGAGGGTCCATGGCTGGTCTACAACTCACCCCCCCTCCCTCCACCAAGACTTGAGAAAATTCCTTCCTCTCTATTTCTTGTTTTTCTTATTTCTCAGAAAATATTTTCTGAGACAGTCTGCTTAGAAATTAACCTCATGCCATGAAGGAAATTGCCATATCATGAAAGAAGAAACATGTTCATGAAAGCACAGCAATGGAAAACTAAAGTCACATCTCTCTCTAAAGAGGGCCGAGATCAGACATAGCTCAAGTTAATTTATACCATAACAACTTGTACTGAGGAAGGATGAGAAAGAGGGGGAATGGGCATGTCAATATCTAATACCCATGTAGATTTTTAGGCAAATCTTAAAATAAGAAAATAAGATCATGGTTCCTTTTCTGTTATTTTAATTAATTAATTAAAGAGGACATATCATGCTGATGCATGATTTAATACTTACATATAATATAATAAATTTGAAAGCAAGACCTTACACCCCCTTAATTTTCAAAAAATGAGATATTGTATTTTTTCTGATATCCTAGAACGAGATTTGATGCCTCTGAAAATACGTCATTGCGAGATGTCCGCGAGATTTCAAACGTCATGACATCACGAGGTACATTTCTTTTTATTGGAGTAATCTGATAAAACTCTTCCTCCTCTGTGATGTCCGTTAGCCCCAAACCCTCACAGAGGAACACATCCAGCAGCAGTAGTATATAGCTCCCTAGCTCACTCTCCCTCATTACCAGCTCTGGCCTGTAGGGGGACTCAATACGCGGGCTGCTTTGAGCCTGTCGGAAAATACAGTAGAAGAAGAAGAAGGACAGGCTGGCTGAACCCTTGATAGAACTGACCAATCAGAGCACAAAGGGCTGTGACGTTGTGAGGTAACTTTAGGTCATCCTTGAGATGAAGCGTTTCAACAAGCGCTTCATAATGGCCTAAAATGAGGATATTGAGAACGCTATTGTGGGGCAATGAAGGAACTAAATGACTTGTACTGAGGGCAGAAATGCTTTACAGGCATCCTAGTCTGGCATAGTGAAAAGGAGAAACAAGCATGATATGTCCTCTTTAAGCTCTCTTCCTAAACTTGATCATATTGTTTCTTTCAGAGGTTTTTTGCCATTCACAATGTGTGAGTGCAAACAAAATTAACATTGAAAACAAACAAATGCTGCTACGCCTGCTTTGAATTGTCAAATTAAAAAGCAAAACAAGAAATACATTGAAAAACAAACAAAAAATAATGATAAAAAAATAATGGAATCTAAAATTCAAAGCCAGAGAAATGAAAAGCACATATGAAATAGGTGGGGCTATGATAAAAGTTTACGATGATAAATATTAAAGACCCACTAAAATAATGTCAGGAAACAGGTTCCCTCACAAAAAGATGATCGACAAACCACATAGGGTTATGAAGCTGTCAGTCAAATGAACATTTCAACAACCACACAGTCCTGAGAAGAGACCTAATCAAGGGCTTTAGATGTAATTCAAGACCTTTGAGGACTTTTTAGGCATCAGCGAGAATCCTGTTAAAGTTTTAACAAACATAAAATCAAAGCAGGGACAAAGCCTTTAAAGTAGTTATAGTCATCCTCTGACACACAAATGATCTCAGCTGCACTAGCTATGTTTTTGAAGCCTTAGCACATTGTGTCATAGCCTTAAGGCATGTGCAAGCTTTGCAGTCTCATCTTGCACTGGTGACTCAGAGGTTAGGCCAACGGTCTCAATAAAATCAGATTTTAAGCTCCCACTTGCATTTGATCATCCACGTTCCCACAATAAATCAGAGTTTAGACCATTCTTATATCTATCAATGCATGCATACTGTACCATTCTTTTTCTATTCTGGTCTTCTGAGATCCTCACGCAGGTAGGAAATAGTTGTGAGAGTTCTGATCCACTCAACATAAAAATACTGCAGTGACAAGGTGGATAAACACTGTCACTGATTAATATATAGCTCAGTGACATCTCAGAGAGGACAATAATAAATTATAATTGAAGAGTTGAATACCGTTTCTTTTAAAGACAAACCTTTCAAAGTTATTTTTAAGGTTCCCTTTTAAAATCAAGTTCAGGGCTAAGACCTTTTTATGACCCATAAATTAGAATAGCATTTATGGCTAAAAGTTATTCTAATTTTTAAAGTGCAGAACAATAATCATTAATATGAATAAGAGAAAATGAAATTCTTTATCTAAAGTACACTGAAATTCTGATTTGTTTAGGTGAGTTTTACTTAACTTAAACATTAACAAGCCAGAGTGCTACTAATCCAACAACCGCATTTCCAAATGAGAGAGAGGTGCAGGGATAAACACTGAATATAGAAAGAAAACTCTTAAGTGCTGAAAGTGTAAAGGAGCTAAGCTCATGTTAAGTCCTCTACATTTGATAAAAAGGGTGGATAATCAAAGTGCTATATGTATTTTAAGACTGCTAACAAATAAAAATAAGTATACTTCAGATTTTCTAATGCCCAAAATTTCATTAATTAACTTGAGGGCAATTTTAAAGCTTTTAATGATCTACAGAAGCCCTGATTTCTGTCATAGTAAAGAGCAACACGTCTCCTTACATAGTGATTAAAATATTACAATTTATCTCGCTCTGGTGTGGGGGTATTTAAAATTTCATGAAAGAATGACTTTAAAAAAAATACTAATTTTGCTGCCATCTAGCGGTGAAAGTTTCACCTAGTGGTAATGTGTTATCACAATGATTCAAATTATGAAAAACAGGTGGACTTCAAAGTTCACAAATGATGTTACAACATAATGAATTTTGCATATGAGGGGTTAAAGGGGCTTTTCTTCTTTAGAGAATTGTTTGGTTCATCACACTTAACATGATATTCAATTTAAAATCATTTTCATTTCACATGAAGCTCTTCAATGCTGTGACATAACGATGTCATCTTAATTTTCCATCTGACTAAATGAAGCTCAACAGTAATTCTTCAGTGTGTTTCTTCATGTCTCCTTCTGTGTGATCGCTAACTGCTAAAGAGCTAGCAAGATTTCATTCCAGTGTTCATGTGTCTTTACCTGGCATATTTAGTGCTGGACTCCCCTGTAATTGGCTTTCGGAAGGTGATCTTGAAGTTGCCCAGCTCCTCTGAGAAACCAGTAATGGAAGCAAGGCGGTTTCTCTCCTCAACATGAGACTCCAGTGAGCCCTGCGTGTCCGCTGCTGCGTAAAACATCAGGGAGATGACTGGTGCTTGTGGGGAAGAGCTCTGAAAGGGAGTCACAAATCAGGCTCATTACAGGACCCCAACCTGAGCTTTGCTGGCATTGTGGTATCTTGCAAAATAGGTATGGAACAATAAAGCTAGCCCACTGATCAGACACCCAGCTTCTTGGTCACAGTTATCAATTTTGACTCTAAAAGACCAGTCCGATGTAGAGCTACTTCAATTTTCCAACTGGCAGTGTTTACAAAAACAGTAACGTATTATTGAGTTTCTTTTTGAAACTTTGAAACTATTTGACTGTTTCATATTTCAAGCAAAAATAAATATCTTTGGTGTATTTTATGACAGAATAAATAAAAACATCCAAAGACAAAAATTCTAAAGTGCCTCTGAACTCTGGCATCTCTGTTGCACCTATTAATTATTGCTGGAGAGACAAAGACATTTCAAGTCCAAGCAGATGTAATTATACAAGCTCTTCGAAAAATACTGGTTTTCCTTTTCTTGAAATTGCATATTAAGACATTATAATGGATTCTGTACATGCACATATTAGTATTTTTGATTAAAAAAAGTAAATATTGTCCTCCTGCCAATTTCAACATGGATTTCAAACAGATAAAAAATTTCAGACTAATGTTACTTAGCAGAGTTTGGGTGCGACTCTCCAGGCCCTTAAAGTAACTGTCCTGCAGAATAAAGGAAGCCAGTGTTGTAAATCTGCTAATGAGCTAAAATGTTATTTTTTCCAAGCTGGTTGGTTTAATTTCATGCACACTGCCGATGAGCTTGGAATGTTTGTACCCCCTGCAAGAACTCATGAACATTTGTGCATCAGTGGTAACACAAAATGGCGTCATTTAAGGAGCCACTACATTTTTAAGCCATGTTGATGAGCTCAAACGTTGGCAACTTTCAGGTTTTGCAAATGTGGAATAGTCTCAATCCCTACACACATCACAAATCAGAGAACAGTGCTTCCTCTCTTCACTATGAGAGTCATGTGTGATATCTTGTCCTTACTATAGTGCATTTGTGTGGATATTTACAGAAGCCACAGACAGGAGTCTTTTCTAAGTATCTTAATTTACAGGCACAAACAAAGCAGAACAACACAATGCGGGAAGGTAGTACACAAAGCAAAATAAGCACAAATACCTTTAAACCATGGACAGTACAACATATTGTTTTATATCTTAAAACTGTTGCTTCCCTAGAGTAAAATATATTTCACAAATAAACATTCCCACTTACATGCTGTTTAGCAGTTATCCTCCAAGTCCAGTCTCCTCCATGATCCCCTCCCATCCTTTTGACAAACTCTGTGGTAAGTGTGAAATCATTGTCTCTAATCTCCTGGACTCCAAAGGTGATCCCATCATGCATCAGCCAGCCATAGCCTTGCAAACGATCCCCTTGCTCACATGTGTGCCTCAGGTTTACATCCATGTCAGAGAACTGACGCATCCACATCATACCTGGGGGGGATAAAATCATGACAGGGAGAACATTGAAACATACAAAGAAAAACACCAAATGCTTATCCCTGAAATGTCAGAGGCTCCATGCAGCCTATTACCAGCCAATTGAGTTTTGAACACAGCGGTGCTTAATTATCCATCTTAACTCAATACAGGAAAATGTGGTGCAGTTTGTGCTTTCAGCTAATAGACAATATTGGTCATCCAAATTAGCTGACAGGGTAAACAGTGCTGGGAACTGTGGCCAAAATTTATTTGAATTTGACAAGTGCTTGGGCTTTTTTTCCCAACCTGTCCCTGATGTACTGCAATTAAACAGTGAAAATCTGGTTAAAACAGCAGAGAAAATATTTTGTCAAAGCAAAGGACAAACAATTGAAGAGGCATTTCTCCTTTGTTTGAGATTTGGTCTGACTTCATAGAAAACCATGTCAAGTTCACAGTCTGTTTTTGCTGGAATATAATGCTACTCATGTTATTATTGGAAATTGTTTATACTTTTAAGGAAGAGACGTCCTTTACGTCCTGTCCAGATTGAATTCAATTCTGCTGAATCTTTATTTTGACTATTGTATTGACCCTTTAGAAATAAGCTGCATGGTGCTGGTGTTTTGTGAAGAATTTGAAAGGTAGAGTAACAAAACATCAATACTTCAGTTTATTGCAATATTTTGTGGTGCAATTCTTTTAGTGGCATATCGTGATATTTTATTGATCAGTAACTTACAGAAACTTCTACAGATTCATAACATTTATTTAGTATTTTAGGGAAGCCTCTGCCTTCTACTTGTTCACAGACATTAAGGCATTTGACTCTCCCTCTGTTACAATTACTAACAATATTTCTGTCCATGGGACTCACAGGAAAATATATCAATGCTTTAGGGACCATGATTTATATATCTAACACTGATTAACTGTAACAGTGTTACAGTGGACAGACATCTTCTATTAAGTGAAAGCCAACATCTACACAGAAGGAAAAAAGAACAAGTTACACAAATGTATCTGAGATTACTCTTTACTTATCTGTGATCATGACCTTGACATTCAATACTTTTAATCATGACAACCACTGCCGAACTTTACGTGACAAAAAGTCACCCGATAACTTGGCCACTCGACACCTTTACACCTAGCCAGTAGCAAGGACATTAAGTTATAAAGGATGTGGGCTTTCATAAACGCGTCATAAAATTACGTAGTGGTGGTGAATTGCCCTTAACTAGCTGAATAAACATCAACTCTTTGTAATTCATTGAAGGTTTTTAATGAACACTTAAACCTTGTTGTCTATAAATGCACTGCTTCTGCCACTGTTTATACAACCATAGACATGCGTTTTGCTTTAAGGAGTATCTATGGTGACCAAGATCTAAGTTTTTTTGTACATCCCTACAATGTTTAGGATAATTTATCATTTTGACTTTTAATCTGATATCTAAACTGCATCTCTAAATTGATCTATGTCATTCTACACTATCCATTTCCAGAATGCACACTGAACTGCTGACACATAATTGTGTCAAACACTCCATAATGTTCTACTGTGATTTTGGATTTGATTTGTGCTTTAGCCATCCTACTACAAAGTTGAAAAAATAGATTCAGCCTACCAGTTACAACTGAATTAGGACTCCTGGTTTTCATTCCGAAGTAGACCTGAGGTCTGTATGAGCCCCAGAACTTCTCCGGAGACACTTTGGCGCTGCTGCTGTTTGCATCAAGGACAGGAGGTGATGGATGCAACGTCACCACCCGTTTGGCCAGGGTGGACCTCATGTAGAGGGCGTAAAAGAACCAGACCAGGCTGAATAGGCAGAGGCCGATAGAAATGTTGATGAAGATTTTGCCGATGTCAACTTTCTTCTTCTTCTCTTTGCGGTGAAATGCAGAGGGCTTCTCATCTTTCCTTGGAGGGGGGGCAGCTTCGCCTGTCACCACCCTCTTCCTCTGCCTGCCCATCCTGCCCTTCTGAAGCTAGACAAACAAGGAGGGAAATTATCGTCATTTCATGAATGAAATTGACAAAAATTATGGCTTTTTTTTGTGCATTAGGCAACATTTTGTCATAAATTAAGCCAAATTTTTGACCATTTCTCTCCCCTCTGCCATGACATTTGATTCTTTATGTCCTTTCTGATTAGACCATGATGTCTTTAATTTTCAAGATAAGTGGAAGGACCTGATAAGCAAAAACACTAAAGGGGATTCTTTCAGGGGGTCAGCTGGAATTGCTTTTTTGATTTCCGTTGCTAGTTGATGTAGAAAACTTGTGTATGCATATTTTTCTCAATAAAAACCCACAAGAATCAAACAAGGAATGGTCGAAGACTTGAATTTATGCTAAAAGACAGCAACAAAAGTACCCCCAAAAAACTTAACAGTTCCTTTCCCCTCAGCTATTTGTCACACTGCTGTTCGATACCCTCACAATAGTGTCATTTCTTACTTTATGTATTAATAAAAAAAACTCTTCTATTTATGTGTACATGACTCAGTTGTTATTTAAGTGGGTTTTGTCTTTCAAAGTCAAGATCACAACAAGTTTGACTGATCAATTCCTGATCAACGACAGACCTGACATAAAAATTAAGAGTGCAATTGTTGTAATTAGCTTCAATATATCTTTTATGCACATTTATGTATGTCTGGTCCTGGGGAACCTCCTGAAACGTGTACTGAGTTTACGTCACTCTAAAAAGCCAGTCCGGATGGACAGACGTTCAACCACCATGGCTCATAACGGCGGAAATGGCAAAACTACGACATCGACTGAAAATAATTCAATCACTTGAATAAGTTAAGTGTCAGAGATACGAGGGGAGTCGATAGACACCTGTTAGAGATCCTCAGTTGGGGACTCGTCACTTATCGCCCCGGCGAGCCTGCAGGCTGCGTGTTGCCGTGATACTAACGGATAACGTAACCGGCCAGGACTTAAGTCTATCAGCAGCAATTAAACTAGGAACAAGTGTTTGTTCCGCCCCAAAGTTCATTCAGTAAATGGTTACCAACCTGTCACAATTGCAGAGTCTCAGCTGCTCATTATCTGTTGCTAGCTCACTAGCCACTTCCTGGTTAGTGCTCGTTTTCACTGACGTGTACAGTCTGGTCGCCGGCATAGGGGTGACGTCATCACGCATGATTACGCTTGCCTGTCAGCAAGTGGACAAGTAAAATGAAGTAAATGTATGAATATTTTCCACAATTTGCGTGCAAAACACACACCTGCGTGATAAATGCAACTGTGAGAATGTTCTTTTTCCCTTACGTAATTCTGTATTACAAATCTTCAATTTGTACGCATAGAGAGGGAACGACTCAAACTGTTAGTTTGCCATTGTTTTAATACAGAACTCCAATCAGAAAGACTTAATCCTTCAGCTCCGCTCAGAGCTACCAGAATTTAAGAATTCTCAGGATTTCTGCCCCCAGATAAGAGCTACTTCCCATACTTGATGCTACTTGTGTATTAAAATACACAAATAATTAATATTTTTTTCTAATAAAAACAATATGTGATGCATGATGTGTAAGATAAATTAACCTAAGTGAAATCATGACCCCCTGCCCTTGCTACACTCAGATATGTTGTTAGAAATCAAGGGTTTGTGAGCTATCACAGTAGTTATACACTTTTATACTTTGTATTTGATTAATTTTATGTCCCATGTGAAGCACATTGTATCACAATGTCCTTAATGAAAAGCGCTTTACAAATAGTTTGATTAATCAATACACTTACTTTTATGACTTGCACGTTTAACGTGTCAAAGACTCATCACAAACAATACCCCATCCAAACTATTATATGAAAGAAAAAATATTTTGTGCTGACTGCTTTTTTTAATAAAAACAAGATGCAACAAAACATATCCAAAGAGAGATTAAAGCAGTGAAAAGCAGAAAATTATTGATGTTTGAGGATTTTCTTGCAATCTTTTGCATGTAAATTTTGGCTAGAGTCCCCAAAATGTGCAAAAAGTCAGTTTAGATCTGTAAGAGTAACTGACATTCTGACTGTGAAAAAATGAAATGTCAAAAAAGAAACATTAGCTGTAACACAGCAGAAATGAGTACCAAATAAAGAAAAAGACAAAAATGGCTGAGGAAACCTCAGGGGTTTAATCAAAATAGTTTTGACTATCTGAAAAGCAAGTGAATTTGTGCCCTACATTTATATTCAGTACCCCATTATTTTAAGGATTTCAAATTTCCATATGAAAGTCGGGTTAAGCAAAAACCTCAAATATTCTTACAAATGTACAAATTTCTACTAACGAATAAATTTGGAGATGAATTATATGTTTGGTCAAGTGGCAAAATTTTAAAAACACTTTATGATCAAAATGTATTTGAAGTATCTCTCCATTTCAATTCATGTCTTTTCCTTTTTGTTAATGCAAATGTTTCTTTCAAATTTTCAGAAAGTTCAGAAAGCATAAATGCTATTGTTCATCTACTTGCAAAATAAGAGAACACCCCAAGTTTTTATTTCAGAGGTAAATATGTAATTTTATTGAAATATATATATGTATATGACCTTTGTGTATGGGAGTGTGTTATGAACAGTTTTTCAATCAAAAAAATGTCTAGTGTACAAGGCTGACTTCAGGAATACAAAACACCAACATTAGAGCCTCCATTTGACAAATGACAGGTGCATGCATGAAAGTGTCCCAAGAATTACACTTGTGCTCAATTATGAACCATTTAACATAATTTCCCCTGATCATTAATTTACACTTGGCAATGATTTGGCTGTGCTATGCTGTCACATAAATGGCATTTCATAAGTACCGTGAATTGGGGAGTAAGAACTTTGTGTCATAAAAAAAAAAAAAAAAAAAAAATCTTTTTCCTCAAATCTCTGTTCCGTGATTTGGTCAACTATTTGCCACCTATTCTTTTATAAAAGCCAGAAAAAGCTGGAAAAAAGCAAGAAAGGCAAAAAGTCTGAAGTAAAGGTGAAATAAAGGGTGGATTATTGTGGATGACTGATCAAATCTGTAAGTATTCTAAAACAAACCAACAAAAACATACAAAAACTTCATTAATTTGCTTCTTTAATGAATGAAATATATTTTTGTAGCAACATATTTTAACTTTGGTCAACATGTAAAACTGTTACAGACAGTGGCATAAGTCTGGTGATGCTTGACATATTGTCTTTAAAGAAAAGCTGGGGTTGCCTTTTTACAAACAGATCCAAACCTCATAGATAAATCCAAAAGCCTACAGTGTTTTACTGAGGGTATGTTTGCCTGTTGGGAATTACTTGCTAAATCGGACTTGTACAAGTCATCAAATCAAGTCATAGTCCTTAGTGTTTAGCCGTTTGATCGTTTCTCCAAATTACATATCTCCGAAATGTAATTTTCATCAAAAATTGTATTGCTCTTAATTCACTGTACCGATTAAACACCCCACAACAAGTCCAAAGCACTTCTTTGCTTTGATAGATGTGCTTCACAAAGTAAACATTTGGCCTCAGAGACCAAGAACCAATAGAACGGAGAACAAAAAATGCTGCTCAGAAAGGATCAATAGAACCACTTGAACCAGAAGCTACAAAGCATGTTGTCCTTGAAATAATTTCACATCATTTGTGGCAGAAGAAACAAGGTTTTGTTGAGATGAATTACTATGGGCCCGCTGACTGTACAGTTTGCTCTCTTATAAGTGCTGTTTTTTTATGTGTAACAAAGCACATGAAAAAAAATAAACGTAGCGACAGGTGAAGCAAAGCAAAAAAAAAAAAAAAAAAAAAAAAGAACCCACTCATCTCCCACAATCACCTGTCTGCCTGTAATGCTGCCACTTTGACTTTAATTTTTCTTAACAAACAGGTACAAAGACTGGCAAGCATGGCGCATCAAACCCCAAAAATAAACACTTTTTTTTTTACAAAAAGAAAAAAGTTGTCACAAACAGTGATTAACATGATGAAGGGAACTGTACGCCCAGGCCAATTCTCAGTCTACTTTCACCAAACGTCAACGCTGGTTTGTGTAATGACAACATTTTCGGAGAGGAAAAAGGAAAACTGGTGACTTCCAGCACGCCCGGTTTCAGGGGGGAAACATGCTGGAGCAGAAACAGGGTGCATGAACCTGTCGAGCCTCCTCCTCCTGCTGTTCCTATTCCTCTGGTAGATTAGCTTTTGATGACTCCGCCATCTCCTTCACTCACAAAACGCTTCCGCCCTCTGGTGGAGAAGAAAATATGTGGTTCAATGTAAGTGTTCCTCAATGATTATCGGAAGGTTGTCCTCCTTTAAATATTAAACGGGTTCTCATATTTATGGAGAATAATGAACTTGTGAAGATACAGATACACTTTCAAATAAGACAAAAGGTAGGATAAAATTGATAATACTGATGTAGTTTATGTCAGTGATTTTATAACTTCTCTTGTCCAAAATACAGCTGAAATCAAACCAAAGCACAGAGCAACAAAGTTCATTTCTACAAAAAAACAGCATAAAACAGACAGAATCATATGAAATACCCTGAATATGTTTAGCCTGTGAATTTTTAATCCGTTTAATCCTGGTTAAGATTTGTCAAAAGTCTGTGTTTCTCATGAATTAACTGGCATAATTTTTCAAGAATTCATGTGCACCTTTCTAAAGTTTCATAAATGTTGCAACAGTACACAGTTTTCAAAATTTGCAGAGGTGATATCTGACAGAGAAAGAACTAACAACTCCCTCCATGTGCTCATGAGGTTTATGTGAAAGATTGTGTGCCCTTGAAGGTTTTATCAGGATGTCTATAAAAAGGGGCACCACTCGCAGCTTTATATGCAGATGAAGGCACCAGAAGTACTGATAGTAAATTATAACCTCTGAAACTGTTGTTCAGTTAATGTTTGCTTATTGTAGTGAAAATTCTCATGGCACACTGTTGTACTTCATCAGAACATTTCAGAACGACTAGCTTCTGATAATGGTGATTTGAAATAAGAAATAGTATCTGGCAGTAGATCGCTGGTTTACATGATGATCTCTGCCCACCTCTGAGCTGCGATCCAATCCAAAACACTGGGGGTAATTACTGATAACATACCTTGAGGGACATGCATCCCTCAGCTGCTTGGTGATTACTGCCTCCTGGTAGCAGAGGTCCACAAAAGTCTCCATAATGGAGTGAGCGTGTGGCACGTCGAGGTTGAGCTCAGGGAGCTCATCATAGACGCGCTGAAAACCCTGCAAAGACATAGAAAACAGACAATGACTTTAAGGGATGATGCTGATTTCAGATTAACTTTGCTGCAACTAGTAAACACTATGGATGCACACTATTGAATGTTTGGTGATAATCAATAATTTCCTAAATTATTATCACCAATACCGATGTTCTTTGTGAAAGCCTCCACTTTAAAATATCAGCCTGATCTGTCATTTTTGTACAGATATATGACTATGATATGTATGTCTCATTCATTGGCTGTAAATACTAGCAGAAATTCTCCCATCTGTGGATAACAATATTTACCTTTTTTAGCTTCTATCTGCCAATGCCGTTACTGATAATAAATACCTAAAATATACTGACTCTGTTCATCTGGTCCACAGTGATGAGGCCTGTTTTCCAAAAGGACTGCAGCAGCTTTATCATCATGTGACTGGCGGCGTCTCCCTTTGATTCCAGCACCATCACTATGGCCTGAAAAACAATAATCAAACGTAAGATGTGGAAGAGCTGAGGAGCAAGGTGCTATTTTCTTGAAAGAAAAGACTAGTGGCAAGAATGGTTATAGTGTATTAGAAATGTATGAAATGCATGTTCCCACCACTTGGTGGCAGTGTTTGCCATTTGTCTTGACTACATGAGCTGGGATTCCGAGCAAGTCCAGGACTTTAAATCTTACAAACTTTTCATTGTCTTAGGGGATTCTACAGACAAAAAACTTGAGAGGACAGGGTAGAAACTGTTTCTAGAGTCACTGCAACCTAAGTTATAAAACATGATCAATCTATACCACTTTAACGCCTTTGGGGCAGGGTGGTTGTGGAGTCTATTTCAATGTTGAGTGAGAAGCCTGTGCAGCCTGGACTGGTGGCTGGTCATTTACAGGGCCAACAGAAAGAGATAGACAGCCACTCATGTACAGTACACACACCACTCACCAATTTTAGAGTCACTACTAATGCATGAACCCATGAGCATGTTTTTGGACTGTCAGAGGAAAGGCCTTGACTGGTTGATGAGTCTAACCAGCAACCTTCTTGCTAAGGCACTAGTACTACCTGCTGCACCACTGCAGATCAGCTTTGAAACAGCACACAGGAGACAAAGTTCAAAACAGAACCCCTTGATTAAGAAGAAAACAATCTGAGGTAAATATTATCCTTATAAGACTTAACCACAAACATTTAATGATCACCATGGTTGGTACATAAAATTAAACTAGTTCATGTTGAGCGATGTGCTGCTTCACTATGGATCAATGATCTGGACTGATAATAGTTAGTACAGAAAGGCTCTGCCAGACACACACTGTCCCTGGCAAAAGGAAGACATAACAGCCAAAGACATTTCTGTCATTTCTTAAAGCGGTTTCCTCCACATTAAGCTCCTTAAAAAAGGTACAAGGGAGGAGAAAAAGGAATGAAAGAGAATCAATCGCACTTTAACCTTAATATATTTTATAATCATAATGTGTGTTTGACCCATGGAGAGGCCGACTATAGACGTTAACATCACTGAGGACCATCTCCGCAAAAACTCCCTCTTCTCCTCACCTTGTTTTGTTTAATTATTTACTGTGTGGATATGCATTTCATTATGTTTTGTTTTATGACAGAATAGATACAAAAAAAAAGGGGACAGCCTGAATAATAACAATGACGTCTTTAATACCTCATAAACCAGCTCATGGTGGAAGTGTGGGACCTCCAGGTCTCGCAGACAGTGCTCTGCCTCTAAAACATCCCCTGACACCAGGTACTCCTTCAGCAGCAGGTTCATCTGGAAAAAGAAAAAAAAAAATTGTTTCTGTCTTTCTAAGTATAAACTGCACAGAAGAACGCTGGAATGAAGTTCGACCTGTAAAATTGTCACTGGAGGGGGTTGTTTCTCCTGCAGAGCCTCTGAAATGAAATACATTTCCTTTGGAATTTTTCCTGACAGGAGACCTCAAAATCAGAACAGCAACTTTTTTTATTACAAAATTAAAACAGCAGAGTGATGCCTGTGGCTCATTCTCTGGTTAAGACTATCCAATACATCAAACATTTTAGAATATTCTTGTATTTCTATTATGAGATTAGGGTTATTAAATATTGTTTAAAGAGATATCCAAAATAATATTTACAATGATGCATTGTGATGCAGAGACACTATATGGAAACAGGTAGCCTGCGACACAGAATGTAGGAGACAACATTGGACTTGAGTACTTAAAGTTTTATCCAACATGAAAATGAAAGGGTATTGAAATTGTCAAATAAGAACACATGTTCTGAAAAAGTGACAACCTCTAAAATACAGTACAATGTAATATCAGCAAGACAAAGAAAGATATGCAAAACATAATTTCTGGTCTATTACCCAGCCTTTATCTACTGGCAGAATGTTGCAAATATTAAGAAAACTTCTTATTTTAACCTTCTTTGCTTTCAAACTTTTTTTCAAGAAATCCTGAATTTGTTGGAATAGAGCCTGGAAATCTTTACATCAAATAAACAAGAACTCGTTTGTTTAGAGGGATAAATATAACACAAGGATGAAGAGAAAGCTGAACAACACCTTTAAGTATCTCTCTCTGCAAACACTGATGCCAGTGAATTTGGGACATTGTGTAAAATATAATGGAAAAAAAACAGAATAAAATACTTTGTAAATCCCGTTTATCTTCATTTAAGTGATTACACTTTACATATGTATTGTTTAATGTTCAAACTGCTAAACCTTATTTTTTAAACCCCCACTTTGAATTTGATGGCTGGAACATGTTCCAAAAAGTCTGAGACAGGGCCATGTTTACATGTTACATCACCTTTTTCTTTTAACAACACTCAACAAGTATTTGGAAACTGAGGACATTAATTGCTGAAAATTTCTGTTTGTATGTTGTGGTTTGCACTTCATAATCCACACACATGGATGGTCTAGTACCCAGAATGTTTTACCATGAAGCCATGCGACTGCCTTGCTAAAATAAGCAGGAACAAACCTGAGAAAGATATTTCTTGAATGGCAGCATACGTTACTCCAAAACCTGTATGAACCTTTCAACATTAATGGTGCCTTCACAGATGTGCTAGTTACCCATGCCATGGGCACTAACATACCCTCAAACCACCACAGATGCTGGCTTTGCATTTATAACAATCTGGTTGGACCTTTTCTCTTCAGACATGAGGACATGATGTCGGAGTCCATGGTTCAGACAGGTCTTTTTTGAGCATCTCTTAGTGTTTCCAGTCTGTGTTACCCTTGTCCCAGCTTTTTTGGAACATGTTGCAGGCATCAAATTCAAAATGAGTGATTAGTTACAAAAAACCCCCAAAACAAATATCAAGCTTTTCAGTTGGAAAATTAGGTATCTTGGACAAGAATTTGCAAACCACTGTGTTCCATTTATTTATATTTGACACAGTATCCCAACTTCAGTGGAATTGAGGTTTGCATAATATCAACATCACATCTGGCGATTCATTCCTGCAGTAACTTGAGTTCTTGGGGAAGAAAAACACACATATTTGAGTAACCTCAAATTAGCCTTAACATATATATATGTAAATTCTCCCAGTTAAAGACTGAATCTCTGTCTGGTTTGTTAGAAATGCTCTGTTATGTCATGCATTTGCTTAAAAATACATTCATAAGGCAATTAGTCATACACTCTGAAGATGGAGAGGAGCTGGTCTGATGCAACAAGTGTAAAACCCTCAAAGCGCAACAAACACTTGTGAGTCAAATCTGGGTCGTATTCTTGGTGCTGAGACAAATGTGCTGTTACGAAGCATCAGAATAAAGAAACACATAACAGGAGGAGATGAAATGTGGACAGGCAGGAGGAACAACAGGAGAATAAGGCTATGCTGCAAATGAGCACATAACAAAAAGAAGCACAGCATTGAAAGGAGCCTCCTGCAGCTCGGCGTGTTCATCCTAAGGCTGCACACAGATGGCCAGGAAATCAAAACTGGACAGGAGAGCCTGCAGGTCTGAGAGCTTCTGAGGGTTTACACAATACAACATGAGCAAGACCACTCACTGACAACTCAAAGTACCCTTAACATGCACAAAGCCCTTCTGACTGTTACATAACATACAATTTACAGGATGCACACTTAACACCACCCACTCAGAATCCACACCTACAGCAGCAAGATACATTTCTTTAAACCCAGATCCTTGAACAATGCTCATAACACACACCCCATGGGGCATACTGAGCGGTGAAAAGTGTTTGGATTTCAGTTGAAGCTAGGGTGTGTTTCCATGTCAGCCCCTCCTGTGCCCTCGTTTTGTGCAGTTCTCTCCTCTCAGGGCAGAAAAGTATTCTGCTGACACAGCAACATAGCAGAGGGCTGGCCCTGTGGCTCTCGACCCAGCGTGCATTCCTGCCTTCTGTTTGAGTTATATAATGCCAATGAAGATACAGCTTGTCAATACAAATGTGCATCACTGTGAAAGATTACATATTTGAAAAATGGACATGAGAATGTGACACATTGTTGCCGTACTCCTCCTGTGTGTCCTGAGCTCACCTCTTTGATGAGATGTTTGACAGGTCTCAGACCTCCACCCACACCCCACACATTGTCCAGACGCATCATCTCCCTCTTCATGCTCAGCAGCACTGCAGCTCGGTCCAGAGCAACCCTAAATACAAGAACAAAAACAAAGTACTCAAAATGGGCTTATGTGGGGTGCTGGTGTGGTGGAGTGGTTAGCAACCAGGCACCCCATGTACATGCTTCTGCCGGTCCAGGTTCGAATCCCACCTGTGACCAGTTTGCAGAGTGTCTTCCCCTACTCTTTCTCCCCCTCTCACAAGCCTATCCACTGTCTCTCTCCTATCAATAAAGGCACAAAATGCCCAAAAAATACATTTAAAAAAAAAAAAAAAAAAAAAAAATGGGCTTATGTATATACAGGCCTAGTTGCTTTAAGGATCTGCTTGTAGTAGATTTCATAAACTAAACCCTTTGGTTTCTGAAGTTTAGTTTGAGGACTGGTGACAGAGGTCACTGGGAATGAGACCTTGTCACCTGACTTTTGGTCGATCTGAAAACATGCAAAGCAATACAGATAAGGCAGCCTCTGACCTCTGACCTCCAACAGGTACAACACATCAGCTTTGAGTCAACTCAGTTAAGTCCAAGAGTTAACTCATCTCTTTAATGTAGTCACAGCAGATGGATTAAAAAACATCTATGTACACCAACAGTATTTATTCAAAAAATGTCTTAAATAAATCATATGAAGTGTTTGCTATTTTTCCTTTTAGGCATTTGTTAGTCAAACAACTGCGTCATCTCTCTGTAGCCACAGTCATAGAAAGTAATGGCACAAAGGATGGAAGTATGGATATTTATTATCAATGGTATATGTAACATTTTTGCTGTTCTCTGGACAGGTTTTGGTGTCAGTTTGAAGTACAAGTTGGCTTGTGATTTGTACTAAAAAGGTTAGTTTTGGATTATATATATATATATATATATATATATATATATATATATATATATATATATATATATATATATATATATATATATATATATATATATATCAAGAGACAGGGAGAGAGAGAGAGAGCTTTGAAGTTGTCAGAATATTGTTAATTTGGCTGAAACAGTGGTAAAACAGTAAGGTGACACTTTCTTTAACTGCGTTTTGAACATGATAGCATATCTACGGTAATTTTTAATCAATTAAAATTGGTCTTGATTTTGCAAAGTAATATAACCAGGTTTGTTGGTTCAACTCTCTTTTGGTGAAACTCAAGGGGACACAGAGGAAAAAGGGTGGAAACCAGAGACTGAAGGACTGATGTCTTTTGCAGCACAATATTGGTTCCATTTTTTCAAAGCCCATGGTTTCAGCTTGGCTTACTTGTCAAATTTACTTGACAAATTGCTCTTGAAAAAATCCTCAGAAAAGGCAACTCAAAATTTCTGCTCTGCACAGTTTTCTTTCTTGAAGTATCCACTGTATTTGTATTTTATTTTTCTTAGCTGTTGTATGAGTATATGGAATTTCATGTTTTCTCCAAAAATGTGGGAAAACTAAAATAAATAATAACCAGAGAGATGAATAGCTCACCTGGCATGATCACAGTCCACTTTGCCTTTGTAACAGTCCAGGAAAGACATTGGAAGGATGTGGTCTGCTATGGCTCTGGCTATAAACTGGCCCAACATCTGACAGGAAAACAACAAAAAAAGATGATGCTTAACATACCTCTTGAACTTTGTTGTGCCAGTGTGCACACTATGTGAATACAGTAAATGTTCACTTGATATTTTTCAGCCTATAAAATGCTTTAAAACTGATTAATCAAACTCTGATTTTCTTTTGAACGCCCAAGATTTTATTTCTTATCACTTTATACAAACAAAACAAGCTGCCATCAACAAACAAATGTGGCTGAGATGATTCCCATGTGTACCTGTGGAGCCTCCGGCGTGTCCAGTATGAGGTCTGGCAGTTCTTTGAGGATCTTGTCAAAGGCCCGGGCCATGTCATTCTGTGACAGCACTTTGCCGGTCAGATCAGTCAGCAGCCGGGAGGTCAGCTCTCTGTGGCTGGCCTTTCCCTCCAGAGAGAGAGACACAGCCAGAGAGGAGAACTCGTACTTATGAGGGCCCAAGTTCAGCTCCTTCAGCAACATCTGACCACATAGATAAGGAGGAAGGGATTTAAAACAAGCTGGGACTCAAGTGAGTTCACAGGATTAATACGTCTCTTTAGTGGTCAAATGCAAACACTTCCAGGGTGCATTTTAAGCCATTCCAGAAACTTGCAGCTGTATTAAGTTATGTTTTCATATCACAGCTGTAGATTTAGTTAACTTCCTCATGACCTGAACAGACATTATGGCAATAAGCTTTATGGTTGGTGAAGAGTTTATCAAATAGATGGAAAAACATACAAAAAAGGGAAACAAGTCACAGAGTCAACTTAAAATTATAAACCAATCAAATAATTTTACTTCTTTACAGAATGAGTGTGATCATGAGGAAAATTATTTCTAACACCTAGTGTTTATTTAACTATTGCCTAACATTTTTGATGAGAGAGACTGAGATATTACAAGTGATAATCTGTTCACTTAGAGGGCTTTTAATCACAAGACAGAGAGCACTTTAAGCTCTTAATCTGAAATCCAAGCACATTTCAAACCATTAATCACAGAATTGTATTTTAAACACTTCAAAAGGACTTAAAGCACCAATTAAAACCATTTTAAAAGGTATCCTACTGTTCTGGAACAGGTTCATGCATACAGAAGTTTACTTGTTTAGAATTAGAAAGCATTGACAAAGGTATAGAGGAAACACTGTTTACCTGAACTTCTTTAGTGTCTCCATGCTCGAAGTACTCTTGTACAATTGGGTTGACCATCTTCTCTAGTTCCCTCTCATCAACCTCAGGAACAACTGTTGCATAGACTGTATCACCCTGTGCAAAAGGAAAAAAAAAACAAATCACTGAATGATCCATTTTTGATCATTTTAACACAAAAAGGTCAGGCTAACCAACATGACAGTCGACTGCACAAAGTCAACAAGTGCATGAAATTAATGTATTGTATGCCATCGTTTTGGTCCTTAATAAGAAAAGTTAAGCTATGTCTGTTGAACATCTGATTTGAGGCTCAACAGATTAATTTTGCAAAGCAGATGAACTCTCTGATTCAGTGTCTATAATCATGCAGATCCACCTTGCAAAGCTAAAACCGGAACTAAGCTCAGTCTGTACAACACAAAGTGCTGCAGCAAGGCAATGCTCTGTTGTATTTAAATGGCATGACATTCACATTAATTCCAAAAGGCTTCAACATTTGCCAGTGTTCACTGTAATATGGCTTTAGTATGCGAGCCCAGATACAAAGAGGCAGAGACGCTCACTCGCAGCACTCCTGTCTCCAACCGCGACTGCAGGCCAGTGAACAACAGCTACTCATTTAGAGATTAGCATAGATGCTGCCTGCTGTAGTGACAGTTTTCCAGAATGAAGCATCATTTTTAATTGAATGAAGAACATACCACAACAATGCAAACAAATGTCTCCCCACAGATTTTGGCTATAGACTGATTTAAGAACTGTCTCGTGTTATGATGTATTGAACAGATGCTTAAGAGCACCCGCCCAAGACTTCATTTGATTGCCTGCCTGCTGCCCCCCTTCCCCCACTTTTAAAAGTTGTTACATCTATTTTTGGTTATTTTCACTGTGATGACATGAAAATTTCTCGGTTGACAGCTCCGAGCTTAAATCGCTTTCACTTCTCTTTTCTTTCTATGCTTGCATATGTGAGTGCCAAGAATGTTAGTAAAACCAGTCTGACTTACTTTAAGGTGAGGTTTTGTTTGACTAAGAGAACAGCAGAAACTCATGGTCTAAAAATCCTGCAGATGCACTGATGTCAAACAGATGAACCATGAAAAAAAGATAGACAGACTTATTGGTTTTGACACTCTGAAAATTTAGAGCATGGACAAATGATGGCTAATTTCCTGATGTTTCCGATAAACCAAAGTTCTTATAACAGCACATAAAGATGGGAAAGTTTAAAGGCTGATTCACTTTCCTGTTTTCCCCATGGGCGGCATGGAGTGACTGTTGACTTAACAAGGCAATGGAAGAGAACCAAAACAATCATTTACTGCCAAGAACAGGCAAAGAATGAACCAGTCGTCAAGAAAGGGCTGTAATTTTTTATCATGGATGCCATAAATACTGCAGTCAGAAGTCTTTTGAGGGGCAGTGAAGTTGATGTTTTTGACCATGTTTTAGTTTTCATCACAGGGTTACTGAAATTATTCAAATATTTAGTCACTTTCCACAGGGACACAACTACAAGTACTATTTAGAGATAGTTTATCAATTCCTGATCTAAAAGGTCAGCACATGCCCTCTGTGTTTTTTTCTCTTGCACCACTCTGACCCAGTTCCCTGTTAGCACACTGACATCTTTCTGTAACATTCAAGGCTGAATCACAACGGGCCACGTCTCAGCTAGTAGAGCTGCTGACTGACAGAAGCTCCATTCCCACTTCAAATTTCGGTCAGCATGGCCACAACAGAGACCAAGTTTGCCGCTGCTCAGAGCATTTGCTTGATAAGCGGGTTAAAGATTAAAAATGCTGTTGACTATGATGAGATAGAGCCATCTGGATGAAACGAATCATGTGAGTAGGCGTGTTTGAAACACAGGCCAAATCATGCGGACGTTGATGGAACACTGCAGCATTTCCAAAATAAATTCATTATTCAATATGACTGTGCCATTTTTGAGATACAACTGTTCACTGTCTTCTTTGTTAGGACTGCGAGAGTGTGTCGTCTATAAAGTGGCTGATGATAATCTTGTTTGTAGGATGAGGCCTCTTATTTTTCACTTTTTTAAATCCAACATCAGCACGTTTGCCTGACAAAAGTAATAAAAGGAGTGCCAGCTCTGATCTGTGGGCCTCTTTGGAACAAAACGCTGCTCTGCACAACAGCTGCCGGAAAATAGCTTCTGCAACTCCAGCTTTTTCCCCTATGGCAAATATAGGGTGGCTGATGGGCTTACATACCTCATTTAGGGGAAAAGTACCCTTGAAAAAAATACTATCTCAACAAGAGACAAATAAAGAATTAAAAATGATGAATGGATGAACATTTAACCAACTCACTGGTCAGAACAGATGAGAAAATCGAAAAACGCAATCACAAATAAGTTGACAACTTTCATAGCGATTAAACAGCACGCCCCTAATGAATACAGGCAATTTAAGGGAATGCTTTTACAATGTGTTTATTTCCTCCACCAAGGAAGTCATGTTTTTGCCTGCCTGTCTGTCCGTCTTTGAGCACGACAGCTTAAAAAAAACTCAAAACAGGTTTTGATCATTATTTCTAAGTGCAGATGCGGATCTAGGAATTTTTAAAGGATTTCTTTAGAGTCATGAGAGTTTTCCACATTTTCAAAAACAACTTGGCGAAGAATGTCAGAAATGCCTTGGAGGAGCTTCGTGCTCTCTGAGCAATTTCTGGTTTTGGAGTTGTTTTCACAGTTGTGGATTTTTACCAGTTTCCCCAACCATTTATTGGAAGTAGTGGCCAACCACTCAAGCACATCATCAAAAAAAACAAAACACAGTTTCAGAACATTTTAGTTTCTGCCCAACATGGTGAGAAGGGGCAGTTTTCATCATGTTTGCAAATAACTCTTAAGGTTTTCAGGGACTGGTCATCATGGCATGGCACAAGGAGGAAGTGATTTGATTTTGGAGGTGAACTGAATCCAAACACTGATCTGGGAATCCATGAAGTTCCCATGTCTTGGTTTGTTTTACTGATTACATCATGTCTTGGTCTCTATTAAACAAGGATTTAATAAAAGTTGAATAAAAATGGGGAACTGATTGTAGAGGACCAGATGTAGTTATTTTTTTCTCCATTTTGGAAATGCTCTGATCCGAGGGGGCAGAGAGGCTACAGGGGGCTATGATACCAACTCTGGATAATTGGCCACCCAAAGGTTGCCTACTGGGGGGTTCGATGCAGCAGAGTGGACTTTCAAAAAAGTCATGGTATGTGTCTGTGATAAGAAACATATGTAGGTGGAGACTGTATAACAATGACATCATAAACCCCAGAAATTAAAAACAGAGCATTTCAAGGAACATTTTTTTAAAGACATCGATTTCTCCGTGAACTGAGTGATTGTTTGGAAAAACGTGCCATGTTATTCTAATCTCCAAGTCCATCTGACAACCTCATAAGCAAAGACAATTGATTTTGCAGGACATGGGGGCTTTAAAGGATTTGTAAACCATGTGGCAGTTTTCTATATTTTCAGTAATAACTCAGCTATTTAAAGTGCACTCAAGGTCTGTACTGGCACTCTCCACTCACCAAATGAGTGTCAGATTTAATTTTGTGAGTCCCATTGCCAGAGCAAAACATATCAAACTTGATAACCACATTGTGCTTTGCAGTTACTCTAAATTTTACGTTGTTAACAACTCAACATCCCCATTCGATAAACCTTGGTAATGCTGATGACTACATAAGATACACTACATACAAACATCAAAATGCTACAAGGGGTTTTAGCTGCTAAACAACCCATTTCCTGTTATCTCCCCCCTGCTCTTTGACTTAAAAATATAAATATTTTCAGTGTGCCAAACAGAGGGAACAGAAGGTAAGATCTCAAATTCTGAAGGAATCTGGGACAGTTTCCACTTTGACTCACCTGAGCAGATTCATCATAGTTAGGGTCCCGCACATCAGGCTCCTCATCTTCATAAACCATCCCAGCAGCCCCCCAAACTCCTTTACCCCCCGCCCCACCTGCAGACAAAGAACAGAAAAACCATGAGTGTACGTTACTGTACAAACCTTTCAACCTTATTACACAGAGAAACAATGATGCAACCAGATAGAATTATTTGTTGCAGGAATTGATTAGAACTCACAGAACTGATACCTGCCATCATCAATTTTGCTTGTTGAAAACGTTCAAGTCCCTTTCTGCTTCCTGAGTGTTTTTCATTAGAACAATAGCTTGTCAACCCAGGTTTCAGAAGAAACAATGTCAGACACATGGCCCTCCTTTTACTGGACTCTTGGTGGCATTGATGAATGCTTCTGTAATGTGCTAATGTCTCCACCTGTGCTTTTAATCTCATGGACACAGACACTGAATATTGTGCATGTAGCACACTTGTGTTAAATTATTTTTGTTTCCAGTTGGTTATAAAAACTTCATTACATCTTTGTTGTCATCCATGCTGACTGCCTCTGATGAGACTGTAATGTTTGATGTGCGAGGAATGCACAACAAAGTGAAGTGAACTGATGAGGGAATTGTTCAGCATTAAGACAAACAATACAGATTCCTTGGGCGACTTGTTATTGATTTTTTAATTGGAATTGGTATTCGATTCTCATCCCTACTCTTGATCACTGAATTGAAATGTCTTAAGAGTAGTGAGCAGGGTCGATTGGACATGAGCTGAGACCATCTCTTACAGGTGAGCTTGGCACGGTTGTTTGTGCTAAACAAGGATTGACTGCTGTGTTTGTATATATATGCAAATGAGCCATGCAGAGCACAGAATGCTGACTTGTATTGGAACAACTCTCAAACAATCTATGTGTGAAATGATCTAAAAGCAGAGTGAGCATTCAAACCGCCAATGATCGAAAACCCTCAAATTTTTCACATTCTGAGTACCTCTGATCCACCTTCCTGTCAGTCTGTCCAAGGCACTCTGTTCCAGCTCGTGTTACCTTCTCCAAACAGGCCCAGTCTGTTTTGACTGACTGAGTATTCTGATCTGTATTAACAGGTCAGTTAAGCGCCATGTTCAACAACAGCTCTGCTTTCTTGCCATGCTCTGCACCAGACTTTCCACCTTAAGGCAAGGCTCAAATTTCTGATGAAGCAGTGGTAGAACGTCACAGTGGTAGTTCTGCTCTCAGGCAGGGGAATCAGCTGTTTCAGGCAGCTAATAGAGGTGTTCACAGAAGACATGTAGATGCCACAGACTTTGATATTTTGTCCATAGACTTACTATATCACACAGAGGAGGTATGTAAAAAAAGAGCATGTAAAACTCCTCAATGAAGCTTAACTTTAACAGACTAAAAGAAATGTCACTCTGAACAAAGCAACTGTGGCCTCAGGGAAAAAATACTTTTGTGGCAGTTTCTAAAAAAACATTAAAACAGACTTCAGTGTACAGCACTGAGGTCCAGACGTACCTTTTTTTGGCAGACCTCGACCTTTGCCTGTTCTAGACTTGCGGTCATTGGTGTTGACTTTGCCCTTTGGACTGTTTGGGTCACCTCCTGGCAAATCTCCTGACTCTGAGAAGGACTCACTCGTGGAGTTGCGGGAAGAGGATTTGCGCATGCGTCGCTTTGCTTTGGCTTTGAGTCGTGCCTCGTGGAGTGCTTTCTCCTGAGGCGTCCAGTTGCCGTTCACCTCCGCCTCATTCAGCAGGTCCTCGTCGCTGTATGGACTTTTGGGCTCTGCTAGCTTTTCATCAAAGGCAAAAACCCCTGAGGACAGACACATAGAACAGTGAAATAGGACATGTTTATAAGCTTTTAAAACATGCAAGACTGTGAGATCATTCGAAACAGCTAAAACCACTGAATGTTGGGAGACTTAAGGGGGGGAATCTGTTGCAAAAGACCATAAAATGAAGGTACATATATTTATGCCCAGTGTTTTTGATATGCAAATCTTCTGGAGTAATTCTGAGACCAAGAACTTAATATATATTTATGACAAAAAAATTTATATAATTGTCAATGCAGCATGTGCTTATATTTACGATTCAATAAAAGACATCAGATGTCAGACTTCTTGTATTCATGTATTGTAAATAATCAAGGATGCACCCATTGCGTTGCATCCTGATGCATTGCTAGGGCTTGATGATATGTCCTGTTACTTTTAGGCTGAATAGCAATATTGGACATGTCTTGATATTGTCTCTGTGAATAGTCATCATATTGTACTGTATGTTGCTAAAGTTAACCTTGCAGTGTAGCTGGATCAGCTTGATGTCTATAAACACAAATCCATTTTGCAAAGCACCAATCTACAAAGACCGTCAGCCAAAAAAAGGACTAATCAGCATCCTTAAGAGGAGCAAGAGGTGGGAGCAACGGGTGAGACGACAGCAGGAAGTGACAGCTCATACAGAGATTAGCAAAGATGCTAACAGATTCAGCAGCAGTTTAATCAGATCTATCAGATGGATCAAATTTCTGCATTAAATGAAAAACGAATACCACTACAAACTTCACTATAGAAAAGATTTTTCTGCCAATACATTTTACAGTTTGTTTTAAGAAGTGGCTCACATTCTGCCCTTTACACTGCTGCAGTCGTACCCATACAAGACATGTTTATTTAAACAAGAACAATTTTAAACGCAATTTGAATAGGCAACTTTCAAAACCATCCCACTTCTGTTAAAATTCAATATTCAATTACATAGCCTTGAAATAAACACATGCTCATTTTCATTTTAATGAACCTAAACAGCTGAGTTTTTTTTCCGTTTAAGAAATTATAATAATATAGACTCACACACACACATATACATACATATGTGTGTTAGTGTGTGTAAAAAAGGCCACAGTGGTCCTTGTACAGGTCTTTGATGAGTAATTTTAGTGCTTTTTTGATAAGTCAGTTATTCATGTGGACTTACCCGACCATCAAGAAACAAGATTTTACTACTACAGTCAAATTATTTAATGTCAAACAAACACCTAATAAAACTTAACGAAACTAGCATTTCCCCCCAAAAAAAGTAGTTTCAATTGGCTTTAAGTAAAAAGGTCTAGCTCATTGAACTTAGCTTCACTGTTTTAAACTTGAAAATGTTCTCAGAAGTCCTCATAAACACTAGATACATTTATTGTATTGTTAAATCATAGGCACATTGATGGTATCCTTTTATTTGTAACAATCTGCCCTTTTTGAACTGAGAAAAACATTAATGGAGCCCCTCCGTTCCCATCCCTGATCTGCATAATATAATCTGAATTAAATACAACAATTCAATCAAAATAAGTGACCAATTCAAATTATCAAATTATCTGAGAGGAGTGTCTTTTTATGGAAATATTGAGGTTGTGAAATATCTTGCACACCTGGAACATTTCGGTTGAAATACTTTGACCAGAAGAGCACAACAGAGTTTCAAATAGAAGATTACGGTGATCAAATTGTAACTGCTGTGTAGGCTGGATCAGGAAGTGGTTGTAATCACTAGAATCACATCTTTAAAGCTATGTATGCCATGTGCTCATCAACTGTAGCTATGTTGATAATCAGCATCATAAGAGAACACAGACAGTCCTCAGCCCAGATGTCAGACTTTGAGGGTTAAATATTATCAACTTCCATTAAAATTATAAGATTAATGAAGTGTTGAGTATTTACTGACGTCACATTTCTTGATTAGATGTGCAAAAATTTGTTGATCGTTTACTTTTGCATATTGTTTTAGAATCTGCACTAACGAGAAACTTCAAAAACTTGTTAGATCTTCACGCTGCAGAAACAGATGAGAAACTTCACGTGTTGCATCTATCACCATATTCCATGGACATGCTGTGCATCAAGAGGAAGGCAATGCAAATTCACACATGCATTGATGTAACACTCACCAGCTCCATCTGCAGCCATACTGTGGTTTGAACAACTCTTTTAAATAAATAAGTGTGTAAGGAACAAACTGTGATTAGTAAAACAATCCTTGACTACTTTTTGTATCCCTCAGACAACAACAAGTGGTACCAGAGCGTTGCAGCAGGCATGACAGCGAGGGAAGGGAGCGGAGAGGAACCACATGGTGCAGAAATGCTGACACCAGTTTTTTATTCCTTCGTCTTCTCGCGATCTGTCAGCGGCGGCAGCTCGGGTGGACCTGACTACATATGGCCCGGTTGGGTCCAGGACTGGTCACGTGACAGGGTTGCAGGAAAGAGGAGAGAGAGAAAACAGGAGGAGGAGGAGGAAGAAGAATGTCTGCGGGTGTAATGAATACTTAGAGTACATATGCACGAGCCTCAAATGGCAACTTGAGGAGTTCTGGTCCTATAGATTACAGGACATGTGGACAAAAACACTCAGAGGGGAGGGGGAAATGTCCAAGCCACATATCAAACTAACAAGCATCAGAGGTCTGCGTGTGGAAAATGTTGTGTTACTCTACTTGGGATTCACAATAAAAAGTAGAGGGTTCAAAAATGCAGAGAATTCCAGGAATCTCACGTTTATTGTCATATTCACACGTCTTCAGTTTACTCCGTGAGGTAAAAAACAAAGGGAAGAGCAGGATAGAGTCCCCGATATAACCTGTTGCATGAAGTGCAGCACCACACCCTTGGCCTTCAAAACCTGTAAACAGCCGACCATGTGTCATCTCCTCCTCTTACTGCTCCTCCTCCTCCTCCCCTCATGTAGGCCACAGGGCCTGTCAGAGCAGTAAATAAGGAACTAACCAATGGTATCCGGCCAAATACAACAGAGGCCAATTGGAGAGGAGCAGAAAAATGGGAAGGCAGAAAAAGTTGCTGCTGTTTGCCAAGTCAAGAGTTGAAAAACAAGTAGAAGAAAACGATTAAGTCTGACTGCTTGAGGATTTGTTTTCAACTTTTAGTCTGCAGAAAGTGTGTCTGTGTGCCACTGTCACAAAAAAAGCTGCTGAAGCAACAGTCTCAACATGCTGAGGTCACACTAGTTTTAAAAACACAGATAAGTCTCCAAAACTCGCAGCGAGACGCAGAGACCTCTGGCCTACATGCTGTGTGGGAGCGCTCTGCAGTCAGAAATCCTGAGCAGCACTGCTGAGGCGTTCAGTTTTAGGTGTCTGTACAGTAGCAGTTTATGAATGAGAGGGGGGTCAGTGGAGCACAGTGCTCACATTACTCCCAGGGGCCAGGACTAGTTTTTACAACTGCTAATGTAAAACAACCTGAGTTTATGCAGGGACTTTTTGGAAAATTAGTCAAAAGCAGCAACTTGGGTACTCTTATTACTCAACACTGTGTTTGTGTTCTATCAAATGTTTCCACACCACTGTTTATACCGCTGTTACATGGTCATATTTTGTTTGATTTGCTTTTCAATAACAAAATTTTGATTTACAGGGCCTGCCAACAAGAGTTTTATTTTTCCTACAATCGTAGGAGGCCACACTAAAGGGACATAAAACATCTGAAAATTGCACTTGCTAAAATGAGGATTTTTTTTTCTAAAAATAGATGTTGAGGCAAATCTCATCTTAACTAATGCGATCAAAATTTTCATATAAACATGTTACAGAATAATCAATTAAGATACCTCAAGATACTTACAAACCAGAAGCAATATCGTAAAAAAGCACAGAAATAGCTGTGACACAGATGACACTGATCTGTTTCTGACAATCTTTCGAAAGACATAAACGAAGATACAAATTTGATCATCCTCCAGCAAACAGAATTAAAAAATCCCTCTTCCGTCTGGGAGAGCGGTTGGCATTCGGACTCCCACAGAAAACAGTCATGTGTGATGATGTTAAGTTTGCTCAGGCCAAAGCAGGTCAATGTGAACAACTTCCCTATTTTAAATAGGTCACAAAGATTATTCCTTTACAACAAGTTTACACTGATCCCAGATGCTGCAAGAGAAAAAAAAGTTTCTTGCTTAAAAATACACTCTGCATGTCTATAAGGTCCCCTCTTTAAGGCCCTTTAGGGATAATCCTCATGAGCTGTCAGACCAAGCCCTCAAGAGGTGAAGGTGCGTGTAAACTACTGGCACACAAACGCGAACATCTGGGGAAGGTGACATATCCCCCGCTGATATCATGATATCACAAATGAACTAACCAAAACTCAGTTACCATCTCTGAGCTATTCGTTTGTTGAAAAGTCTGTTTGACTCTTGTATTTAAAGTGCATGCTATTAAATGGACATTGAGTAGGTTGGACGGACAGCCACATGGCTATATCAACACTGATGGCTGCATGATTTTCACAAGCATTAACCTAAAACTACCTTATCATAACTTAATATCATTAAAAACAAAAACAAGCCAAGAAATTTCCCTGTCAAACGATGCCATGTTTCAGTTTTGATATTTAAACAATGCCGCAGCCTTAGAGTTGTTGTGTCTCTGTTGATAAGAGGTTTGAAGAGCGTATTAACGACAAGAACCCATGGGGGACTAATGGGGCAGCAGAGTAAAACCAGAAGAAAACAATCTACATTTTTTTCCATAACAAAAACTGGTTATCATTTAAAGCAGTGCATCGGCCTGGCATGGTATTTTGGCAATATGTGCCTTATGACACTCTTTTTCTACTATGACATACCACCTCCAGAATCTTGATTTTATGGCTTTTTCCCCTAGATTTATATGTTGGTGCTGAAACCTGCCAATAACTACCAAAGTCATACGGGGCATGAGGTATCATTGTATAATCAAATGTGGCTGTCAAGTTAGAATATGTTTCACAATGACAAAGTAAATGATTTACCTCATTTGGCAAGTGGAGCATGCACATTTCTGACCTTCAGTGCACAAAGGAGGATTATTTTTTTGACTGACATATGCCCATATATCTGCATGTCAGTCTGTCCGTCACCACATCTGTAAACACGACAACTGAAAAGGTTTCTTTATGGATTTGGTTGACATTTTTAGGAAATGTTGGTGACTGCACAAGGAAGAAGTGATTTGATTTTGGTGGGGATCAGAATCCAGATCAGGATCTAGGCATTATGTAAAGAATCTGTTGGCATTGTGCAAATGGGCAGTTTTCCATATGTTTTGATCACACCTATCAAAGTACAGGTATGATCAACAATTTTGCACATGTCAGAAATGCCTTGACAAGGGTTTGTGCCCCCAATGCACTTCTTGGTTATTTATAGTATTTGGGCTTTAATGTTTGACAGGATCGTAGATAATGTTGGAATTTGGAAAGAGCATAACGTGGGAAAGGAGCCACCAGCTGGACTTTTACCAAGGCCACCTTGAACTAGGTCAACAATCTGGCAGACTATCACTAGTCTTGCAGCAGAACCAATAAAGTTTGGAAGTTGAATAAAGGGATGGAGATGGTCTATCAGTGCACTCCAGCTGATCTCAGAACTAGAATCAACCGAGTTGCAGATTAGACCGCATCACTGGTAATAGCCCCTTTCATCTGATTTCCCATTTCAAGGTCAGAAGTCCTTAAGCTACCCTGACTTCACCAGCTCGTGACTTGAACTTGTCTAGCTGGGATGTAACATAGTTCCTACATCCCTCGTCCCAGTTCCAGTGTCTATGAAACGCACAATTGGCAAAAGGTTGCATCGAAGCCTGTGTTCAAGTCTAGCCTGTGGCTCCTAACCTGTGTGCCATTACCCCCTTTTTCTGTCAAAGTCCAAAAACTTAAGATTCAAGACAAAAAGTCCATAAAGAACCAAATCTACAAACTGGACAAAATCTGCAGCAAGAGTCTTTTCTTTGTCGACCCCTCGTACGGTTTTGTTCTTTATGGCCAAACTGGCATCTGCAGAATGATTAAGGGGACAAGAAGAAGTGAAGCAGTCGACAGCACATGGCTCTGTGGTGATAGTATATCAAAGGGGAGATGGGTGTGGATGTCCCAGAGGTTTAACTGTCATTTGAGTTAATGAAAGGGAGCAGAATTTGACTTAAAAACATGTTTCTGACACGTCACATAAACTTACAGTAACATCAGTAGCAGACCACACACACTGCCTTATTACAGTGTAAAGGCTGCCACACCTGAAATAAAGTTTTGAGTGTTATTTTTACCAGAAGAAACGGATGGAAACTTAGTGTACACTTGCTGACTGTGCAACAACAGATAAAACGTACACAGGAGATAAGAGCAGCTCAGATAAAGAAAAGTCTGATCATGTTTTTTCTTATAATTATCAGCCCATCAATGACACTATAAGGTGGGTCCCTGCATGGGTGGCTTGTTTAGTTTTGTAAATGGATGGTGTGCGCAGATGTGCTCGTGCATGTGTGGAGAGAGAAGGGTTAACGAAAGGAGAAGGATCAAAAGAGCACGAGGATAAACGCACTACGTACTCAGCAGACCACAAACAGATCTGACTTGACATTTAGGGCAGTGGAGTTTTCTCTAATGATGCTTATAGTACATTTGTTTGTCCTTAGACGACTGTAAAATGTGCACAAAGGTGGGGCTTTAACCTGCACCCAAGGAACATTCATTACAACACTGACCTGCTCTGTGTTATTGCACAAACACACCCACGCAGCCCAGGGTTAGCGGGGGTAAAAACAACACTGACTTTAAACTTAGCAAAGCCTCACGAGACATAATTAGGGATGTCCTGATCAGGTTTGAACTGATAATACTGGTCACGTACGAGTCAGACTGTACAGTAACAATTATGTTTTATGATTTAATTAGATAACTTAATGAGTGTTTGTTCAACAAAGCTGTGCAAAATCTCCTTGATAAGCAATGCATCTACGAATTCATTTTATATACATGGGTTAATTTATGTGTATTAATTATTAGGATTATAGCACTGTATTTTTTTTAACCTATTTGAGAGACACAATAGCACAAATGCTACCATACAAGTCATTATGTCTCTGTGCATCAAGTAATTGACATGATGCAACAAATGCAATTACTTCATATTACAAAGTAAGGAAACAAATATATCCTCAAAATAGCATGGACTGTTCCAACAGTGACTGATATATTTATTTCGATCATGTAAATTATAACTTAAAAACGCAAATTAGAAAAGCACTCAGACCTCAAAAAGTCCTCACCTATTGTGATTATCACCATAAATATAAGTCCTAACTTTACTTAATCTAAATATTTATACTACTTGACCATGAACACATATCATTGGCAATTGAATTCATAATGAGGTCTATTTTAGTTCAGTAGTTATTCATGAAAATCACATTTTTTGTAATGCCGGTTTTCCGCAGATCCAGATCAATCCCAAAATTGAATCATTTGTTCCTTGTCCCTTTTTCCTGAAAAATTCATTGAAATTCGTCCATTACTTTTTGAGTTACGTTGCTAAAAGAGAAACGAACAAACAGACGCCGGTAATAACATAACCTCCTTGGTGGAGGTAATAAGTGATAATCAAAAGAAGAAAAAACAAACTAGAAAATAAAACAAGACAGTAGCTGAGTGCAATTTTAAGCCTCTGAGCTTACATGTATACAAGCAAAATATTTCACTTGTCCAACAGGGAAAGAGCCCATAGAAAAAGTTTGGAGGACCTTTCAAAAGCAAATCTGCCGGTTGTTCCATCTAACACATTCATAATAGGCAAATCAGATAACGTAGTAGGTGGGCACTACTAATGCCAAAGCAAAATGAATATCTATAAAGAGATGTTTGTAGTGTTTAAGTCTGTTTCATTTCATAACTCATGTGGTTCAGATCTAATAAGAGTGCAACGGAATCTGACAGTATCTCAGCTCTCCTCTGTAAAAAGTCACTTCCTGTTGTCGTCTTGCTCACTGCTGCCATATCTTCTGATCCATCTACACTGCAAGGTTACAGCACTATAGCCAACTTAAGTTTCTTACCCTTGAATATACATTTAACACACTGAGCACTGACCTTCATCTAAAAATTAACCGAGTCTACATAAACCCATTAATGATATGGACTGGATGTTCAAAGTGTCAACATATACCATTGTGATCTTGTGTATTTGGCTTTATCCCAGTTTTTCCTGCAAAGAATTTAACACAGACATGTGCCTGTAATCAGGTACATCCGGTTCTCAAAGCTCAGAGCAACTGAGCTTGTATTGGCTGCAGACTCTTGTCATCCGATTGGCCCATGTTGAACATGGTTGATATACTGATCATCCAGTCACATTTTGTATAGGCTCTGCCCCCCCTAAACACTGTCATAGGCCATTTAATTATGTATTTATTTCAGATTCAAAAGGAGTGGTGTACAGTGAGCTATGTGCCATCTGGATAAGACACCAACATGTAGCCTGTCAGAAAGAGGGGTTTAATTTGTGGGAACCAAAAAGCACTCTAACATTTCTTTTCTTGTCATATTCAAGGCAATGTTACCCTGAACGGATTATTTATGATGGTTGCTATCAAGTCAAATTCCTCACAATAGCTTAAAAGACTGAGTTACTCTCCATTTTGATGACGATTGCTAAGACTTGTGATCCTCACCACATAGGCTTTACATATTTCCCATACTGCTGTGTGAGAGCTCAGTGCCCAGACTGACCCGCATCATCTGGAGGAGTTGTTTTCCCTGAAGAGACAATAGGTTCTTTGACAGTTAGCTTCATGTGTGTGCGCCCACCTCATCAACAGTGCTGCTCAATCAAGCGTTCGAGTGACCGACCTTTCTTAAGAATAAAAGGGGTCTGCAGAGTTCATGCAGAAAAGCCCATCTGTGCACTGAGACAGCTTCACTAGATCTCACCACGTGGAGTCTCAGACACACTGCCTCACCTTTGATGTT
Organism: Scarus forsteni; assembly: GCA_036419115.1. Lineage (NCBI taxonomy): Eukaryota > Metazoa > Chordata > Actinopteri > Labriformes > Labridae > Scarus > Scarus forsteni. The sequence continues at coordinate 20,089,013 of JAZDUH010000098.1, read as the reverse complement.
AACACGAAAACACAGACACTCAACTGGTACAGTACAACTGGTTACAGTACCAACAATACATTTATACTACTTATGTAACCTTTAAATACACAGCCAGTGTACCGATTATGTAAGGCACTCCTATTGGCTCTTATATTAGACTATACATGCCGACGTCATCGGCTGGCTGAGAGAGGAGAGCACGGAACTCGGTGTGCTGTGTAGTGGTGGGGGTTTCAGGTCCTTTTAGTGATCCGGGCTTTTTGCTCAATTCTGTGATGAGATCTGACTCCCAAATGGCTTTGTATATTTAACAATAGTTTTAAATGTGGCTCGAGTTTTATCACTTATTTTGAACATGCTTTATCTTCTGATTAAGGCTGCTCATTATGGTAAAAAACAAAAATATTTGTAATTATTTTGGTACATATTAAGATCACAATTATAACACACTGTTACTCACTGATTTACAACATACAGCACAAGCTATCATTTGATTTAAATGATTTTAACATCATCATAAACAAATAATGGGTAAAATATACAAGAAAAAATACAAATGCAAAGAAGTAACAATAATGATGGAAAGAGACCAAAATAGTTCAGCATGCCCTCTGCATCACTCTATTATTAATGATTATCCAGACAGTTATCATAGTTTCGGGGAGGTAGTAATTGTAAATTTTAATAATCAATTAATTAGTTGCCCAGCTCTACTTTACAGTGCACAAAATCTTTTAGATCACAAAGTAAGACTGCTCATTTAAAATGCATTACCAACAAAAGAAATAAATGACTACCCACTAGTACTGTCGGTAAGAAATGAACTGGATCATTATTTTGTACAGCGATCCTCAAAACAAATGTAAAGTGGGGACTTTCATTAATCATATAAAAGCACATAAGAGAGTCTGATCTTTGAACCGACTCGTCCACGGACGACACATCACTCTTGCCGTGAGCTCCTGTATCAAACACTGCGCAATGATTACTACCACTGTACAATGAAAACAACTGCTGCAGGGGCACTGTACATCTGTAGGACAGGTGTGTGTGTTTATTGATGCATCTACGGTCCAAGTTATTGCTCATGATCGATAAAGCGACATTTGTGCTTAGAATCGAGATGTCCTTCAAGCATTCTTCATTAGAAATAAGCAAGTTAATGCAAGAAAACCAGGTGTGAAATGAACCACCATGTCCCCATGTTGAAATAATGGTGACATCTATGGAGGTCACACTGTAATATTATTTTTCAGACGGAGTGCTTTCATTTAAAAAAATCATGGAAATTCCTTAATTTAATACCAATTCTTCACTGCTGTGTTTTATTAGCTGAAAATAGATGAATACGTAGATTGGGGGCATTTCTGTGCTGTCGTTTCAGTCGTGTACTTCCCTTTTCAATGTTCCTCAAGTTTTCAGCTTTTTGTTTTTTTTATGTCTCAAACGCTGGAGCTCAAAGCCACAGGATAATAACATAGTGAGCTCTTCTGGGTGTTTTATCATTACTTTGCTCGCTTATTTATTTATTTTTTATCTCCTGCCAGTTTGTTTTCTCCATCTCATTATTTTTGCTATTTTATAATACTCACTATTCTAGACATTTCTTTTTAATTTTATATATTTTTCCCATTTATGCTGGACATATACAAAGTTGAGCTGAGTTGTATAGGCGTGCTATTTATTACAATATTTTATATTTTGTGCTCCAGATACTCAGACGGAAAACCGAATAAAAAGACAAACGTTTCCGGAGATAAGCTGATAATATTGTCAATAACGCAGAAAAACAATAGAATAGATTTCAAGTTCAAGCTTGATTTAAACTTCACTTGACGTCTAAATTTAGACCAGTCCCCCAAAAAACGTGTTGACATGTCACCAAGTAATGGAGGAATTAACTCGATAACATCCTGTCACCCAAGTTAAAACAAACATGCAGTAAAACTACATCTAAACTCATGTGTTTTTATCGCTGTCAATAAAATCATGTATTAGTATTTTCCTAGTAGAAAAATGTGCTTAACAGCTGCTCCAATGTGTGCAAACAACAAGCGACGTGCCAAAGCGGAAGTGAGCATTGTGTCCTCCTCCAATCAGACACGTGAAAGGCTTAAATGTGGTTAAACACAAGCACGGTGTGAAATCTGATCCAAAGATAAAGCTGAATCTGGGGTTTTGTTAGCTGTGCAGCGAATACAGCGAACACCTGAGTTAATATTCTTATAGTAAAGCTCCATGTGAGTGCACTATAAACGGAGCACATGGTGGCGCATGGCGAGCCCTGGCTGCAGCCCATCCCATGCACGGACAATGGAAGTGGGGAGAGCACGCCACCAGGCCCCGCTGTACCCCCATAACTGTGTGCATCGACGTATCCTGCATTAACACATCTAAATATATGCACTCACCATCAGCTTTGGGAGCAGAGGACCACGTATCCACTTCGGCCGCCATGGCGCTCACCAAACGCTCGGTTTAAAAATCCTCTCTCCTCCTTTACAGCGAGCTGCAGCTGCAAGAAATCCCGTCAAATACTGCAAGAAAAATCTGCTGCAGAGCAATATCAAGAGGAAGGAAAGTCTTCTGCAAGGAACGGAGGAGAAAATTCAAAGTCTCGAGCCCTTTTGGACGTGCTGCACGGAAGGAAAAACAAAACAGTGTGATCCAGTTGAATTACAAAGAGAGCAGAGGAAGCTCGAGTCAGGAGGAGACTGTGAAGGTTTTAACTCCTCTCCACGGTCACGGCTGAGGAGGTGATCGTGTGGAAGAAGAGGAGCAGGGGAAAAGTGATGGCTAAGGTAACTAGTCAGAGCGCATTTCAAACAAAACAGGCTGCAAGATAAACAAAGTCTGCTTTTAACTTTGCAGGAGCGAGCACAGCGCCGTCACGTGGCGAAAACGAGGACGAAGAGTGGCCAAGGCAGGGGGTGGGTGCTGGTCCGATCTGACCAATCACAACACAGGAACAAAAGACCGTCTGCTTAAATGGATAGAGCCTGTGTACACAAAATGTAGAACATACACTGCTCTTGTTTATTTTTTCATCTATACATTTTAACTGATTTAATTAAAGACGAGGGCCTAAAATGACTAATGACTGTTGCATTTTATGTTGAGAGACTAATTAGGATAATCGTGTAAAATGATTTTCTCGTTCAGTTTGCATGAACTAGAACTAGAACATCATTATTTCTCTCTCTCATTGCATATAAGCCTGTTACTATCTTATCTACATATGCTTTACTTTCCCAATGACAATATGTTATTCTACACAGATAAGCTGATTATAAAGTTATTTTAGACAACATTTTTATTTTTAAAAAAAATCCAGTTAGGTTGGGTCATTGAGTAAAATGTAACTAAAACAGGAAAAATAATTTGCAAATTCTCTTTGACCTATATACAACTGAATATGCTACCAGGACTAGATATTAAATGTTCAAACTGATATACTATATTGAATTTTTGCTACTTTTTACTCCTTCATAATTTGATGACTGTTACACATTCCGAAAACGCTTGGACAGGGGCAACAAAACACTGGGAATGCTGGGAAATCTTCAAAAACACCTGTATGAAACATACCAGGTGACCAGGTTAATTTGAAACAGGGAGGTGTCATGATTGGGAATAAAATGAGGAACCTGTGAAGCAAGCATCCAACCATTTAAGAATAACGTCTCTTAATATGCAATTCCAAGACATTTAAGGATTTCTTCATCTACAGCCAATTGAATCATTGAAAGATTCAGAGAATCCCAGAGAAATGTCTGCACAAAGCAGAGAGGCCAAAAACCAAAACTGAATGCCCGTGACCTTGGATCCACCTGGGTCTTCATTAAAATCCATCATCATTCTGTAAAGGATATAAACGCATACATCAGAAAAACCATTGTCAATTAACACAGTTGCTGCTATATCTTCATTTCAAATGTTTTTATTAATTTTCGGGGAAAAAAACAGGAGTCTAACATAGAACAGTGCACAGTTTAATATTCAAGAAACGACCCCTTCTAAACAAACAAACAAAAAAATTCCATGTAGAGTAAGAACCATACATTAATAACACAGAAACTCCACCAGCTTCTCTTCACCTGCGCTGATCTGAGGTGGACTGATGATTCGTAAAGTGTGCTGTGGTCTGATGAGTCAATATTTCAAATTTGTTTTTGGAAATCATGAATGTCATGTTCTCCTTGCTAAGAGTGCCCATGGAATGGGTGACTTATTCATCTGTGAAGCCACCATTAATGCTGAAAGGTACATACAGCTGGGGCAACATATGCTGCAATCCAAGCAACATCTTTTTTCAGAAAGATCCCTGCTATTTCAGAAAAATAATGCCAAACCATGTTCTGCACATGTCTTTGTAAAAGAGTGCCGGTAAGAGACTGGCCTGTCGGCAGTCCAGACCTCTCTCCCACTGGACATGTGTGTTTTGAAGCGCAAAATATAAAAAAAAGTGACTCATGACCATAAAGCACCTGAAGTCATATATAAAGTAAGAATGGGAATGAATTCCATCAACAAAGCTTCAATATTTAGTGTCATAAGTTCCCAAATGCTTATTGAATGTTGTCAAAAGAAAATATGGTGTTTTCAAAGTGGTATACATGCCCCTGTCCCAGCTTTACTGAAACATTATGCAGGTATCAAATTCAAAATGGGTGAAGAAATGAATTGACTATGTCATCCAAAGACACAATACCAAAGTGTGCCAAAAATGTGCAACCTGATTTTTGCATGTTTGCAACACTAGCAAGAATAAGATGTACTTGGCATCTCAGCTCTGACAGGCACCAACTATTATAGGGATAATGCCCTATTTTGGCACAATATTTTATTAATTCATTTTAATTTGCCCCTAAGGTTATGGATTCCTGCTCTGCTACCTCGTCATGTAGTCTCTGAGTCCGATAAATAACACAAGGTTAACCGAAGGCCCATAAACTCGCATGTTTTCCATAATCTGAGAATAATAGGTTATTTTAGCCTGGTTCCAGAGTGATATCTTGATTTGACTTTGGCACCAAAAACTCAAATTAAGCCCTGAAAACAATTATTTGACACATGGAACCTCTACAAGCTCTAAGTTACATGGTCACAAAGTATTTTTTATGAGTCTATGAACCAGTTTTATGGACAAAACAAAATACTGGGCCAAAGCTTTTGGCAGGTGTTAAAAAACTGATGTACTTTAGAAATACCATTACAAGTATAGTTGTTCTTTTATCATTTCATTAATAGGTAAATGCAAAGTCAGTTACAGAAGAGAAATCTAATTTGAATTACCATTTGTTCCGACCACCCTTTGCCTTAAAAACAGCATCACTTCTTCTGGGTACACTTGCACATAGTTTTTGAAGGTACCGCACGTTGTACCAAACATCTAACTTACAACAGAACTTTTGTGCATGCAGTGCAACTAAACCACTTATGTGTCTTCTTATAATTGCAGACACACTTGATGATGCTGGGATCATGGCTCTGTTTGGGCCATTTTGGGACTTCTGATTCTTCTCCACTCTGTAGGTAGTCCTTATTGACATTGGATTGTTGTCCTGCAGCAGAATGTATTCAGAGCTGACCGGACATGACTCTGATGGTATTGCATGATTGAAAGTATGCTGAATTTGTCAGCACTGAGCATGGTTAATTCTGACCTAACACTCAACCACATTGAAAAAATGCCCCCCGGCACCTGCAAGAAACCCCTGCCATGTTTCACCGTTGCCTGTAGATGCTCATTACTGCACTGCTGTCCACTCCTCCTATGTCTGAGTGCATAGTTGGGTCACTTAGGCTTTTTCCCACGTTTTAGATATGGCTTTCTGGTTGACATTCTTGCATGAAGACCACTTTAAACCCGGCTATTCAGGCAGCATGATGTAAAACTACCTTCCACTACCCCAACTGTAACAGAGTTTGGTTGGCTCTCACTCAATTTTGAGCTTCTTAAACAAATATTTCTGTTTATGATTGTATTTCAACCTGAATATGAAGATGATGAGCATCCGCTTGATAGGAATGTTTCATTAAACACCCTACTGTACCCTTGGGTAAGGTCCTTTGTGCCATCAATCTTACCTCAATATATTCCATTGGACAAAAGTGTCTGCAAATTGAAAATGAAATTGCAGCTTTGTGCAAATGTGCTTATAAAAAGTGTGCTGATTAATGCAATGGCAGTCACAACAGATAAGATAAGCAGTAGCTTCTTTCACTGGCTTCTTGTCTTTGACCTCTTGGATCAAACTTACTGAACAGGTCTACTGTATGTTTATCACAGTCCATCCACACTTCTCTCAGCTTCACACAATCAATTTTGTCAAAAGTTGAAGCTTTCAGAGTGTCTGATGATTCAGCCTGAGTCACAGGGACAGCGACTGATGTGTGGGTGTCTGTGCCTCAGTCCTGCTTAAATGGCTGCTTTTCAAAGAAGCAGAATATTAACCATCCCTCATGCAGGAAACTACACATTGATCAGCTCATTACTGAAACTCTTCCTGCTGGGATGTGACACAATTCCCACTCCCCTCTTCCCAGTTAGTTTGTAAATCAAACGCACAAGAAATGGAGGATGATGATGGATGGAGCTAAGAGAGGAGTAAAAGGATGGTTGCTAACCAATGGTTTACATGATCTACAAAAATGGCCTGGGACCCTAATGCAATCATTTCTGATCATTAATATCAATAATTCATACACCATAGTCACAGCCATAGGCTCCAACTTGATCAATTTCTCAAACAAGGTGTAACAATGTGTGTTATACATTCGAAGAGTGGTAGCTGCTTTGAGATCAAACTACCACGTTGTTGTTCCCTAACAGCTTTAAAGTAGCTTTTTCTTACTGATTACATTCAAGCCTAATCACTTGTTAGCATCAGGTTAATTTGTGGATATAATCATAATGAACAAAGCATTAAAGTCTCATGTATGTTTATTTCCCACAGCTTTTATTATCAGCAATGATCTGTGAACACAGTGAAATATTCAAAAGACTTTTAGCCTAGCAATGGTAACTACCTGGTTGTCCTAAAAAAATGTCATCCATGCACCACTCTATTTCAAGATTGAAAAGTCACATAATGCTGCCCAAGATGTGAATGATGTTTAAAAAAGCACAGACATCTATATCGTAGCATTTGTTATCATTTATTTTGACACAAATCCACAGTTTTTATCAAATAAAGAAGCAAATATGTCTGTGTATGGTGTAATACCAAGTATTGATTTAAAAAAGAAATTAACACAACCTAATAATACAAATTCACTCCTTTGGAACAAAAAGCACCATGATATGAGCAACAAAAACAAATATTCAAAATGTAAAAGCTTAGCAGTGTTTGGGTTTTACATCAGAATTGTCTCTGCTTCACACCAACATATCAAATTGACTTGATATTCATGATGACATAAAAATGTTTGGATATCTATATCGTAAATATCATGTTAACAACAACAATCAACTTTGGCCTGATAATAAGCAACAATGATTCAACATCACAACAATACAGCTGACGGTAACACTCTCACACGTGCGTGCGAAACAGTAAGAGCTGCAGGTAGAAATGCACAAGGATACCCTATAAGAGAACACCACACTTGTTGTAATATTAATCTGAACTATTCCACAAAGAACCACACAAAGATAACTTGTACAAACCCTGCTGTCTCGTAGCTGCAGGAGGAAATGGAGAACACTTAGTTTCTCTGGAGACAACAGTCTGTGGTTATCCTGAATCAACAGGGTGTAAGTTTTTGTTCTATTCCTGGCAAACAATTTCACTCGTACTTAAGTGGGCTCTGTGTTGGTTTTCAATCCTTCAGTTCTTGGCATTACAAAATAAATAAAGTCAGTACAAATATAGAGTTAATACTATCTTGATAAGCAGAAGTAAACAGTCTTTTTTACAGTCAAAACTCAGCGAGGTAACAGTCTTATATCAGGCATCGGCCTTCTGTGGCAATGAGGGCAGAGTTTGGGTGTTAAGTCTGTACATACAGGCTGCTGACAAGGCGAAATAAAGTCTGACTAGATCTATATACACTGAACTCAGATCAGTTTGGCTTCACTGTCAAATTAGGGTTTCATCACAAAGCCAATACGTCATTTTACCATTACATTCAAGCAAACATGTTTTACATCAACCTGCCAACAATATCATACCTGACAATTCTTTGAAAATGATTTGCAAACATACTTTTAGTTTAGTGGTTTTGCCTTTATTGGACAGAGAGAGTCCATTAAATTAAAACTGGGAAGACAGAGTCGGTCACCCCATGCCATTGGTGGAGAACAACAGCCTCCACAATGACCCATGCAGACATCAATGTTACAATGTCAGCTTTAAAATAAAAACTATTTCAAGCAGGACAAATAAAGACGTAGTTTCTTTAGGAAAAGATGAAGTACTTTATGTCTTACTTTGTTCTAATCTTAACTTTGCTAATTATGAGGGCTGGCCAATATTTACCTTGCAGCACAGATGGATCCGCCTAACTCAATGTCTTTAATCAGGCAGATCCATCTTGCCAATCTCCAATCTACTTTGATTGTGAGAAACCTGAGGCAGTGTGGCCCAAACAGCATCCTTTAAAACAAAAAAAAGAAAAGAGGTGGGAACTACGAGAGAGATGTGACAGCTCATATGGACAGTAGCATAGATGCTAACAGTTTTAGCAGCAGTTGATCCGATCTGTACTGCAAACATCACTGAAAGCATTTGTTGATAGAAAGGATATTTTATTTCCACTTCCATCCAGAGTTCGGTCTACAAAGTGATTCCATCGCTGCAGTAGCACCAATCTACTTCATTATCTTGTTGACCAGCAATTGATGTGATTGACAGAATGATTGTCCAATCACCTGCTGGATATTCAGTTGAAAGGTTCTGCCCGTTCCCAAACTGAATAGCACTTTTAGAATTCAAGTGCAAAAGTTGCCTGGGCCTACCATTTTGAAAACATATTTTAGTCATTTTTACCTTCAAACAATGCTAAAAAATACAAACTGTTGTTGTGTATGTGTTTGAATGAAGCTTTAGGGAGGTGCTACAAATACCCAGGGGAAGCAAAATGAGCAATGGACTGAGTTAGATAAAAAACTTGATTTTATTCTTTAAATCTTCTGCAACTAAATTTAAATTAACTAATACATCAACATATCGCTCAGCCCTATTAGTTACTATTTTTAGTAGAGTACAAGACAGACACCCAATTTCATTCTTCTAATCATCAAGAATAACAATTCCCTAATCAAGTTTTAATTTTATTTATAATTTTGGTGTTCCATGATCATGAAAACAAGACAACTGAGTTTCAAATATTAAAACAGTTCCGCTTGTTTTGTGTGAAGTTTGAATGGTGCAAAACCTCTCATCCTCAATTGTCAGGTATCTATTTTTCAGAATCAAAGCCGTATAGAATGTAATAGTAACTGACCGACAAGCTGTAAATATAACGAAACAATCTGAGTTCGCACTTGGGAGAACCTTAAACCAAAGGCTTTTAAAAAGCAACGTTATGTACAATCACAGGGCCTCCGCCCAGCACAGCTCACGGATCAGATAGAAAGAGGTAAATGTCTTTTTTTTCACAACAGCTAATTTCCTACCTACCAGCATCAACTAGAGTAAGGAAAAAGTGTGAGTACTATTGCTAAATACTATTTTTGCAAAGTTCACATCAACTATGTGCTGTGTATGTTTTATAAAGAGACTGCTAAGCACTGCTAGAAAATGTTTAACCATTTTGATGTACAAAATACTACCAATTTACAGATAACACACAAACTACAGAAGAATGTTGGAGTCAGATATGGGGAAGAAAATAATGAGAGGAGAAAATCTTTAGATTATAAATTTTCAGAGAAAAATGTATAAATGACTAAAGTAATGTAAAAATGTTGAGAAAATGGAATGTAAAGAATCAAGTGAACATGTCAACAATTAAAAACAGTTTTTAGGATAAAGCTGAGAAACAAATGCTTACATACAATAATAAAGTTGACTGTAACATTTCATTTATATAAATGCCTCTACAAACGTTCTAGTTTATATGAACTGTAATAAAGGATCATCTTCCTTTATACATAAATTCTTGCTCTTTTAGCTCATATAAAGAGTGTTGTTATCAGTATCAGGGATTTGAGAAGATTGTGCTGTGAACTGTGTTTGTCAAGATGGATACGAAAATAGGTCTGAACAATAACAGAAACACTCACACTGCAGTATTTTTCCTTGCCTCCTCTCATTATTTAATTCTCCTGCTTGGTCCTGATCTTCTTCTGTATGAAACACACTCTCTCAGATAGCAGCAGTTTACTATTGAACGCATCACAGATAATCTAAATTTATCTAGGCACCATTTACTTTAATCAGCCCATGTTAGCTCAAAGTAATGAGAAGAAAACAGCTCTCCATTCAAAAGCCAAAAGTCACAACCATTCAAAAAGCTTTGATATGAACCTAACAAGAGGATACACTCCCCCATTACACTCCTGGGGGTCACAGCTGGAGAGCTTCAAAAAGACTATTGAAGGTAACCTTCAAGCACAAATCCGCTCACAGTCCGCAGAAAAGTACACTAAAACATACCTTTATACTCACAAATAAAGGCTGTATTAAGCTCAGCTGAAGCAACATTTTCAGCCCATTGAACTGTACAGGGGTTGAAAGATTTCTTTGTGCACTTTGACATTAAAGTAGGGCTGCACAAACAATTGAGCATTAATTGTCAGCAAAATTCTGGCCCTCCAAGAAAAACAACAGAGTTGGCAGTGGTTATTGGAGTTTAACCCAATAACACCTACACAGAAAATAGACATGAACAACAAAAAACAATGTCTGCTTTAATCACAATAATATCTATAAAATCATTGCTCTCGACCAAACAGTGGCGCTGTGAGTTTTGATAAATATATTTGAGTACTTGACAGTACACAAAAATTAAAGTAAAATGCTTCAGTGTTTGGAAATATACATTTGAACCGTTTAACATACTTTCACTTCATGACCTCAGATTCCAGCATTATAAGTTTTACCACTCTAACAAATTCTGCACTTTTTTATTCACTGTGTATCATCCCCAGGTTTTATTTTCCATCTTCATGATAGAATAACGTTATTGTTGCAGCGCTGAATATTATGATCTTTTAGACTTTATTAATCTCATTTAAATCACAGATTTGTAAATTTACCACAAGGACCCAGTGAAATATGAAATTTTCATTATAAGCCAGAAATAGACCAAGCCCATAGATTCTGGTGGTGATCTGGGCCAGAAGCATATCAAGGAATTTCTTAAAGGATTTGTTAACATTGCGGGACAGTGCAGTTTTCCACAATTTCCAAATAACTCAATATGCTGCAACACGTTTTGATGACATTTTTAGGGAATAATGATCACAAGGGACAAGTGGTTTGATTTTGGTGGTCATATGAACCTGGATGTGAATCTAGGATTTTTTCAGGGATTTTGTTAACACTGTGAGATTGGACACTTCTGACAATTACTTGCTTGTCAGTGTTGGAAATGCTTTGGTGGAGGTTTGTGCTCTCAGAACACTTCTGATTATAAATCTTAAGCTCTGTTACTCTGTTGAGCACTGGTCATGAGTGATAAAAAATATAAAGAAACTTTACTGTCAGTGGTTTAGTCTGGTAATCTGTTCTACCATCAACTGGAAGGTCTGGGGTTTGAGCCCAGTTCCTGCTGTCAAATATCAATGTGTCCTTGGGCAAGACAGCTGTGTCAGTGATGTGTAAATGTTATTAAGTAAGTAAAATGAGTATTAGCTAATAGAGAAAGATAATTTGCAGAGAAACTCTGAACCATCAGAGGTAATGTGTATGGATGGGTAGATGTGACCTGTGGGGTTGTCATTTTGAGCAGTCAAAAAGTGAATATATAAGCTCAAATTCATACATAATTACTGGTTTGAGCCAATGTGTAAAATGAGATTTTTAGGGTAAATATCTTAAAAAAACAGTAACAATGGATCACTGTCTGCTTTACATAACACGGTCAAGTGGAAGAAGAGATCGCTCCAGGTTTTTATGTGTTCAATACATTTATAAAGAACAGAGTGGCACATAGTAAGGTCCAAAAACTGAAAGCATTTCAATAATCTGATTTTCCTAGTTCATTTCTGTTTGTAAAATGGCATGTTCTCTCTTAATATTCTCCTATATTATAAGCGGATTCTTCAACACTTTTGAAGTTGGGTTGTATCAAGTACTTGACAACAGTCAGTTAAGTTGTGAATGCCTCTAATGCAATAAGTTGAATTCCTTATTTTTACATAAAACTCATCAATTTTGTAGAACAGCTTTACCCTCCTACAGCCATGTACCTTACCAGTAGCCTGTGTTCGCTCTCCTAAAAATCGCAACACTGCTGATATAACCAATTCTCGGTGTTCCACTGTAGCCCTGGCAATGCCATAGTTTGGGGATTGACATTCTAAGTAAAAATGGCAATAAAATTCTCCCAAAAAGTCAGCAAATAATTGTGATCTTAAAGTTGACCAAAGTCATGGTAATCTTCAAGGTCGAAATTGTGCAGCCCTACTCTTAGGTCAGCTTTATGTAGGGCAGAGAATAACAACAAAGCAGCCCTCACAAAGACACTGGACTCCTGACTACAGCAAAGACAAACAAGTAGAAATAAGGACTTGGGACATCCTCTCCTCTTGTTCAAAGCTTCAGCACAAGTTGTACTCAGCAGAGTGAATGGTACATATGTACTCTGTAATCCTAACTCCAGGATTGAGTACCTTGATCTAATCAAAGGATGTACAAAGCATCAATCAAGGGTATCAGCCTCAAAATCCCCCCACGGAGGCACAGGCTACATTCTAATGACAGACCTAACAACTAGACATCAACAGACAAACGAAAACAGACCAATCAGGACACATTTAAAGACACAAGTTGCTGAAGTGACAGCCTTTTGCCTTCTATAACTCTAAACCCTGGCTTGGTCCATTTACACCTATGCTATTTCAAAATATTTAGTTCATTTAGACAGACATTACAATGGGCACTTCACATCAAAGTGTCTGCTTAAATGCCAGAGTACCACCCTGCTGCAGTTTCTGACACTTTCCAGAGGTTTTCAGCTAAGCGTCATGCTATAAAAAGTCTCCGAACACATGTAACTACATATGTGTTTGCAATGCATAACCTTTTACATTCAATATCTAGATGAGTTTAGGCTTCAAGTTTGCGCCCGGAAAAACTCAACAGTCAATTCATGGAGGAATCACATTTACATGGCCTTGCAAAAAATGGCAAGGAATGACTAGGAACATGTTCAAACACGTTAAATCCAAAGTCAAACAGTCAGTAATTAAACAGTATAATCATGTAACAGTCTGAAACAACAAACCATTGTAAAGCTTTGCCACCAACACTTTCTAAATAAAAGTGTACACCCTCAAAAGGGAACAACACATAACACTATATATAAAACATGTTCATTTTTTATCAGCTAAACAGCAGCCTTTTCTCTGATTAACGGTGATAAAACTGGTGAAAGCAAAAACTCACCACACAAAAGAAAAGTCAGTTGTGTCTTGAACCATATGTTCAAACACTAATGCTTGAGCTGCTCCACTGAAAACAAAATGTTCCTGAATTAGCCTCACATACAGGAATACATAAGAACCGTTTTATTTTGAGACTAGAGGATGTCATGAATTAAAGTCTTGTTAATTGTCATAGCTGCTTTTATAAGTAAAAGTAATGCAGTGATATTGATTGTGAGACAATAGTTCCCAACCTTCTTGATTTATGGCCAATAAATAAAAGCCTTATAAAAGCATTCAAATCAAATCTACAATTGTGATTGCTGATTGGCTTTAAAATTCCAATTTTAAAACTTTTAAATATTTTTTAAACCCAAATTAAAGAAAAAATGTAATATAATTTTCACTCTGTAGTGTATTGCTTCTGACACAAACAAAATTTATGGATTTTGATTCCCAAAATTCCAATTTTAAAATGTTATGATTGTGAAAATTGCCTCAAAAATCAGTTTGTCGAGGCCAGTTGCTTTTTTTTTTTTTTTTTTTTACCTCGAAGCCAAATTCCAAATTAATCATGTTTTAAATGTTTTGTTTTCTGAGATTCAGGTTCATCACTAAAAATGCTTTCAACAGATTAAGCCATCTTACAAATTAAAATCAATCGTTTACAATAGTTTATGAGCTTAAATCAACAGGAACTCAGTTTATGATGTCATGAGCAGTTCCATTAAAGGCTATCTATGCTTCTAGGGTTTTTATTTTAATGTTTAAACAAATCCCAACTCAAAGTGACAGCTAGGATAATCTGTATGACTTTTATGGCTAAATACATTTTAAAAAGTTGTTTTTATACAGTTCATTCTGACATGAAACCTCTTTTTCAATAGTCCTGACACACAAAGGTTGGGAACTATTTAAGGTTTTTCTTTTTCAAACAGCTCAAAACTTCTTTCAAGCACAGGACAGAGATGAAAAGTAGAGGTATGTATGAAGAGAAAGAGGTATGTTGGCATTATAAAACAGCTGCAAGTGAGAACGTGTTTGTTCAAAATGCGAAAAAATGGAGGCAGAGAAAGAGGAATCTGCTATTTCAACAGTCCGAAGAAAATGCTATGTTTTCCCCCAAACCATTAATAAGTATAGTAGACCAGGACTTTCATAATTCAGCTTCTCTTAGAGTTTCTGATTTGAAATAGAGAAACAGAAATCAAGAGAGCACATCACTCCCCCTGTCCCTCCAGACCTGCAAGACTTTTTCTTCAGTGATTCATTTTCTCACCTACTAGTCTTGAACTATGAGGACACCATCAAGAATTTACATCTCTCTTTTCCCATGTTTACATCTCACTTGCTGTCACCTTACGATGTCTCCACACTAACGAAGGCCTTGCCCATCTTCTTGGTAGATGAGGAGAGACGGCTGCGGTGATCGGCACAGTCGCTGGCAGCCTTGGCCCGAAGGGAGCAGTCAATGCTGTCATGCAGCACCTCCGCCTTCTCTGCCTCCTTGACAGCCTCTCTTCCTGCTTTACTAAGTGGCCCCTTCTGAGCTTCCTCATCCTCGTCTCTCTTCACGTGGCAGCGACATACTTCTATGCCCGAGTCACCTGTCAGCCGGCGATGGCGGAAGTGATCCTCCTCATCATCTTCTTCTTCCTCTTCCTCCTCATCTTTTTCTCGCTTCTGCTCCTCTTTGCTGATGGATCGAGAAAGAGCAGCAACATTTGAGGAGAGGAGAAGAGCTGGTTTGGGTGGAGACACCAAGGGCCTGGGGGTCGAAGCACAAGGGGAGACCTCTTCTTTGAATTTCTGAGCTGCGACAGCTCCCAGTGGGTCTGAGAAAACGAGAGGATGGACTTGACTGGGAGGAAGAGACGAGAGCAGGATGAGGGGGGAAAGTGGGAGACGAGAAGGGTGAGAGGGATGAGAGTGTAAAGAAAGAGTGAGTGATGGAGCTGAAGGGGAGATTCCTTCATGGCCATTGGATGTTTTTCTTTGCACGGGTACCACATCTGGAGTGACTGTGGGTATGACATCAGGTGGCACTTGGGACTGAAGAGGAGGGGAGGGGGTGGGTGGGAAACTAGTCCCTATTCTTGGTATGACAGCAAAATCGCCCCCAACTTCACTGGGTGTGGACATGCGGCTGCTATCGTATGTCTCGTCTGTCACCTGGACGGAGAAGGAGGTGCTGGAAGGGGAGGTGAGGGAGCATGACTCGCAAGAGCAGCTGGTATAGTTGTCAGAGCTCTGGGAGGAAGTCAAGCCGCTGGGGCCTGGGGCAGGGCACAGGTAGGGAGGGCAGGGGGGTTGACGATGATGATGGTGACGTAGGTAAGATGAGCTAGGACCTCCCATGGCACCGGCCTGAAGGGCAAAGACGGAACTGTAAGGCGGAGGAGGAGTTGTGGGCTGAGCTGCCACCTCCTCATAGGAGGGCAACTTGAAGGAAGCCAGAAAACCTGTGAGGAAAGAGGATTAATGAATTATTAACAAGGAGATAAAAAAAATGAAAAATCTAATTTTTTACAAAGACCGTTGTGTAAAATCCAAATAAAAACTGAATACAATGATTTGCAAATCCTCTTTGACCTATATTCAATTGAATACTCTACAAAGATAAGATGACAAGATATTTAATGTTCAAACTGTTAAACTTTCATTGCTTTTTAAAAAATATTAACTCATTTTTAATTTGTTGCCTGCAACATATTCCAAAAAAGCTGGGACAGGGCAACAAAACACAGGGAAAATTGAAGAATACTCGAAACACAGCTATTTGGAACATACTACAGGTGAACAGGTTAACTGGAAATATCAGGCATGAAAGGAACAATTCCCAAAGGCTCAGCAGTTCACAAGCAAGGATGAGGCAAGGTTCACAATTTAAGGGATTTTACAGTCCATAGTATCAGAGAGTCCAGAGAAATCTCTGTATGTAAGCAGAAAGGCCAAAAAACAACACTGGATGCCCGTGACCATCCTCAGGCAGCACTGCATTAAAATTACATGATTCTATAAAGGATATTACCATGTGAGCTCAGGAACACTTCAGAAAACTATTGTTATTCAATACCGTTGTGAAAATTAAAACTCTACCATGCAAAGCCAAAGCTATAGTACAACACCCAGAAACACGGCTAGCTTCTCTGGGCCTAAGCTAATCTGAGATGGACTGATGGAAAGTATAAAAGTGCGGTGTGGTCTGATGAGTCAACACAAGAAGAAAAAGATCATCCGGGTTATCTCAGTACAAAGTTCAAAAGTCAGCATCTGTGATGGTATGAGGGTGTATTAGTGCCCATGGCATGGGTAACTTGCACATCTGTGAAGGCACCATTAAAGCTTAAAGGTACATACAGGTTTTGGAGCAACATGTGCTGCTGTCCAAGCTATGTCGTTTTCAGGGACATCCCTGCCTATTTCAGCAAGGCAATGCCAAGCCACATTCATCAGGTGCTTCAACAGTGTGGCTCATGGTGGAGAGGTTGTAGGTACTCGACTGGCCTGCCTGCATTCTAAAGCTGTCCCCATTAAAAAATGTGTGGTGTATTATGAAGCTCAAAATAAAACAATAGAGGCCCCAGATAGTTGAGCAACTGAAGTTGTCAAGCAAGTATGGGAGAGAATTCAACCTGCAAAGCTTCAACAATTAGTGTCCTCAGTTCCCAAACGCTAACTGAGTGTGATACATGATGAAAAATCATGTATCACAGAGGTGAACATCTCCCTTCCCCATATTTTGTTATTGTTTGTTATTGTTATTCAAAATGAATAAATACTTGCAAAAAACAAATTCTTTTTTCAGTTTGAAAATTAAATTAATAAATTAAATTAACAAAATTAATTACATTTTGTAATCTATTTCCTGAGAAAAGGTCAAAACGGGTTTCAAAATCATTCTGTTTATTATTTATGTTTGACAGAATGTCCCATCTGCATTAGAATGGGGGTATATACAGTATGTTTTGGGGTGCCTTCCAGTTATGAAAAAGTGCAAATCAGACCTCCATAATGGAAGACAAAGTCAGTGAAGGGATGTGGAAGAATACAGATGCCCCTTTATACGAGAAGAACTTGTAAGGTTGACCATTTAAGAACACATTCTCTAGACAAACAATCAAGGAACAGGAAATAATCTTTTACAATGGTAAAATATCAGATCTATATTTTCAGGGACATTATTAAATGTTAACTGACATGGTATCTCTAATGACAATTACATCATAGAAAACATTGGTGTCATTTGGGGTTTTCTTTTTTCTTTTCTTTTTTGAACGTTATTCAGCTTTTATTGGGGTTTATTCATCAGTTTGATTGAAATGTCACTGAGTATATCATATGATTATTTGGTAAGTGTTCATATGGGTTGTCATTTTGATGTTAGGGTTAGATAATTGAAAGGTCAGGTGATGTCACTGGGAGTATATAAACTTATTTAGTTTTAAATTAATTGGCATAAGGACTGAGTCTGCTAGTTGGTAGGATGTGTGTCAGGTTAATGAAAAAAATAAGCATTTCTGTCTGTTGAAAAAAAAGCAGAGAAGCTTTACAGTGTAGATCAAAATAAAACATTAGAAGCTTATATACAATTTAATACAACTTCTAAGACACTTTGAAAAAAGATGTAAAGATATATTACACAAAGTCAGACCTTATTCACAACCTGACCTGTTTATGTGTTTACAAAACTTTGTCAGATTTGACAGCAGTCCTGGTGGTGGGGAAGATGACAGAAGATTTGCACATTTTCAAGTAATATTCATGACTGAAGAACAAAAGTGAACATACTGAGGTCCAGCATGGAGGAAGGATAGTTGCAAGCTCCATTGTAGGCAATCAGATTGATCTCTCTCTGTCTCTGCTGCTGCTGGATTCTCAGTTTGGACCGGCGATGGCGGTAAGCACAAAAACAGCTGAAGAGGATCAAAATGGTCCACAGCAGCCAGAACCCTGCAGAAAACAGGAAAAAAACCCAGAGACTTTTGAGGTTCTTTTAAGGAACACATGAAATGAAGGTTTCCCTCTAGTCTGAACACCACAGATCTACTTAATATCTAAGCAAACAAATGCTGTTTAAGAAGTCAAACAGTAGATTTGAATGATTTATCCATATAAACAATTATGTTTCATGTTACTGCTTCATGGCCTTGTGATCACCCACCTCTCACCCAAAGTCAGCTGGAATAGCACCCCCCACCACCACCCACAAACTGATCATCAACTAGTGGGTTGTGACCCAAAAGTGGGTTACAAACTTTAAAAAATGGGCCTTAACCCTGTAATGGTGATTGATAACAGTTTTACACGTACAGTGCTGGATATGTAATCAGTGAGTGGGGACTCAGCTAAAGCTACAGCTAATTTTAGTCTTTTTGGAACAATTTCCAGTAGCTGGATGTTTTTATTTCATGTTTTTGAAAGCACTGTTGAGTTTATTTAAAAAAGGCTGAAGTTATCAAAGGGTTTTGTGTGTTGTGACAGCCTTATGCTCAATGTGTTATTTAGTGCCACTGATTAAATATTATTTATAAAGTGTTGTTCAGCAAGTATGCACTGACACAGGGTTATCACACCTACAGTTACATTCTTTAAACTTTATAACCCTAAGATATACTTTTTAGCTTAAATTCAGATGCAGTTAATTAAGTGTAAAAGGGAATATGTCCCTTTCTAGCATCTCCACCTGCTGGTCAATATGGTTTATTATTATTTTCATTTAACTTATTTTTATGTCTGGCATACTGTGATATTTTGTACTATCTCAGGTTCAATTTACAGCAGTTTCTCATTAAATAAATTTGAGAAGTTGAATATTTTTTCTTGATTAGGTTGTAGTTTATTGCTAAGGGGGATAATGGGTCCCAAAGCCAGACCAGCTGGAACAACTGTTGGCAATTTACCCTCTTATAGCTAGTCACTGTAGACTCTGTTAGCAAGCAGCTGACCTGTTTTGTGGTATTACTCTTAGCATTTATTCAGTTTAATGTCTGGGTCTAAACTTGATGCAGAGACTGTAGAGTGGGTACAGAACAGTCTGGTACAAGTAAGGCGTTCACGTTTAAGTGAATATCCACCTTCAGTGACATTTTTAAGGTGCATCAGTCTGACCCTAAAAATCCGATTTAGTGCTACATCACACAGATTAATATATGAGCATATGTCTTCATGAAGCAAGTGAGTATGTCTTTTAAACCAAGTGACAAAATCTTTCTTTGGTTTGAGCTACTATCTGGTAAAAATCTGACCGATGAAGAAATGTCGTCATCTGTTGAAAGATGAAGATATTCCTATTACTGAAAATCTTTGCATTAGCTGCAGCCATTTACAGACCAGAAATACTTCAGAGAACAGGTCTCTCTTACTTTCATTATATTGTCCGCACAGTCAGGTGGGACTAATCCAGATAAAGTATCATAAACCCAAGTACAGGGACGTCCCATGTATATTAATAACTCCTTAGAGGAGGAGGCATCAGTGGGTGGACTTACACCAGAGTTCATAATAGTAGGTGCAGCAGCCTGTCTCTCCACAGCAGTGTCCTGTTTCACAGAGGTAACCTGGATTGTTGTTTACACCAGGACAATACTTGGAACTGACAACAGGCCGGCTGCCAGGATGCTTCACCACCTAGTGGACAAAAAACAGCGTTACACTTCAGTACTGCAGAGATACTCTATGTTTACAATGATGGAAATCTGACAGTGGTCACAACATTGGTTTAGCAGTTCAGAAGTGAATTCTTAAAAAACTGTCAAAATACCCTTAACTTAAAAACCAACAAGTTACATTTGCATTGTTTCTTAGGATATCTTTCTTTTTTTTCATTCATTTAAAACTCAAGCAGAGAAAAGGATAAAAGTGGCTGTATTACATGTGCATACACAGCAAATACAGGCGCTGAGGATGCCACAGTCACATTTCTTTGCCAAATATACAAATATCTTGAAACTCATCTTAAGTGCATGTACCTTTTGCTAATTTCTCTTCTGCATTTAACACAGCCCAAGTAGATATTTAGGCTCTGAGGTATGGGAATTAATCACAGTATCATCAGGTGGACCTTTAACTTTCTTACCAACAGGTAAGTTTGACAATGGACAAAAGTCATCTTTAATCAGTACTTGAACTGAGGTGCCACAAGGCTCTGTCTTTCCACATCTTTTGTTCACACCTATGATTTTATCAGTAAATATGATAATTGTACATGATTTAATTGCTGACAATGTTGTTCTGTTCGGACTTTAATACTATACAAATTTGAGAGCAGTAACAGATCAGAGATAAATCACTTTTACATCTGGTGTATGGATAAATCACTGATTTTAAACCCAAAGAAAACAAAAGAAATGATCATGGATTTTAGAAGATCTTCATTTTTTCTCCTGTGATATCAAATAATTCAGTAATTGCAGTTGTACCAGAACACACATATCTGGGTACAATAATTGATAACATATTAACATAAAATGAAAACACTACTGCAAGATTTGCTTTAGCTCAACAAAGTCTTTATTTTTTAAGAAAAAAACACAGCACAAGGAAAATGTGATAAGATTTTGATAGCGATTTTTTAAAGGTTGATAATATTCATAAAATTATAATAGCCAACTAACTTCCCAGCATATTTTGATGACAATTTCATGGAATGCTGGTCATGGCACAAGGCAGAAGTAATTGGATTTTGGTCGTGATTTGAACCCAGATGTGGGTCCCAGATTTTTTTCAAGGATTAATTAACACTCCAAAACAGGGCATTTTTCCAATTTTTGAGAACAGCTCGCCCGACAATGCGGAAAATGCCTTTGTGGATGTTTGTGCTCTCTGAGCACTTCTAGTTGTCAGCTGTGGCCTCAGGGTAGGTGAATGACAAAACAACAGGCACACAGATATATTAAAGCAGATCAGCAGTGGACACCTACCATATGTCACTTAAAAGCAAGATAGCAGTGAGTGAAACATATACTTAAACAGATTATTAGATTAATACACCTTTTAACACATAACAATTAATGTAGATCTATGACATATAGCAAATAAAGTTATTATAACATTTAAAAAAGCATGATTCAGTCACAGATTGAGGTCACATATTTTGATTTATCCAGGATTATAAGTTGATTTTGAATGAATGGTATGCTTCACAGTTTCTAATGATTGTGGGCAGGTTGCTACAAATGGGAGCTGTTCTCACTTAAAATTGTGGACTGTCCAAATGCAGTCCTCCTCACAGGTATAATACAGTCTCCTCTTGCCATGGATCTGATGGATCAGTCATCAGCTGTTTTCTGCTTTATGAAAACACTCAGGGGGAGGAACCAAACCATGTAGAATTTTATAAACCAGATAATAATCACAGACTCTAATAAGGTTGTCCCATCTCAGCAAATTTTAATTTCTGAGTCAATAGTGACAAGTGTGTTTTATTTCTCTTTATCAGGCACTTTGAGAGCTTAGTCATGAACCGATGCACTGGTTCAAGTCTTGTACATGAGGCCTGTGTCCAGCTAGTCAAACAGTATGACAAGTATGACTCCATCATGGCATTTAAGTATTGCTGCACCATTGGAAAGGGAATCTCTAATATGGCAAAAATGATGCTTTATTTTCATTTCAGGTTTACATCTCAATCTGTGCAGTTACAGGAGGACCGTAAAAGTCATTTTCTGTCTTATGCATATAGAGGGTGGTTATATAATTTTGAAAATTGCACACAATTGTGTGTGAAAGGCTGTTGATATTCCCGTCCCACCCATCCAAAGTATTGTCCATTAGTGGTTAACACTGTTGTTATCACAAACAAATAATATTAAGTTATATTAAAACATTGTGCACTGATTTTAGAGAGGCAGTGTTAAGTTTGTTTATGTCTTATCAAACTAAGACGTAAACAAGTACTGAAAACTTCACATTATAAAGCAGCAAGCAACAGACTGAATTCTCAAAAAAATCTCACACCTTGTTAACTGTGCGTACATCAGCCTCCTTCTGAGAAGCCGGCACCTAAAAAAAGAAATGAAAGGGCCTCGGTGAAATTTTACAGCAGCACCTTAATGATTAGCAAGTCAGTGCTAGAAAAAACACAAATAAAGAACCAAAACAAGACATTTCAGATTAAATGCTCAACCCTTAAAAACACTGTTTTTAGTGTTCGGAGAGAAGAGTGTATATGAGCTGCTCAGGCAGAGTGGATGAGCTGATGATATCTCCAGAAGAAGAGGTTTCTAAATCTGTTATGTACATAGTAACCGCACATGAGACAGAGATCTGCTTGCAAGTAATTATGGACTGCCATAGCAACCACCGTGGTTATGCTTGAAGGCTTTTTTTTTTACTCATGAGGACAACGCTTTGTACTACCCAGTGATATGAAATGTCTTGATGCAGTTGAAGGTCGTGCTCCTTACCGTAGCAGCCTCAGTCCCATCCAGCCCCTGCAGAGACATGGTCATCTGGAGAGAAACAAACAGTAGCAATGACTGAGATCAAGCAGGATGAAATAAATCACAAGAAAACACAAAAAACTTGGTACTAATGGTTAAACAGACAAGGGCACACACTTTTGAGATGATGAAGCATGACAAAAAACCCATAAAGGCCCTTTTTTCAGTCTGAAGTCTATGGTAGCCCAACACTCCAGACTCCTCAAGGAGACAGGAAGGTCAATGTCTTTTTAGCAAAACCAATTTCTCCCCTGTGAGCTGTGTTGGCAGACAGAAGGCACCAATTCCCTGACCCGCTCCTGAAAGCTGCTACCGTATTCTCTCTCCTTTTCTCTCATCTTCACTCTTTCAGACTTTCATATGTACAAAAAAGCAGACCTCCAAAACTTACTTTTAGCCTTTTTATTTATTTGTGATTGCTCTGCACCTGCACACAGCAAAGGCACTATGCACTTGTCACTTGAGTCTAATGAAGGCAGCAGTGCTCAAAATGTCGCTTCAGTGTAATTAAATTGGACAGAGGAGCTGAACAGCGTGCAAACCTTTCTCTACTTTTCTCTTTTTGATCTTTTTGACTCAACACCTGCAACCTTGTGTTCCTTTTTTAATGATTTAGCTATTTACTGCTATTCTCATAAAATGTTAAAAAATTAAAGTAAAGCATCTATGTATTTCTCAAAGCCCAAAGACACATGACTGACTTAACTTTTTCCTACCCTGGGTGATATCTTATCGAGTGATGCAAATTAATATCAGTATGCTAACTACTTCAAAAGTTAATCATCAGTGTTGGTAGATGTGAATGTTTTAGGTCAGATCAGGTGTGGGAGCACGTGTCTGGTTGGCATTATGCCATTCATCTTCCTTGGTGACACTGTCTAAACTTTATAAATACCGGTATACTGACAATATCTTCAAAAAGGTTTTCTTGATACTTGCCAGTTTCACTCATTTGCCCCTTGTATCCAAATGTTTCCAAGGTTTTTGGGCAATTTTTATAGTGTTTGCCCAAACCATTTAATATAAAAAATATATACTACCTCATGTTTGGTGTTAAAGACTTAAATTTTTGTTGGTGCTATGTAAAGCAGCCTTATTCCATTTATTTGAAACCTTACAGATGTTAAACAACAATAATCATAATGAAAAAGAGAAATCCGGTCAATGAGAAAATGCTCATCTATCTATCTATCTATCTATCTATCTATCTATCTATCTATCTATCTATCTATCTATCTATGTATCTATCTATATATATATATATATATATATATATATATATATATATATATATATATATATATATATATACATACATATATACATATATATACATATATACATGTAACACATAAGAGCAAGTATAAAAGCAGAGCATCAGAAGTAACATAAGTAAATGAAAATGTATGTATCTAGTCCACATAATATCCATTGTAAAGTTAAGACAGTAAATGTATTTTCTCTCTAAAAAAAAAAGATTTTATCACAGTGCAGGTTTAAAAATTCTGTGTGTCACTCATGCCTTGGTAAATGTCATGCAGGCCCACACTGAGTAAAAGGAAAAAAGCATGTGTGAGTGTCAGCTACTGCATGTGGGCCCACTGTCAAAAACAATGTGGACACACTGGGGGCTCGGTGCCTTGCAGCCATGTAAATGAGATCTTTTTGTTAACAACTGGCTTCTGATTATGTAGTCAGCATGGGGAACAATGTTGGCCCCAGACTTTACAGTGAGTGTGCTCATGCAAGTGAACACACAACAGTTTCAGTGTTACAGCTCCTGTTCGTCAACGACCTAGAAAATTAGCAAAACACAAACAACAACTTGATGTATTGACCCATGGCTGTGAAAAATATCTAGCTAACATACTGTAAACACTCATATATATACTTCAGATTACTGTCCCAAAATTATGCTTTTAAACCTAAGTGTGTATACTTGTATACTGTATATTTTTGGTATCAAAAACTAAATATATGGGGTGCTGGTTTGGCGGAATGGTGAGCAACCATGTTCAGTTCGGCTTGATACATTACGCAGTGACAGGTGTTTTCACGGTCAAAGAAGGAGAAAGGGTACCCAAATAACAAACCATGCCGTCACACTTTTTCACACACCTCTGAATGGGTGCCACACGTACCAAACTGATCCAAAGGGATGGAGTTGAAAAGCACTGCAGTCTGTTGATTGGTCATAAAAATCATTAATTTCCATGCCACAGCAGGTAAAATGAAAATATATAACTTTGTATGTTAAAATAAGCTGTGTATTTATACAACGACTGCTGTAGCTGTAAATAATGCCCATATGAAACAGTGCTCCAGAGTCAGAAGCATGACTGCTGCCAGCAAAGCTATTAGGACTCTGTGCACTCACTAAAATGTCATTTTTTTTCAGAGTTTCATACAAACTATTACAGTTCTTGGCTTTTGTTTTGTAGGGTTTTTTGTGCCTTTTCATTGTTTTACATTATTTATCAGTAATATGTTTAAAAGGTGCTTAAATAAAATGACCTGCCTGATGTTCTTGAAACTATTTTAATTTAAATTTGATTAATGGTTTATAAAACTGCCCCACCAACATGGAAGGTGACCGACAGTGCTGTTCTATGAAGATAGGAGGTTTTTGCCCCACAGTGACGACATCTAGCGGCAACCTAAGGTGTTGAAAAACCGGGCCAATATTAAAGTACCAAAACAGATGTTTCTCAAGGGGCCATCAAAGGAAGTCTGCAGAAGCCCCAGGAGCCAAACACACCCTACGGTAAGGTCATGTTTACACAGAGACACTGTGACCTAAAATGCAAAGGTTTTTCCTTTGCGTATTCAAACTGAATCTTACGGATCAGATGGAGACGCTAGAAATGAATGGAAGCGCTGTAGCTTGCATGCCAGTCCAGTAGATGGTAATGTAGGTTTGCAGAGAAACAGCGCTGCCACAACACATGTAAGAAGAAGAAAAAACTTTTCACAAACAACAATGACGAGTGGATGCACAAAGACACAGGAGTTTCTTTTCTGGACAACAAATCTGTCTGGATAGTTTAGTCTGGATAACAAATCCAAGCACAGTAAGGAGCACTCATGTTGTTCGGTAGACAGCCGGAGCAGTTGTTGTTCTTGGTATGCATGCACAGCCTTCATTTAAAAGAGTACTGCGCATGCGGTGATGTCAGTGTTTCACCCTGAAACGCTCTGACTCTTGTTTACACGTAGCTGCAAAAGTTGTAGATTTAAGCACTCCAGGTACCGTTCCCATGTAAACGGGAGGCCAAAATGTAATGAAAACTCATTGGATTTGGCCGTAGAGACAAACATGTTTCAACTCAAATTTTTTGTCTCTTTCTTGGTTGACTAAAAGTTAGTGAGAGACATTGTTTTCAACATTGTAACCACCACAGATTGGCTCCCAAGCTCACTTCAGTGATTCGTGGACCGAATGGCTGACATTAGCTTAGCTTTGTTCAATATTTCCTACATCAAATTTTTTTTATGTAGCACAAGAGTTCAAAAGTGCTGAAGTACGGGATAATATTGACTGCAGGTAGTTGGACTAGTTGCAAGAAACTTTTTATTTTCAGAAGACATTAACGAGCAGGTATTTATATTAATGTTAGGTATGTATTTATAGTGGAGAAGTGTTTGTGGAAGTCTTTTTCATGAATGATGACAATCATTTTTAAAACAAAATTGAAGACAAATAATCTGGCATGGTGGCAGTAAAAATACCTGAGGTAGCTCACGATATACTGTTTATGTCCTGAAAACCTTGAACTTCATTCTATCATCCATAAAATATGTTTTTTAGCAAGATAGTTTGTTTTGTTAAGGACCATTAGGCCCATAAACCAGTAATTTAAACTATGAATTATCTGTTATTAAAATTACAAGTTTAAGCAGGTATACGCAGTACAGGAAGTACACAGTTTCACCACTCAGTGGTTAGGGGTGGTAATTAATAAGCCTTTATTGATACCAATGCTGTTAAATACTCTGTTTATTGATCCAATTCTTTGCCAATTCCCATATCAATTCCTGTGCATTTCCTGTGCAGGCAGCAGTCCACCTACATGGGTTTTCAGTGACAACAATGTCAAACACATGACATCTCTGATATTCAGTGTCATGCTGCACATGGTTCTGCAAGTTGTAGGCGTTTCCATCCACTGAAGGATGTGGAGAAAGTGCCTTTTTTTCCAGACCTAAGCCACACTTTAGGTCACTGCTGCCCCCGGTCCGCCATGATCACATCTTTGACCTCTTTGCTGTTGTTTCTGCTGACAATTTCTGATTAGATAGTGATTTTCTTGATTTGCACAGCCCACAGAAAAAATAGGAAGGAACTGATTAGCAGAAAAAAAAGATAAAGATTCTTTTAGGGAATTGAGATTGATTCTAAACTAGGATCAATCCTTTCCCAATCTGTGATTGGGACATTTGTCTTCAGGCATAAAAATGTATTTAAAAGTGTAACGTATGGCGTTCTGATGGTGTCAATCATGAACCTTTCAATAATATTAAAACAATCATATGATAATCCAAATACAACTGGAGATGTATAGCACCTTATTTTACAAATATAAGTTTGTTGCACTTATTGTTAGCACATCCATAACCTAATTTACATTATATTTAAATACACCTTGCATAGAATTTGACTGAATTTAAAAAGATGATAAAAATCATCTTGTACCTGTTGTTCCAAATATGAAATTGATAATAATTATTATAACAACAAATGTTCTCATACAAGTTAACTCACACAACAGATTCAATATTTTGAGGGTAATATTTTTCTGGTCTTGAGCAGCTGCTTGAGACCTATTTTGTTAAATTGTCCATAAAATTGTACAGCAACATTTTGTGGAATTCTTACAATAATTGATCCTTTTAGGCAGATCATATTAGTTGTTATGGGGCACCCTGGCATGTAATCAGGTGAATGTTAAAAAAATATTCAGGGTGGAGCAAGATTTTCCAGGACATTTAGCTTTGTTTTCATAATTTTCATGTTTTCTATGAGTGATAAACTCTAAATCATTCTACTAACTTCAAACATAACTTCAGGTGGTTTCTTCGTGAGTCACTAAATCACCATGAAAGTCAGAGTCAAAGGGGAAGAGAGGGGAGTGGAGTTCCTGTGGTAACCCCACCACACGACTGCAAGTACATGAACACAACCGTGAAGTGAACATCCAGACTTCCCCAGAGACCACACATTAACCACGAACAACTTCCACCCCAGAGGACTCTCAATTCTGAGCAACAGCACTGCACACACCTTCACTACCTTACTACGTGATATGAAGCCTGAAAGAACACTGACTACGCGAGTCTGGAACCTGAAAGCCCCCCAAATGTAATCACTGATCGATGGAATAAGGTTTGCACAGGCTTTATTTGCATTGTCTTTATGGAGGAGGGGGTTGTTTTGGACTGTTAGCATTACAAAAATCAAAGATGGATAAGCATCATTTATCATGGCAGAGGGTAAGCCCATTAAGTTGTGTTTTCTTGATATAAATACAGAGGTACAAACTCTAATACTTTCAGACAGCTGACTCGAAACAAGGAAACCTAATCCTCAGTATTGAGCTGGTGGTGTCCTGATTCAGCAGTGTGCTGCTCTTCTGTTGGACAAGCTTTTGTACTTCATATTTATTATGCTCTAAGTGTCTGGCATTGAAAGTTCTTGTAATCATGCCAGCATAAATTAGTTAAGTCCTCAGTGTAGGAACACAGACTTTCTCAGCTGTATCACTCATGCTTGAAATGACAGAAAACTAGAATCCCTTACATTAAACAGTTAACAAGACACATTTACAGCTGAAATGCATGATTATGAACAATCATTATGCGAGTGCCACAGAATACAGACTGAATATTTGCATGACCTTGCTCTGTTAAGGATATGTCACCTTACTCCATTACACTTTTGTGTCTGTTTTTATCTAAGTGCATAAATATTTTGTCTAATATTTCAAAATACCTAGCACACTTACTGGAAATGCATCTTGTTATTGGAATGATATGTACAGACAATTGCTTCATAATATAATTACTGGGCAGATATTCAAATATTCAATAAATATTCAGTAAATAAATAATGTTCAAATATTTACCACAGATATATCCCCTCCTACATCAGCATTGAGTTCAGTGCTATTTTAATATGGTCGAAGTGACTTTCAGTATGACCAAAACATTCAGAAAGCTTAATGCTTTATGCTAACATTAATCCAGTCAAACATTCAGACTTGTGAGATTTTATGTGTATTTGGCTGCTGCTGGCTTGAACAAGGTTAAAATGAAAAAAATTGACATTGATATAAAACTATGAGTTGAGGTTCCTTAGTGAATTTTGGTAAGTCAATTCTCTTTTAAGTGTGCTTTAAGTTTGATCTACAACCCCAAAACCAGTGAAATTGGCTCATTGTGTAAATCGCAAAAAAAACAGAATACAATGATTTGCAAATCCTTTTCAACCTATATTCAATTGAATACACAGCAAAGACAAGATATTTAATGTTTGAACTGAGAAACTTTATTATTTTTTTTGCAAATATTAGCTCATTTGGAATTTGACGCCTGCAACATGTTTCAAAAAGCTGGCACAAGTGGCAAAAAAGACTGAGAAAGTTGAGGAATGCTCATCAAACACTTATTTGGAACATCCCACAGGTGAACAGGCTAATTGGGAACAGGTGGGTGCCATGATTGGGTATAAAAGCAGCTTCCCTGAAATGCTCAGTCATTCACAAACAAGGATGGGGCGAGGGTCACCACTTTGTGAACAAATGCGTGAGCAAATTGTCCAACAGTTTAAGAACAACATTTCTCAACCAGCTATTGCAAGGAATTTAGGGATTTCATCATCTATGGTCCGCAATATCATCAAAAGGTTCAGAGAATCTCGAGAAATTACTGCACGTAAGCGGCAAGGCCCAAAACCAACATTGAGTGCCCGTGACCTTCGACCCCTCAGGCGGTACTGCATCAAAAACCGGCATCACTGTGTAAAGGATATCACCACATGGGCTCAGGAACACTTCAGAAAACCACTGTCAGTAACTACAGTTCGTCTACATCTGTAAGTGCAAGTTAAAACTCTACTATGCAAAGCCAAAGCCATTTATCAACAACACCCAGAAACGCTGCTGGCTTTGCTGGGCCCGAGCTCATCTAAGATGGACTGATGCAAAGTGGAAAAGTGTTCTG
Organism: Scarus forsteni; assembly: GCA_036419115.1. Lineage (NCBI taxonomy): Eukaryota > Metazoa > Chordata > Actinopteri > Labriformes > Labridae > Scarus > Scarus forsteni. The sequence continues at coordinate 20,058,833 of JAZDUH010000098.1, read as the reverse complement.
TGGTCTGACCAGTCCACATTTCAAATTGTTTTTGGAAACTGTGGTCGTCGTGTCTTCCAAACCAAAGAGGAAAAGAACCAGCCAGACTGTTATAGGCGCAAAGTTCAAAAGCCAGCATCTGTGATGGTATGGGGGTGTGTTAGTGCCCAAGGCATGGGTAACTTACACATCTGTGAAGGCACCATTAATGCTGAAAGGTACACACAGGTTTTGGAGCAACATATGTTGCCATCCAAGCAACGTCTTCTTCATGGACAACCCTGCTTATTTCAGCAAGACAATGCCAAGACACATTCTGCACGTGTTACAACAGCGTGGCTTCGTAGTAAAAGAGTGCAGGTACTAGACTGGCCTGCCTGTAGTCCAGACCTGTCCCCCATTGAAAATGTGTGGCACATTATGAAGTGCAAGATACAACTTAGAGACCCCGGACTGTTGAACAACTTAAGCTGTACATCAAGCAAGAAAGGAAAAGAATTCCACCCCAAAAGCTTCAACAATTGGTCTCCTCAGTTCCCAAACGTTTACTGAGTGTTGTTAAAAGGAAAGGCGCTGTAACACAGTGGTAAAAATGATCCTGTGCCAACTTTTTTGCAACGTGTTGCTGCCATTAAATTCTAAGTTGATGATTATTTGCAAAAGAAAATAAAGTTTCTCAGTTCTAACATTAAGTATCTTGTCTTTGCAGTGTATTCAATTGAATATAGGTTGAATAGGATTTGCAAATCATTGTATTCTGTTTTTATTGAAGAATTACACAACGTGCCAACTTCACTGGTTTTGGGGTTGTACATTAGCAGAGGTCAAAACGTTTTTTTAATCCAAGGCACACCCAAGACCAAGATAAAATCTTGACGCACACCAAATACATGAAAAAAAATATCCATTATTAATACAAATTTTAAAAAATTGGCTCACTATATTAACTAATAGGACTCACAGAGATATTAGAGTTTTTCTCCTAAGTTGATAATGTACAGGTAGGACATTTTAGTTTCATTTGATGAATGATGCTGATGTGCATGGAGGTTGTGTCTCCCTACAAGAACTGAGGAACATTTGCGCACCAGCAATAAATAAAATGACTCTATGTCATATGAGAGATAGGACTCTACAGCAGTACTGATGCGCTCAAACATGATTTATTTTCAGATTTCAAAAGTTACAAAAAAGTGTATTTCAGCTCCAACCTATTATTAGGTTTTAGAGATTTTACAGTTACTTTAGTTCTAATTTTATTCAAAAATTTAAACTTATTCAGTCCTGATGAAGTAAATTAAGAAGTTACATAGATGTAGTTGTGCCACATGGTTGCAAAAATTCCCAGGGCACACCTGGTCTTGTTTCAAGGCACAGCATTCTTAGTACAAAATATAAAAGAACAGTCTTACATACTTACTTAACATATCAGTACCTCTGCCAAGAAGAGCTTATGCTTTTGCTGGCATGGTTAGTTTGTTTGTTTAATTGGGAACAAAATAACTTTAAACAGTATGAACATATTTTAATGATAATTTGGGGAATGCTGGTCACAACAAAAGTAATAAGTTGTTTAATTTTGGTGGTGATCCAGATCTGGATGCCGATACAGGATTTATTTTCAAGGATTTCCAACACTGCAATTTTCACTAATAATTCAGTAAGTTTTAAACAGATTTTGATGACATTTTTAGGGAATGTTGGTCACGGTACAACAGAGAAGTGATTCGATTTTGATGATGATTTCGAACCAGATGCGGATCCAGGAATTTTGTTCAAGGATTTGGGAGCAGTTTTCACATTTCTGCTAATAACTCCATAAGTTCTCAGTGGATGGCATTTTCAGAGAATGTTGTTCTTGGTACAATGGAAAAATATGATAATGGTGATCCAAACCCAGATGTAAATTCAGGATTTTTTTCAAGGATTTGCTCATGATGTGAGATAGCAGTTTTCCACATTTTTTGTCAATAACTCATCCAACAAGGCTGAAAATGGTGTGACTGGATTGTTTGCTCTCAGAGCACTTTTAATTCAATATGCATTATATCTCTGCATCCCCAGCACATCCTTTACGATCACATGTCAACAAGTTACGAATAAACTCTGTGATAAATAAACAATATTTGAGTGATTCCTACAGTTAAGGCCGTCTAAATTTAGAACATGGCATCTTGAAAAAATGTTTATTCTTTAATGTAATTAGTACAAAAACAGTTTTTTGTTACAGTTCTTAAAACAATACACTTTTTTTCACATTTTAGGCCCAGATATGTATATCCATCATTGTACAGGTAAATAAAATAAAATAGACCCCTGCTGAAATATTAACACCATCCCCTAATATCAACTGCAATACTCAAATTACATAAAGTCTGCCCCACTTGAGCTTATCAAATATTTTGCAGTAAAAGTCACAGCCTGTGTTCTGCCTCCTAACAAACAGAAACTACAAATGACAGACTTAACAGACCACAAAACATTTGCTGCAGTGCTGTAAAAGTGCACCTATTGTCTCCAGAAATGTTGCAAAAGCCAAAATAATGGAAAGAGAGGACGAGAGCACACATTAAGTTGAAGCCACTGTTTGTCAACAACAGCAACAACAACACAGGCCAGGGAAGCATGTTGCTCTGCAGGATGAGTGCAGCCCAGCTGTTGAAGGCAGCGTGTGTGGAGGCAGAGCCGTGCAGTAAGTCAGCGTCTTACCTCTTCAGACTTCAGCCCCAGGCAGAAGGTCAGCGTTTTCTCTGGATCCATGGCGACAGGTGATTACCAAGCTATACAGAGAAGCAGACGAAAGCAGGCGTGAGGATGTTATTCCGCTAAGCCCCCATCACCCATGTCCCACTCCACGGATACGATGGCCTCCTCATCCGCCATTGCCCGGACGGACGCACAGACGGACGGACAGATGCCCCTCCCAGAGTCAGCTCGCGCACACACAAACGCTCTGGGGGAAGCCGGGCCAGGCTCGATGTGCTTGATGGATGGGACTGCGGATGATCACCGTGCGGACAGCCCTGTCGTCGTCTGTAGTGCGCTGTAGTGGGACAGATGAGATGTTTCAATCTTTGTTTTCGCACACAGGCTGGGAGCTGTGCATGATGTCATGTTTCTCCAGCCCACAGAGCGCTTGTATGGCAGCGCTGCGCCTTTGATTGGCCGAGGCTCCCAGCAACAGCCGCGCATGGGCTGCCTCCATACACACCGAGAGGCTTTATGAATACAACTGAGCGTAAAACTGCAGCACATGTCTGTGATGGTCCATGTGAGGAACAGAACTATGATAAACACGTACTCACACGTTCACATACATGCACAAGTTGACATCTAAACTGACTGACTTCTTCTCTGTGAATGCATGTCCCCCATTGGCTATTACTGTAACACAAACCAATCAAAAAAGTACTTTATACTGTCATACAAATAAATAAAATTATGCCACATTTGTGAGGAAAATGCATTTGTGGGATGAGTAAATGCCAAACAGGTTTTCCTGCTTTTTCTTGTTTAGAGCTTCTGGTTCCCCAGATCATGGGCCCTGCAGTTGTCAATTGGTGTCTGCTCCGAAAATCGGCATGCCATGTTTAAGTGATCCATTTAGGGCCCGTGTTTGGTGTTAAGCAAAACATTATTTGGAGTGAGTCCCTTTACCATTTCCAAACTGAACAGGGTATGTCAGGGACAGGCCACAAAGTTTGTTTTTGTTCTGTTTTCCTCACCCTGTCATACTTAGAAACCAGGCAGTCCTCTACGGATTTGCAGTCAGGCTTTCAGGATGATGTGGCTGATGGCTCTCTGTCAGAGCAGTCATTCTCATAGGGCTGAAGGAGGCCTGCCATGACTGCACACATCATCCATATGCGCTGGTGTTGGTCAAACATGCACTGTCACCTGAACCTGTGGAGATGTGTCATGTTCAGTGATGAGTCCAGATTTTGCCAATGACAATTGGATTGTAGGGTCAAAATGCGGAGAAGACCTGGAGAGTGACAACATTGGTGAAGGCAGTGTGATGCTGTGGGCGACATCTACGTCACTGGAAAAACTAAGCCTGCCGTCATTGGAGGATATCACAATGCAGAGAGACATTGTCATGAGGGACTGACACCAGAATTTGGGAGTGGGGAAGATGATTGATATTTTTTTTCGTCTTTTGTCTCATCAAAGCTGCTTTACACTGCAGGTCACATCTACCGATTCACTTTCACATCTACTCACTGATGGTTGGAGCTTCCAGACCAGTTGTCCATCAGTATCAGCCAACGCAATCACGCATTTTCATGCCTATTTACACACCAATGACGCAGCAGTTGGAGCAACTTTGAGTTAAGTAACTTACCCAAAAACACATCATCCTGTGACAGCCAGAACTGGGCTTGAATCTGCAACCAATTTCTGACCAAACAAGCTATCAGACTGCACCACCGATGCCCCAGTGCCAGCAGTACTGACTTCAACCCACTGACACTTGTGGGATCAGCTTTGATTAGACCAGATTGGTGTCCAGCATGAAGAGGAGGTGCCAGGCCGTTGTGGCTGTGTATGGTTCTGCCACACATTACTGTGTGTTAGAAAATACATTATTAAACTGACAACATGTCTTGTTTCTACATACTTCAATAATCCAATCCACCAAACAACAGTCAAAAGAAAAATAAGCTGTTTAGCATTGGCAGAGCAGATGAAGTAGATCTTTCATAGGTGCAGTCCACATACTCAGCCCCAAAACATGTCCCTACAAATGTGGCAGCATTTTAAAGGAAAAAAACAGGCTTTCCAATGGTACAAGACAAGAAGCATTGTTACAACAAAGAAATTATCAACCGTTTTTCCTAATATTTTGCTGTTTATTTATGTGTTTACATTATTTTCAGCTAGGGAGTATAGTATGTCTCTCTGTGTAGCATTTTTTACTTCATCAGACCTGAACTGCACTAAAAATACCAACCTTTTTAATTTTTGCTGAAAAATACATCCCTAGAGCTTTTTGCGAGCCAGATGTCAACATAAATACAAAGTGATATTGCTCAAATTAAAAATAATGTTAATCTCACACTCTGCGCTGATCTGCAAGTGCTTTCTTAAAATGCTAAATGAATGGATGTAATACAATTTAATTTATGTAAAATATGCATTAAAGCAACTGAGGAAGCTGGACTTTAACCAAGAACCTTTAAATTATGTTTTTAACCTTTTTTTTTTCATTAACTGTCAGGTGTAGATTATTTAACACACTTGCAATAAAGCTATTGGGAAAGTAATGGTCAATGTCATTTGTGCACTCATTTCTTACCTTGAAGATTAAAATAATAATCCAAAATAGAATCAACTATACTGGGAATATAATGAGCATAGTGGCCTTGTGGTGGCAAATTTACTTGGACAAGGACTCTGTAGATAGCTGTTCTGGCCTTTAAATAGCTTTAGGAGAAATGTACTCCAAAGCGGTGTTACATTGATTTACTGCATATTACTTACTTTTCCTAGAGGGATAAATTAAATATTTCAAATGTTAATACGTGACAGGGTCAAAGATAAACATTAGCAAATTCACTGTTACTGGACCCATTTCATGACCATTACGTACAAAAATGCAGCACTGCAGAAAAATGTGGGTGTGGTGTGGGTGAGGCAGTTTGACTGACAGCTCCACAGCCCTGTCAAGTTTGTACAACATACATCAGTATGAGGACTTGATGACCTGTGGTCACTTTACTTAGCTCCCAAAATCTGTAAAATGGAAATCTCTTACTGCAGCCCCACCTGTTTTCTACATCTCCCTGTGGTTCAACCAGATATTATAGACACCAGTGTATGTGTCCAGGGCTTACAGTGAGCAAGACAAGATGACACTTTGTTACGTTGACATTATGTGGTTATAATTTATTACTTAAAAAAATGTCCTACTTTGCCCTCAAGCAAAACCACATATCACTGCTCATGACGGCCTGCTGGTGTTTTGTAAAGCTAGTTAGATAAGTACACTATTTTCAATAACTTGTGTCAACCTGAGGCCAAGCTCGTAGGAATCCTCTTATCAGAACGGTGCTTTCTTAAGAGCAGCCACTTTCAGTGAAGTTAACTTTTAACTTTCAGTGCACTCAAATTTATTTTTTGGGCATATATTCCTATTTTGCCCCTCTTAACACCTAAAATTCTGAGACATTTTCCTTTTTTTGTTTTTGTAGCCCTGGAGTTTGGTTTAAAGGACCACATGAGTTTGCTTGCATTTCCTTTTTTTAATTATTCTGGGAACTATTTTGTCTCTTGCTGGCCTTTGGCTTCTACCATGAACAAAACAAGAGAAGAAGAGTTTGGGCACATCCGATTGGTTAGTAGACTTGCAGGGAGGTGTTACTTTCCCTAAAAGTGAAATCTAACAAGTTTTCCATCAGTAATTTAGAATTAAAAATGTCAGAAACAAATTTGTCACTGAATCCATAAGAAAACAATTTCAGAAAGATAAGAAGGCTGTATTTTAGAGCAGGATCAAAACTTTTTGTAAGTTGTGTGTTTTTACCTGGAGCCTTCAAAAGACAGACAAAAACATGAACATTCAAATACAGTTTTATCCATAAAGATCAATTTTATTCTTTAAGAGATGTAAGTCCACAATGCCGGTGTTACTGCTTGGGGATGAGTTGAGTGATTGATTAAAATACTCATCTGTAACTGAAGCAAAAATTCTTTTGTTTGTTTGCTTTAAATATGCCCCAGTCTCTTAGGCTCTTTGTATGGTAATTGCACAGGACACATTTTTTCTGCTTTATTTTATATTTCTCGTGTGTCCATAGATGCATTTTATAATAAGCACCTTTAAATTGTAACTGTGTATGTTGCCATTTTTTATTATTACTCAAATGTAGAACGAAAACATAGTGTTTTTCCCAAAACTGCAAAAATAATTAGGATACATTTTCTTAAATCTTTTCAGGGCCTCCAGTAAACAAAATCCGATGATGCACTACAAATGCTGTGTCCTTTTCTCCACTAGAGGGGAGCAGAGGACAGGCTTTTGCTTTTGACTGATTTTCCTGCTTTCATGGTCTGTGGCTGGAGACTCGTAGTTGAATAGCACAGAATTTTTTTTTTTTTTTTAAATGAAAAGAGTTGGCAGTTATCATTTAAATAGAGTAAACCATAGCCCATTCTCTCTAAGACTTTATTTGAAATTTAGCTGGGTTACTGAAACCATCAACTACAGCTGATTCAAAAAACTGCAGCTCCACCCATAAAGTCCAGCTGGAGCAAAAAACATCACACCGGTTTTAAAGCTGCTTCACTGACTCACAGTTTTTTACAACTGATTTTTATAATTAGCCATATATTTTCAGACTTGTAGGATGATAGCTCCTGATTACTTTTTATTGTCCAAAATTATAGAGCGACCTTCCTGAGACATCAGGGGACAAAACACTGACTTTCTTTAAATCCTTCTTAAAAACTCATAACTTAGATTTGCTTTTTATTGATTCTAATTTTTTAATGGAGTTTTATTGGCTTTATTGTGTGTTTCTTGAACTACCTTTTGGTTTTATAATATTCTTTCAACTGTTTCCTGTTTGGCGTAATTGCTTGTAAAGTGCTTTGTAACTTGTTTTTGAAAAGTTTTATACAGACAATTGTATTATTATTATTATTATTATTATTATTATTATTACTAAGTGCTAATCTCTGGCATAGAAAGGTGTAAGTGGACTTTAAACTCACTTCCTCCTGTTTTCTGCATGTGATAGGCTGCCTGTGGTTAAAACTTACAAAGCACATTAAATATTCTAAGGTCTCACTGATTTTCGTCTTTACTAATTTATAATCAAATAATCCTTCTGTATTGAATGTAGAATGATTAAACAGGGTGTGCTAGTCCTTCACGTGTATAGTGATAATCCAACAGTGGGTGTTAATTGCTTGGTAGCCAACATGCTGCATACCATTTAAGTGAGCCACATCACACAGACATAAATCAAAACCATCTCTACATGGACATCTACTGACACTTTTTGCTAAAACATACAGGAAAGAAAACAACAATTGCAATACAAGATAGATTTGAAAGACGTATTGTTTAAGTAAATGAAACTAATAGTTAAACTATATGATAAAAGTAGTATCAGCTCCGATGTAGGCTTCATCATCAGAATGAAGTCACTTAATGGTAAATAAATGAAGGAAATGACACATCTGTAAAGTTATTAAACTGTTCCCTTTAATCCAGTTATGTCGAAACATTAGTGCACATTGATTCGCTGTTATTTTAGTACAAATTTTGGTTATCACTTGTGTCATAACGACACACTGTGATAAAACACACTTCCTCTGTCTGAGCACGTACATCTCGGTCTACACGTACACACCCAACACGATGACAAAACCCCTGCTGACGTTTACAGTTTTGTTGAAGTTAAAGCAAAAATTAATCTGCAGAATACACAATGATGTTTTACAGAAATATGTGATCTTCTTTTACGTGTAACCAGCTGACAGTATGTAAGACACTGAGGTCAATTATTAGTATAAATAACTAAATAATGTTGGAAATGAGGAACATTTGTCACATGACAAAAGAAAAGTACACTATTTCTGCAATGTCATCCTGAGGGTTCTCAAATCGAAACATGTTGTTTGTTTTGTTTTCATTTCCACAGTCAAGGTCGGCATGTGACTATGTACCAGTCACTGGTGCTAATAACTTAATGTCCTCTCTGCAAATGGGAATTTACTGGTTCCTCCAAATGCAAACATATTTTGTCTGCTTCTTAATCTCACCTCAGAGTCATAATCTTTTTCTTTATGATGCAGAATGGGAGCAGCCAAACACCCACACATTCAAACTGAAATGTTTTTATTAGAAAAATATAAAAGAAACTTAAGGAAGACTTTGATCAATCATTTATGTGACAACTGACATTCAGAATAGCACGTTACATTTCATAAAGTCATATTTAAAAACGACTGAAAAATGATACCTTGATATTACTTGAACTTTGCTGTCTCCTTTCAAGTCATCGCTGTTACTCCAAGCACCACAATATTATACTCCCAAAACACTCATTTTTGGATACCCCATAGTTGATCCTAACTAATATCTGATACATTGTAAAACATATTTTAGCCATTTTTTTTTTAAAAGTGATTCATCTATATGTATACCTTTTTTAAATCCCTGTCAAGAGCAAAGCATTGTCGGTACTTAGTTACACATATTATGAATGTCTGTTATGGGAACACACATGAAATTTACTATAAATGATCCATGATATCTTAGAGATTTAGACTTTAAGTGTTGACAAATTGGCAGAGACCATATGTACCAAAAAAGTACAAAAGTTGTCTGATGTCAAAAGGCCTATGGAATTTGTGATTAAATAAATTTGACTTAAATGATCCTTTCTGCATACATTACAACAAACTAACACTGGATCACTCAACACATCTAATGTTTTTTGAAAATAAATTGTTTTTCCTACTTTAACCAGTTTTAGCTTTTGCATGTTATTTTCTCCCAGTGTGCTTGGCACTCTATAAACACAAATGCCATCCATGTTTCTTTGTCCTCCTTGTGTGCCAATAAAATAATGAATAGAATGAGAGAGTAAAATACAGAGATCATATATAAACAATGAAAAGTGAATGTTTTCATATAATTCATCATGATTTTGGATAAGTTAAATTTACACCATTGAATCTCCCTTACACTCTGGAAATAGGAATACAATATGAAGACTGTCTGTTCATAAAATTTATAGTTTTTAAACTTGGACTTAACTAGGTATTAGTTTGATTCATCAAAATATACCAGTTTATGACTAGAAATATAGAGTATACTTACTTTTTGAACTTGTAGTATGTCTAAATTCGTAATTTTGTTAAATAAAAAAATACAAATTTTAATCAGCTTCATTACTTTTTGTTGTTTGGGAGGAGATAAATTTTACAAAATATGTCTATGTGAAAAAAATAATTGTCATTTGAAATGTGATTATTTGTTGATGATTGCATGACAAAAAATTCTCATATTTAACATGATTCTGTGATTTAAACTGGCAAAAAAGTAAATATGAAATCTAAAAAATGTGTCCTTTGTTTTGTTTTGAGGGTTGAAGTTGAAGGAAATAAGACACAAAAAGGCTGCAGCTGGAGTAGATTCGCTGATTCTGCTAAAAAAGTTGTGCTCATACTTTCTGTTGATATGGACTTGATTGGTTGTGAATATCAGTACAAATATTAGTATCTAAAAATTCAGAAACTAACCTTTTAAACAAATATGAGCCTATAAAACCATAATATTGGACATCTTTCCTGTGTCTACTGCTGCATCTCTGGTTCAACTGCTCAACTGAACTTTGTACAGCAAAAATGAAAGCCATCTCGTACGAATATCTAAACTTAGGTTTAAAAATGTTTTAAATATGAGGAAATCCAGCAAAAAAGAGCAAGGCTAAATGATTGTGACATTTACTAAAATAAAAATTATGTAAAAATAAATAAATCTGTGACCTATTATTCCATCACAGGATGAAACCTCATGTCAGTTTATATTAAGAAATGTACACTGCTCCACGTGAAGCTAGCAGTCACCTCTATAACATACAATAGACCATGTATGACCACATGAAGGATGACCTAAATGTGTTTTTAGTTGAAATTAGACTCAGCAGAGGCACAAACTCAGGAGTCCATTCTGCAGACTTTTACATTTTGTGAAAAGTGGAGACACAAAGGAATTTTCCAGTGTCTTCATACTGTAAAGCTGTCCAACAATGAAAAACGTCCATCAAATAATTGTCACATTGTTGCTCTGGAAAGAGAAAGCCAAAAAAACAAAAGCACAACTCTTTGTACTTCAAACTTCCCTCTCTGTGTTTAAAAGCCTTACAGAAAGTGCAGATAAACCAGCACAGCTTACTAATTTGCTAACGTTGGGAAATGCAAAGTGGTCTGGTGCTGCAAAAACAACATGCATCTGCCTGCACTTACCACATTGTCAAGTCACATCCTGTGCCTCGTGGACATGTGACATTTAAAAATGCCACTGTAAATGACAGCATGGAGTATGATGGGTCCCTGAAGGGGAGAGAAGAAGTCCACAAACTCTGCATTATTTGCAGCTGTTTTCTACAGCGATGAGGAACACTGAATGTTGTTCTCGTCTCAGCCTTACATTGATCTCTTTACTATAAGTGCATTAGATAACAAGTTTGTCATGAGAAGTATTGTTTTAATACACACCAAGCCAGAGGCCTGCAACCCTTTTATGTCCGAGAGACCTCTCTAAAGGCCTTTATCATACTCTATATGGCATGGTTCACAAAGATTCACAAAGACTCACAAAGCCACAGTACTTAAGTGCACATCCACTCAGTTTTTACCCTGACCGAGCAACCCACAGAATGTTTTGAAAGAATTGAAAAAAGAAGAATAGTTAAACCAGTTTGCTTCAAGCACTTTCAAGATCTGAAATACTTCTGGTCTGAATATTAATCGCTTAAGATCAATCAGTCTTTATTTGTATAGTGCCAACTCCAAACAAGTTTTATATCAAAACCCTTTACAATAGAGCAGACTGAAGACAAAATCTTGATTTTATAGATTCCCATTTATACATAGACATGTATATCCATGTTAAAATACACACACACACACGTGTTCATATATATACAAACCCAAAACCAGTGAAGTTGGCACGTTGTGTAAATCGTAAATAAAAACAGAATACAATGATTTGCAAATCCCTTTCAACCTATATTCAATTGAATACACAGCAAAGACAAGATACTTAAAGTTCGAACTGGTGAACTTTATTATTTTTTGTAAATATTAGCCAATGTAGAATTTGATGTCTGCAACATGTTTCAAAAAAGCTGGCACAAGTGGCAAAAAAGACTGAGAAAGTTGAGGAATGCTCATCAAACACTTATTTGGAACATCCCACAGGTGAACAGGCTAATTGGGAACAAGTGGGTGCCATGATTGGGTATAAAAGCACCTTCCCTGAAATGCTCAGTCATTCACAAACAAGGATGGGGCGAGGGTCACCACTTTGTGAACAAATGTGTGAGCAAATTGTCCAACAGTTTAAGAACAACATTTCTCAACCAGCTATTGCAAGGAATTTAGGGATTTCATCATCTATGGTCCGTAATATCATCAAAAGGTTCAGAGAATCTGGAGAAATTACTGCACGTAAGCAGCAAGGCCGAAAACCAACATTGAGTGCCCGTGAACTTCGATCCCTCAGGTGGTACTGCATCAAAAACCGGCATCACTGTGTAAAGGATATCACCACATGGGCTCAGGAACACTTCAGAAAACCACTGTCAGTAACTACAGTTCGTCTACATCTGTAAGTGCAAGTTAAAACTCTACTATGCAAAGCCAAAGTCATTTATCAACAACACCCAGAAACGCTGCTGGCTTTGCTGGGCCCGAGCTCATCTAAGATGGACTGATGCAAAGTGGAAAAGTGTTCTGTGGTCTGACGAGTCCACATTTCAAATTGTTTTTGGAAACTGTGGTCGTCGTGTCCTCCGGACCAAAGAGGAAAAGAACCATCCGGACTGTTATAGGCGCAAAGTTGAAAAGCCAGCATCTGTGATGGTATGGGGGTGTATTAGTGCCCAAGGCATGGGTAACTTACACATCTGTGAAGGCACCATTAATGCTGAAAGCTACATACAGGTTTTAAAGCAACATATGTTGCCATCTAAGCAACGTCTTTTTCATGGACGCCCCTGTTTATTTCAGCAAGACAATGCCAAGCCACATTCTGCACGTGTTACAACAGCTTGGCTTCGTAGTAAAAGAGTGCGGGTACTAGACTGGCCTGCCTGTAGTCCAGACCTGTCCCCCATTGAAAATGTGTGGCACATTATGAAGTGTAAATTCACTGACGGAGACCCCGGACTGTTGAACAACTTAGGCTGTACATCAAGCAAGAATGGGAAAGAATTCCACCCCAAAAGCTTCAAAAATTGGTCTCCTCAGTTCCCAAACATTTACTGAGTGTTGTTAAAAGGAAAGGCGATGTAACACAGAGGTAAAAATGCCCCTGTGCCAACTTTTTTGCAACGTGTTGCTGTCATTAAATTCTTAGTTGATGATTATTTGCAAAAGAAAATAAAGTTTCTTAGTTCGAACATTAAATATCTTGTCTTTGCTGTGTATTCAATTGAATATAAGTTGAAAGGGATTTGCAAATCACTGTATTCTGTTTTTATTTATGATTTACACAACGTGCCAACTTCACTGGTTTTGGTTCCCAGCTTTTTTGTTGTGGTTTAACCACAGAACATACAACAATTATTTTTCACACTGAAACTTTTTTATTAAATTGTATCACCACAAACTTTCTAATATCAAACAGTGACAAAACTGAAATCCTGTTTACTGGAACCTAACTTATCCACAGCTGACAGTTTCTCCATCACAACTGATAGTTATCTATTTATTTTAAAAAAAAAATGTACGCTCTTCCAATAGACATCCAAACCTCTGACTCTCCCCCTACCTTCAGATTCAGACTCAAAACTCTCCTTTTCAAGACTGCCTTCTCTCTGTAACCATCACCTCCTCATTCTTCCTCCTTTAACTTTGTTTAACATTTCTTTTATTTCTTTATTTAATCTAACTGTGTTTTGATGATTGTTGTTTGTTGTACAGTGTCCCTGAGTGTCAAGAAGGCATTTTAAAATGAAATTATTTGTTATTTATTATCAAAATGAACTGAAATAATTGGAATGACAAAGAAAGACCAAGGGTTAAAGGACAGTTAAACAGAAGTATAAAGAAATGAAAAAGTAAGTCCACAAAAACCAGCATTATGCAGTGACTCAAAAAAAAGTGATTCTGCAAGCCTTATCTGCAAAGCTTAGTCATTTCAGATTGAGGGTCGGAAAAAAACGTCATCACCTTTGACTGACATAAATTTTGTTTGTGAAGCTACCAGGAGGCAGGTCTCAGTTTTTTTTTGCAAACGTGGGTATCATGATATTCCACAATTCAGCATCACACATAACAACTGTGCAGTAGTGTTGGCATGATATTGTTATATTTAAAAGACTTTAAAGTGCACTATGTAATAACCAGGAAGTACATTTGTTTTGTTTTTGTTATTTACATTCCCATGGAGATATCACTGCCAGTCAGCTTTGCTTGTCCACACCCACACTGTCTGGAGTCAAAAGACAACATCTTTAATGTTTATACAGGTATTTATTTATACCAAGTTTTATCACAAAACTTTATCCATCTTCATTGCTGCAGATGATGTTGTCACAAAGTTTATTTCAACATTTGAAAGCATTTGTTTCACACACCCAAACTTTTTGAGTGTCTCAGATACCAGTATTTAGACACCCTTGTCATCATCTTCCATCAGTCAAATACCTGCCAGTGACAGCGCACGTCCAACACAAGGCCCTCCAATGCCCCCTCATATCCTGGAGCAGCTGTCACTGGTTAAGGCAAGCGCAGTCTCTGGATCAGCATCTGTGGCGTCTTTGTTTGAAGTCTGATGACAGAGTGTTATCATCAGCATTGTAAATCAGCTGTCCCTGTGCTAATACACTACAGCTGTCAAACACAACTACACGGAAACACAAAACTATTTCTCTGATGTTTGTCGAAGGATCACAGGACTAATCCGGCTGCAAACATTTGACTTTGTGTGGTACGGCCCAACACAAACCACATGCAAACACACAGAGACAAAACACCCCACAATACTCTTTAAGTCAGTACACAGAGATTACACGTCTGCAGCCTGCACACCATTCTACTCCTCCACTTTATGATGCTCCCTTTTTGAATTTATGAAGCGTCCTTATCTCATGTGATTAGGAATCATGAGATGTTTGGTGGGAACTGGGTTTTTGCTGATGTGTGCCCAATCAGTGTGTGGTATGTGGCTCCATAGAGACACCACAGCTGTATCAATGTGAGTCACTCTTTTGGAAAGAGAAGAGCACACCCTGACTGCTAAATAATGAGCTGGCAATAAAAAAAATGCTGTTTGGGCAAAACTGGAACTCTCATGGTCACAGACAAAAAAAGTGCCCTGTTCTAACATCCCTCCTCAAGCTTCTTCTTTTTCTTGCCAACAGAAATGGCTTTTTAGGGCAATAAAACCATTTAACTTTGCATACAGATTAATCACTAAACAATGACAGATAAACAAGACAATATTTCTTTTGGATGTTTTTTATTTTGCATTAGAAATTTGCACAGTGTAAAACAGTTCTCAGCAGTTTCTTGCTCTGGCAAAGTAATCTACTCTATGATCTTGACTTTAGATTCAACAACCAAGTCTGTGTGCTGACTAAATGGTTTGGAGGCAAAGTGTCTGATTTGTTAAATATAGTTCAACAGTGTTATAAATTGGGAGTTATGAAAGGATGCATGTCCATATCTAATAATCTCTATTCCATGACCCAGTGTTTTCACTTTTCAGTTCAGTTGCTTTCTGTGAGAAGAAAGTTATTCAGACACTATTCTTTGATTTCGGGGTCTTTAAGGATCATTGTATTAACCTAAGGTATAAAATTCTTTGATTTACTTGCTAGGCAGCACTCTGGTATCTAGCTGCTTTATCAAATCTACAGATTCATCCACAGTTAGTTCTGTTTTTATTGTTTGGTATTTTTTGTTATGGTTTTCCCGGTCACACAACAACTTACAACAATCACAGAAGTATTTATGACAAGTATTACCTGCACGTTTAGACCTTAAACAAAGCATGGATAGGAAAAAATACAGATAAACAAGTTAAAGATAAACTGGATTAAAATAGTGAAAATGAATAAAATAACGCAACAGACTTCTGGACTACTACTAGCCACTATGGCAATTTCAATTCATCCCTGCCCCAAGCATGACTATTATCAATGCACCACCTAAACCAGAAAACTAAAAACAAAACCTAAACTAAACCTCCACCAAGGTAGCTCACATATTGCTTACATCTTTAAGCAGTAGTGCCATGATTAAGTAACTATTAAAATACGATTCCTTGACTCTAAAAACCTATAGCACCCATGATTGTGTTGATATCATTATTAGTTGGACAGTTACTTAGCAAATTAATTGTTTGCTAATGGCTGTTATCTGGATCACCACCAAACCCTAATTATTTTTAAGTTGGACCATTACCAACATCTCCTGAAAATTTCAGCTATATTCATCCTGTAATCTTGCTAACAAACAAACAAACAAAAAAACAAACAAACGCAGGCAAAACATCGACTCCTTGGTGGAGGTAATAAGACTTGTTTATACAAGTATCAGTATCAACAAGAATAATGGTGTTAGCCCAGTGTTTGTGAATTAGGTTCCTCTTTTCTATAACTGCAATTTGCAAATAAAGGAGGCAATTTTTTGACCTACTATTGCATAATAGTTTAGCCTCTCTGTGGGCTGATGTGTTTTTAACATTGTCTGTAAACCAATTGGATGAAGCCATGTCACAGGAGCCTTTGGAACACTGTAGATGCCCTTTAATGGATGCTACCGCGCTGCACATGCTTTAACACAACTTTTGCACCATCTATTGACAGAAAGACCATTTTGAGGTGAGACTTAAGGCTGTCTGACAAATAGCACAACCACATTTCCATACTAGAAATCCTCAATAGTTCCTACATAAAATAAAATAAAATAAAATAAAAATTTAAAAAACAAGCTAAAAAAAAATCACCACCTTATGGTGAGAGAACATGGATACATTATAATTAAACTGAAGCAATTATTTGGACCAGGCTGAAAATGTGTGCTTGAAAAAACTCTTTTCTGCACAAAAAAGGCTCAAGGTTTTTATTTTTCTGCAGCCAGCCCCAAGTGGATACTCAGGGTACTACAGCTTTTGACACACTAGTTCATGCCCTCCACACAGCAACAACAACAAACATGACACCCACAAATACACAGCATGCTTACATGTCAGTAGTGTCAGTGTCCATTTGCAGAGAAGGAAAGTTTTGACATAGTGGAGGATAAACCTGTTTCAAAGCACCTCTGTATCCATAGTCATCGACGCTGTCAAGGATTTCAGACTGTGGACTGTAACATCCATTCACACTTTGACAGGATAGCTGCACTAAAATAAAGAAAAAAAATCAAATTAAAATAATCAACATCTGTCAGGCAAGATTAACTCAACCCTAGAAAAAAAACTTGCCCCAGACAGAAAGTTAGTTTTAATAAGTCAAAGGGAGTTGTATGACAAGGTGTAGATTACTTTTGACTTACACACTGAACCCTCTAATATTTTTGCAGTGTTACAGCAACACTGTCCCTTGTGGAGAAATGTTTGGAACTGATTAAAGACCAAACACTACCCCTGTTTTATTTTCATACTTTTGTCTATGTTGAGATTTGTTGCATGTTTCTGTCATAAGTTCAATGATCCATCACCCATCTCACTGAGAGGAGACATTGGGGTGAAATGGGGCAACCTGGCTGAGTTGTCACTACATCATGGCTGTGAAGAAACACTGCACCAGTAAGGGCATCTCCCATAGGGGATATTTCTGTATTTTTGCAGCTGGGATGTATGAGAAACTTGGCAATAGTCTGTGAACTGGTTCAAAGGACTCTGAGGAGCACTGTACCTTTAATGGCAATGTGCTCAGACTACCAGTAAAGTGCACTGCTGTTGGCAGGCATGGCAATTTTGTGCAATTAGTAATGCAATGTTCACAAGGGAAGAACTAATAGTCATTTCCTGTATCGTAACATGGTGCCATACACAGAGAAATATGAAGCAACCTGAAATTTTCCACCCAATCGTACATTTAACTCAACATAATTGTGTGGCTAGTTTTCACATAAAATTGTACAATAATGCAAATAACTGTACCTGCAGTGTACCTTACTGATAGTCTGAGGTTGCTCTCCTTAAAGGTGCAGCACTGCTGGGAGCCCTATTAATGGCTGTTGTCAAGTACCTGGTACAACTTAACTTCAGAAATACTGAAATGTCTCTTTCACCTCAGCTAAGCAGCCACTGCCCATATGCCATGGACAAAAGATGCCTGGAAGCCCTGACTGTGAGTGAAAGTTCCTGGGGTCGTGTGTGTCATTTGCTGACAGCAGTACAAATGAGACAGTCAAAAGAGCAGTGTTATCCTTATTTTACACCACTGTAGAAACAGGAAGACGGCATAGTGGATGGTTTAAATTGTGATCTGTTATGATGGCTTCAATCCAAAGCCCAAGCAGCAAATGGCACTTAGTCATTATAATGAAAAACTTTGCAATAAAGTGGACAATCTCATCGTGACTGATGTGTCAACACTGAAAGTCTTGTGTGCTTTGTCTTGAGAGAAGGTGAAGCCAACATGTTATATTACTCTGAAACTCTAAACAAGTAGACAAACACTACTTCTTACCCAGGGAGAGAGAGAGAGCACACGTGACTGACAGGCTGTTTTGCACTCCTGCTCACAGTTCCTCTGTTTGACAGCAGATTAAACTGACAAGACTCCGCCTCCTCCACCTCCCTGCACACACACACACACACACACACACACACACTAACACACACACACACTGTCTGGAACCACAGGCTAAACAGAGGTTCATGACAAGTCCTGGCAAGTCATCCATAGTTAACTTAATGAGGGTAGTAGAGACCTCAACACACACACACACACTGACATACACATTAGATGAACACTATCAAGCATGATTATCTTGCTGTTGAGTGAAACAACCAAAACATCATATGAGAAGGCTTGAATCAGATTACCTTACATTGCTATTGCTACAGAACATTACATCGAGGTATTAAAAACATAAAATGTGGAATATTTAATCCAGGAAATTTACTTTTGATAGTTTTGTGTATTCACAAGTTTCAAAGAATTAATTTTTTAGCCTTCTGCTTCTTTTAAAATACAATGCTATTTTTGTTTTTGTGCCAGTGACAAAAAAGACAGACCATGGCGTCAAAAGAGGTCAAAAGTTGGGAGGAAATAATAAAGTGACTGTCTGCCTCTTGCACTTGCAAAAAGGATAGCAATTATGTTTATGATTTCCCTGTTTAATTAATGGGAGCTTAAGCAGTCCTCTTGACTGTGTGCTGCTTAATTATGATGCACTTAAATGTTTAAGTAGCAGGGACATAAACAGAAGGGTTTTACCCTTTCAAGTTTGGAAACCAATGATCAAGCTGAAGCAAATGAAACTGTATCAAACTCTCAACTTCTACCTCTCTCAAATGTATTAATCTAACCCTAAATGTAGTATTAGTGTGTACAATGTAAAGAAAAGTTGTTGAAATTTTACTTTTTTAGGGACAGATACATATATACAAACTGATCATGAAGAAATAGGCTTGTCACCTTTTACACAATAAACTATATAGTTATTTTAGCCCAGGCCATAGAGCAGTGCAGTAATGACTCCTAAAAGTGGAAGTGACTTCGCATTTTAGCATCCCTGGTTCTCTCTTTTCAAAGGCTGTGGGACTTTGAATAGGTTTTTTTGATGAATAAGGTCTGTGGTATGCAAGCGTGAGAGATCTTCTGTGTAAGGGTCGCAAACAAAGTGCTGAAGAGGACAACAACATTTGCCAAGAAGGGACTTTTATCTATTGTCATTTCTGTCCATATTATACTTATATTACAATAGACCTTACTCTAAGTAAAAATCCAAAAAGTGATTGGAAATAATCCTGTTGCCTTTTGGTTTAGGAATCCAGAGTAATACTAACTTCTGGAGTGGCCTACAAAAATACAGCCATGCATGCACTGAAGGCTGGATCTACCAAGATCCCAAAAAACGAGTGCTAAATTGTGTGTGTAAACTAAAAAAATGAATTGGCTTCAAAGTTTACAGGATAATGTATATATAATGTAAGTCTATCATCAAGTTAAATTTCCTCTTGATCCCATCCAGATTGACATCATAAAAAACCTGTGAAGTTCATAATGAGAAATCCCATTCACTTCTTCTTCACTGCTGTGAGGGTTTTGCCCCCTTTATGTGATTATGGGAATTGTAGTTTATTTGAAAACTGACATCAAAGTTTTTCAAGCCTATGCCACTACACTTCACAGCTTCTCTTGTAATGCAATGAGCTAGACTAAATCCTTGTATCAGTCCTGTGATGAACTGCTGCAGACAAAGTGAGTAATGTAAATCTGTTGATATTTGTGCACAGAATGTGACTCTGGGATCCAATTTTTTTTGTATGATAGTACTTTGTCCTCTGCCTGGTTGCCTGGTAGCTGCAAAGCAATTAATAATGCTGCTGCTTATATTTCTACAGCTGTGTGATGAGTTAACCTGTCACCTGCTTGTGTGGGCTTGATTGCACCCTCGCTGCAAAGAAACTGCTCTAACCGTTACCTGGAAGGAAGTCGAGAGCATCTACTTCAAGCAAGCTCAGTGTGATAGTTCTTGCAGAAACAGATTTTTGCCAATCACAGAATGCCAGCTTGTTTTGAAACAACTCACCCAAAGATCTGGGTATTAAAAGGATGTTAAACAAAAGTCAAGCCTGACTTTGTGATTGGAGAAGTGTTAGCTCTATCTTAAACAGAGCTTAGGGTGAAAAAAATTAGGGATTGACGATAATTCTCAGATATTTAAATTGTTTGTTCCCACGTTTACCCTTTTACTGGTCTTAATCTCTCTGGAGATAACCTTAATAGCCTCCTTTTTTGCCACTGACACAAGTTTCTTTGTCTCAGTCCAGCACAAACACATGAGGAACCCCGAGGACCATCA
Source organism: Scarus forsteni (assembly GCA_036419115.1). Classification (NCBI taxonomy): domain Eukaryota; kingdom Metazoa; phylum Chordata; class Actinopteri; order Labriformes; family Labridae; genus Scarus; species Scarus forsteni. Next base: position 20,038,121 of record JAZDUH010000098.1, on the reverse strand, counting down.
AAGCCCAGAGAGGAACAGAAAGGCATTAGAAGGACAAGTTCAACAAAAGCAGAGTTGCACCACAGATTTAACTGCAGCGAGCCGTCAGCAGAGGAGCAGAGGAAACTCAGCACAAGCAGAATAGCTGCCTCTGTCTGCCATGTGTCTATTTCCCCATCTGGGTGTCTTATTTGAGTTCAATGACACTTTTATCCCAGGCGCATGAAAATAGCAAAAAAATAAGTATGCAGCCGCGCCGCCCTGGTGCCTGTTAGCAAAGAATTCCTGTGAGAACTGTTAGGCTTTGTCCACATGTAGGCGGGTGCTTTTGAAATTGTATCTCCTAATGTGTGTTTTGGCCCTCTGTACAAAGCCAAATGGAGTTTTGCGTCAAAGAAAACTCACAGTTTAGAAAAATCCCACAAAGTGGAAGATTTTAAGAAATGGTATACAGTGTTTATATGCAGACAGGACACCCTCCACATGACAACCTGTGCAGCATTATCATGCTGTTAGCATGAGATTGGAGGACATTAATAGACTTTGCTGGTTTCAGTGTTGCCAAATGGACCATTTACATGCTCACATACGTACTCACACATACATTCTCAGTTGTTCTCTCTTTATGTTGCTTCTACATATAACAAAATGATAAAGCAAAACCTGCTGCCGTTAAGTCACTGTTTGGAGAGTTACCGTGTGGACTGTCGACCCTTAGCCACTGTCTGTGGTTGCTGTTGTGCAGCACACTTTCAGCTTTTTGTTACTGATTTTTTGTTACTGATTTAGTATTTGCTGTATATAACCTGTGTTTTTATCTTTTTTTTAATTTCTATGTAATCTGCACTTTTTTTCTGTACTATGATGTTACCTGCTGCTAAAATCTGAATTTCCTGAGGGAACCCTCCCAAGAGATTAATAAAGTTCCTATCTATCTATCTATCTATCTATCTATCTATCTATCTATCTATCTATCTATCTATCTATCTATCTATCTATCTATCTATCTATCTATCTATCTACCTATCTATCTATCTAGTAAATTTTAATCCATTAAACCCCTCCTTACTTAAAAAAGTCATACTAATGCAGTCATGTACTGCAAGGAACTTACTGCCCAACACTGTTCTCAAAAAACATCACACACTGACGTTTAATGCAAGGTTTTGGGAGCAAGACCACATCTTAATCACGCCTCCTCCGTTTCCTATAAATTCAAACCTGACCATTTCCCCCTTTGTTACTTTTGTATGACGTACCCCTCCAACCCTTTTTTATTTCAGACTTCCTCCTATCCTTAAAGCCTTAAAAGGGGGGTTTATCATTCCCAGGAGCCATGGCAGATTCTTCAAGAAGTTTCCCAAAATTGTTTCTTGGTTACATGTTATACATTTCAAATTCAAATTGATCTTCCAACAGCACTAATGAATAATTGGTGATTTAATCTTTTTGATGGTGTGGTCTCTGCAAGTGACACATGGTAACAAGTTAAACTGTAACACGGGTGAAACTTAGGGCAAGGGAACTCAATCTGAAAATTTGTTTTCATCAGTTACTGAACAGGAATGGGAAGAAGAGTTTTGCGTGTCATTATGATTAGTAGACATCACTTAACTGTGTCTTTAAGCACTTTAATATGAGCGAAGATGTTATCAAATAAATACAATGAGAACAGGGGAAAACTTTAGTTCTAAAAATACCCTCTTGCATGTGGAAGAGACTGTAAAATGTTGTCCATAAAATAAAGTTAACTGATACTGAAATATGGCCCCTTTTCACTGTGATGCAGATGACTGTGGCAGCATGTTTTTTTCTGTGTCACACCTGCTTTTGCTGGAACAAAACAGAAGTGTACATGATCCTGCAAAGCTTCTGCAAGCACCTTTAACTTTATCTCATTTTTGCAGCTTAATTAAAAATTCTCAAGTGTTATGCCTAGCCTCTACTCTTTTTATTGCAGTTTTGTTGCTGTATGCTCACTTCAGCGAGTCCACCTCAGACTCTCCCTGAGTTTTCCTTTCTCCCCAGCTCTGCTGCTTCTCTTTTCTTTCTTTTTTTATGTAGTCCTGAGACACAGTGACCCACTTCCAGTTCCTTCCTCCCTCCATAACAGTGTGTAATGTTAAAACGTTTTCTGTTTTTGCAGCACTTTTTTGCACCACAGTCCCCCCTCCTTCTTTTCTCTTTTTCATTCTCCTACACAACACACCCACCCCCACTCTCTCTCTCTCTCTCTCGCTCTTTTGCTTTTGCAGCATGACCCAGGGAAGCGTCCTGTTTGCAAGTGGGAGTGGATAGGGATCTTTGCCATGAGTCATTACCAGGGGACCCCTGGCACTCGGCTGTACCCCTCCTCTGCATGCAAGGAATGCTAGCTCGATGCACTCAAGCCTTAATGAAAGGGGGCACTCATTCAGATGCAGACAGCAGAACTTTATGAAACTTTGATAGACAGCAGGGCACTAACAGAGACAGGCATTTTTGAATAATGAGTTTTTTTCCAAGTGTGCAGAACTGGTCAGAAGGTTTTATGGGTTCTTTTCCACCTCTCTTTTTCTTTTTTGGGTTTGCACAGCTGCACTTATGAGCAGTGGAAACATTTGGGGGCACATGCAGAGCTCTGGCCTCATAACAACTTATCATTAGACATGCATAGACACACAGAAACCTGTGTTAGACCTAAACCTGCTAAATCCATTACAACAGAAAAAAGCAGTGGGCTCTGTTTTCCTTTCTTCCTTTTTGTCATCCTCTTTCCGTGTTTTCTTCAGCCCCCTCTTGACTCCAGCCTCTCCTCCCTCTTGTTTTTCTCCCTCTATTCACTCTACCTTCCCCCATGGCTGAGTCTAGCAGGGCCACGGGTTCAAAGACGTGCGAGCACCAGAATGTAGGTCAGCCATCGGTGCTGAGTTACCGATTAGAAACAGCTGTGCGTTTGTGGGCCATTCTCTCTGTCTGCTGAGGCCAGCAGCCAGCACAGAGCCACACAGAGCTCGAACCGCACTGTTAAAAACTCCCCTCCTGCTCTGAAACTCCTGCAGTTTGTTCCACTTTCTCCACCAAAAAATGATGAATAAGGGGATTGAGGACTTCAAGGCTTTAGGTCAACTGTTATGAAACATGCACCTGGATTTAATAGACCTAACACTGACCTTCTAAAGCTCATTAAAGGTTACATTACTTATGTATTCACTTCTTCATTTCCTGTGCACATCTTTTGTAATTACACATAACATTGGTCTATTCACTAATACTAATGTTTCATGCATTAGTATTGTTCATGCACACATGCACCTGTTCACTTATTCTCCATGTAAATCCATGCAAATACAGTATACTCCTTTTCACTTATTGGTCAACCATTTAAGGAAAACGCAAACATGCTCTGGTTATTCAATGCACTCATACTTCTGCTTGCTCCTTTTTTTTTTTTTACTGTTATTCATTTGACAAGTGGCGCTGTTTATGTCAACACTGTATACGTATGAGTCCTTGAACATATCCTTCCATAATTCATTATTTTCCAGAATATTTTGAGTGCCTTTTTGGCAATATTAATAGCAGAGAGACAGCAGATAGACCTGGAAGGGTGAGGAAAGAGTGCTGGGGAAGACACAAATGTGCCTCAAGCCAGAATTGAACCATACACTAGAAGTAAGTTGTCAATGAACTTGATCTTGTATGGTGCTTTTCTAGTCTTTTTGACTACTCAAAATGCTTTTGGGGTCACATCTACCCATTCACACTCATTCGCCTCACATTCGGTCAGTCATGATTCATTTGTATAATAAATTAATCACACAGATCACAGAGATACTTTTATTCATTATCACATTACTATGCTACCCTACACTTACTATAGTCCATCCATCATTTCTGGACATTTTTTTCATTGGTTCTCTTCTTGAGTTTACTTTACAAATAGCAGTCTATGCACACATGCATCCGTCCATTCTTTTTCTATCTAAAACTGTAGTTATTGCTTATATATCATTTATCATTGATGCAGTTGTCTACTTCATGGACTCCTATTTTTGTCTTAGAATATGCTTTTACTCCTGTTTTCCTTTAAAAATTAGTCTTTGTACACATGCTTGAGTAGTTTATTATTTTCGTATGGACTCACCACTCTATTACGAGAAAACTGACACCTGTTAACAATAGTTAATACACACATACTCATGTTCATTTGTTCTTACTAATCTTTTATTGACCTTCAATGGATGCCCCTACTTAGTTTAATAATCATTCATTTACTCTCTGAGTCCACATACCCCTTTTCACTTTATAAAAATGTAGTAACCCTCTTAAGTATCTGTTTATAAATTGATTAATTAAGTCACTTAATCCATGCATATACTCCTGCTTACTTGATTTAATTCAATTATTCATTCATTTATTTTAGTCCATGACCTTTGTTCTATATGTTTATTTACTCACTATTTAACTCTGTGCACACATAATCATGTTTACCTTTTTGTTACTTAATGTTTTACCTAGTTAGTCCATTTACTTATGTTTTATTCCTTTTTAATGTCCATTTAAGTCCATGCCCATTTACTTGTGCTTTTTTCCAATTTAAGTCCATATTGTACTGTTTTAAGTCCATACACAGTTAATGGTTAGTATATATGAAACAATTGATTCATGAACTGATTTAGTTCATGTATACTCATTTTTTTTTCTTTATTTATTATCTCATTAATTAACCTTTTTTCCTTATTAATTATGTAATTTTTTTTGTTGTATTTCTTCCTTTTTTAGTTGTCATTTTAGTTGCACAAATACCTTTGTTTTTTGCAATATCTCATTAATTAACCTATTTCTTCCTTGCAAATGTAATTTTTTTAGTTGTCATTAGTTTAGTTAACTCACACATACCGTTGCACAAATACCTTTGTTCATTTATTGTTTGATGCTGAAGCTTAGGCACCGATACTGTTGTTTAATAACACATTATTCAGTCCATTTGGACATATGCCTGTTCACAAAATAATTACATACGTACTTCTGTGTATACATCATTTTAGTTTGTATTTTTTCCTGAGCTACTTGTGTATATTTTATGCTGTATTTTTTTGCCCTGTTGTAACTGTGTTTTTGCTTTTTGTCATCTTTCCTTGTTGTTTATTTCTTGCCTTTGCTTTGTGTGTAAACCAAACCGCCCTTAGGATCATTAAAGAATTTTCTGTCAGTTAATCATTGTTTGTATTTATCCTTGCTTGTATGGGAAAATAAAAACCCCATGCCATGTTTTCGTCTTTTCTCAACATGCATGTTTTTTTCCTTTATGCTCTTCCAGCTCCTTCATAAAGACACCCTGGAGGCTCATTGCCCTTCTTCTTTCAAAGGCCTTAAAAACAGCCGGGCATATCTGCGGTTCTGCTCATTGTTTTGGCCTGAAAACATTGCTCAACTGCAGAATGTGCTTCCCTCCTACTGATCTTGACAAAAGCTGATGTGTAGCATGAATTAACCAACAAGGACCCACAGCTTAGAAAGAAAGTATGGTGGTCCTGAAGGTAATACTGTCATGTCAGGATTAGCCCCTTCAGACCTGCCCCTAATTGCTTGGGCTGTTTTTTATATACATAACTATGCACACACGGCACCTGGGGGTAATTACCTGGTGTGACCCCTTTGGGATGCCACTTGTCAGGAGTGTGTGCGTAAAGTAGAGACATCTTATTTTTGAGATATATTATGTGGGCCAAACCAAAAGTTGTATATGTATAGTATACAAGTTATATTGACAAATGCCTCTAGTGTTGTCTCTCAGTCTCTGGCTTTTTTTCAGAAAAGGAAGTTGAGTTTTTGTTCTCCAGATGCAAACAACACATCAAAAGTAGATGAAATTTAGGAAAGTTCTACATCATTCAAGGGAAAATAATGGGAATAGTTAGTAGTAAAATAGTAATTTTACATGCCATAAGTGTTGCTGGTGATGCTCACCGTGACTCTACATTGTGACCGTGTAGCAGTCAGCAATGTCTCCATGTTCAATACAAGTATGAGCTCAAATCTCTTGGACACTTCAAGAGGCGATTCCGTAGACCTTAAAGGGTTAGTTCAGCTTTTAGAAGTGGGTTGCTAGAGGCCTATTGCACTGCTAAATATGAGTGCCAATAAAAGAACTTGTGCCACCAAAAGCCTTGGAATTAACCCACTTAAAGGTCAAAGCAACTCAAAAAAAACTATTCTGGTTTGACAATATGCAACAGTGAGTTTCTTTACTGTTTAACTTTTCCTTGACAACACTGAGAGCTCTACTTCCAACATGTTTTTGTCAAGTTCTGCCTTTAACTGCTTTAGTATTGCCTGCCTACTCCAGCTTCTGATTGGCCCATAATGAATGTGATGCACAGAATGATCATCCAATCACTTGTCAGATATGCTTTTGAAAGGTTCTGCCCATTCCCAAACACTTTCTATGGGCTGTTTCCCAGATGGGCATGTAAAATGTATTTAATGGTACAACTGGTGTGTCAGGTAAAATCACACCACACCTCACCTGATATCTGCACCAATAAATCTTGACCCACAGCCATGGAAAGGAACTTGTGTTGACAAAATGCAGCAGCCTCCAGTGATAAAAACATAGTAAGTGCAAGAGGGCAGAGAACTGCAACTAAACTGTTCACTGACTGTGAGGCTGACTGTTGCAGAAAAGGTTTTACAGCAGAACTAGAAATATTTGAAACCTGAGTCAATGGTCTGAGAAGCTCTCATGTGCTGGCATGCCTTTTTTTTGCTAACTTGTCAATTTTTTACCTTATCAATGATTTAAGGTTAAGATTAGGGGCATTGTTGATAGACTACAAGTCTAAATAAAGGTGTCTGTAAGACAGCCTTAAATTATAGCTTTACTCAGCCTATTTGTCAGTTTTACGGGGCATTTCATTTGATCTCAGAGGTCAGTAAATCTGAGCTGCAAATTAGATTTGCCACTGGGAACACCCTCTCAAGTTGGAATTTCTACTCAGGAGGTCAGACAACCTACAGGTAACCCAACTTTATCAGCCTGGAACTAGAAAGTGTTGAACTAGGACGTGACATTTTGCCAGTTCCAACATCCTAGTGAGACAATTTGAAAAGTAATACATTAATAATCTAGCATAAGGAAATTACTTTATGAGGCATAAATATCATATATTTATGTTTTGCAGTAATCTTAAAACTTCAAAGGATGTAAAGGTTTGTTCATAATCTAAACTCACTTGGAGTCATTGAAATCAAAAATACTTTAAAATCCCTTTAAAACAGTTATCTGGAAAAAGATGTGCTTAATGGTAGTTTCAGAGAACTTATTTACCTCATTCTTTATGATAATAGTCAAGATTTATGATTTTATGTTCATAATCACAGTTTACAATTCCAAAACATGTCTCCATATGTTAAAAAATTCACAACAAAGTTTTTGGTAAAAATTTGAGCATTAAAGATACTTTGTGCACATTAAAGATACAAACAACACAATCGAGCTGCATAAAGTGAAGTGTGATCTGTAGCATTCTTCTGTATTGCATGAGAAAATGTACAAAAACATATTAAAATGAGTTTGCACATCCATATGTTCATTGGCTTTTAATTAGTTTAGCAAGAATAGAGATATTTAGTGCTCATTGCTCAGGTGAAGTGTGAAAAGTCTTCTTATCGCACAAGTCAATTTGTGTTTCAGTTTGTGTCATAGTTTATTCATTTTGTTAATTTGTTGTTGAAAACATCTCGCAGAATGAGTTGAAAAGTCTTTTTATTCCATTAAGTAGACTCTTAAGTAAACTCTATACTCTATGCTATAATTTCAAGCTATTGTTAGGTGGGGGATTGGTTTGTATCAGTTTCCCGTTCTCACCAAAAACAAAATCAATAGTTGTTTGTTGAAATATCTACCACCCACATTTATTGCTCATTTATATTTCCAAGATAGATCACTTTCCTTGCTGTTTTAGTAAGGTGTACACTTACCTCAACCTTTTCACATGTTGAACTATAAAGTGTATTTGTACTAAATGCTATGTAACATTTTTGTAAATGTTTTAAATTCAGTCTACTGAATGCTCTTGATGAGAAAATACCACTGTATCAATCACAAGAATTATTCTTCCCTTTTCAGGGGTCTGACATGAGCTCCAAAGTTCATGGAATGAAAGCCTCCAAAGACAGCTTCAATAACCAAATGGAAGATGTGAGTCTGAACATGTCCTAAGTTTGTATAGGCTTTGACTGACACACAACCAAGAGAGAGAAGAGCAGAAGGAACTTCACTTACATTTACAGTGACACCAAAATGGAGCAGTCTAAGAAAGGCTGTTAAGAGATGGTTTATATAAAGTGAAAAATTCCTCTGAGGATTGATCTATAATTTATTTTGACCAAGGCATGGTAGGGACTTTGGTAATGGAGAAAACAGGATTCAATATGCCTTCACTTAAATCTCGTCCGGTTGTTTACCACTTACCTTATTTCTTGCATCTATCTAAAAACTCAACCAAACATTCCATGAACTTTGAGACAATGCAGCCCCATTTCAGTTCTGCATTATGGCCTCATTACTGCAGCATCATTGACTCTTTTGACTGCATGATCATCCCCAAGTGACACAAGTATGCTCAGAAGCTCTCCCTGAAACCACAGGAAAAAACACCTCAAGCAAAGCAGTGAAAGACTAGGACAGGAAAAATAGCTGCGATTACTTTTTTTCTTTTTTACAGTCAGGACCCTTCAACACCCCTCCTTCCTCTGCCAGCTCAGCACCGGATATGAGCCAAACGCTGTACCTTGCAGCTGTGGGCCAGACAGGCAAAATTAATGCACACAGACAAACTCAGACAGCCAAAACACACACATCCCGATATAGCACACAGTCACAATGCCAGTATGTGTGTAAGTGTACAAAGTGTAAACAATGGCTCACATGCAGTCAGTCACAAAAACGCGTGTTAAAATCTGTGTATGAGACTGATGGATGGTGGTAATTACAGTGGTGTGTTGTCTTTGACATTTGTCCCTGCCACGCCGTCTAACCACTTGGGAACTAACTGATGAAAAGCATAAACTAGGTATGTAAGTAATACAAAGCAGGTATTTCCTCACACATGCAGTTAATTATTGCTTGTGTGTTTTTTCAGGAGAGTTTATGGAGGCTTAGGTTTGGTTGAATGATGCACGACACGACATTGCATTTGTTATTCTGTTCTTTGTCTGAGAATGCTTTTCTGCAACTCAGGGCTGGATCTAATAAAGGTTTGCATGTATAAAAACAAACTAGATAGTGCACGCAAAGCTGGTCTACTAACCAGGTGCATTGAGGATTGCATCTGTCAAATGAGCAAAACTGCATGCGCTATCCATTTAGCGTGTTTGCTTCCATAAATATGCAGAATACATGCACTTTATCAGATTGCAGAAACAAAGGGAGGAGGAGATGCAGATATAATCATTTACCACCTGCAATGTGATTTATCAGTCCCAAAACTGATTGCAGTCAGTGTTTTTGCATCTATATTTAGAACATATGAAAGGCAGGTGCAAACTGGCACAATGTTATGAACAGAGGGCTGACAAAGGCGGAGAGAATCTTCTGTGTGTATCTCAATATGTTTGGATTCTGACCAAATATATTTTATCACTGACTGATTTTTTTGTTTCAACATAAACTGCCTAAACTAGCTTTTTTTTTTATCCCAGGCCCCTGCTCCCAATAGTTTTTAGTCTGCTTAAGATCCTATCACAACTTTGTTATCATTTTAAACCCACTGGCTTGAGTGGCAAGAGACAGTGACAAGGTGCTGAACTTAACTTACCCGATACCACAGAGTTGACCAGTCAACCAATCATAGCAGACTGGATTTAGATGAGGGAGGGGGCCTTAAACTGATGTAAGTTGTTGTGATTTATGACCTCAGATTTGTAGCTTATGTCACATCCCAGTAAAACACGTTTCAGGTATGAGCTGGCAAGCTTGGAGTACCAACCACCAGGGTAGAAATTCTAGCCCACAGGGGCATTCCCAGTGATGTATTTAACTTGGACATAATGGGCTCTACTTTTGAAGACCAGGCACAGATGCAGGTGCAGCGCACCAGCCCTGTGCCATGCCTGCTAACAGGGTGTGTCCAGGGCATTTCGCAATTTTCCTGCACAGCACAGTCTGGCACAGGGAGCCCATGTCTCCATCCCCCCCCAGTGGTGCAAGGGAGGAGAGAAAGCATGAGTGGGTTTAGCACAGACAAATGTCATCACCACCAATCAAATGAACGCCTCTTGTTGCCCTTAAGGCGCAGTGACAGTTTCACCTCATCATGGATGAAAACAGCAGCATCAGCAGCTCCAGGCAGCCAAACTTCTCCCAGGAAGAAATTGATGTGTTGGTCCTTGGGGGCCAAGCTCACAGTACCAGAATATATGTTAATGCAAACAGACCTCAATGGGCTGATGATGCAAAAACAGCCAGGGAGGAAGTTACTACTATTGTCAATCAAATTTGCCCAGATAGTCTGAGAACCGCTGCCCATGTATAATATGGTTTAATGATGTAATGAGAAGGGCCAAAAGAAAGCTGCCAGATCAAAAAGGCACTTGGTGGCCCCCGGGGGCAGCCCCTCCATCAGCCTAATGATGAGCTCAGCATTAGGCTGGGACATCGCGTTCTCGCGTTCAGGTAAAAATATTTTTCTGCTAAAGCAGGGGAGGACGGCTCTCCTTTGGCTCCCTCCTTCTCCAACCAGCAGTCCATGCAGAGGAGGAAGGAGATGCCTTGAAATAATATTTATTTTCTCATGAATAACTTTTTGTATCTTTAAAGTGACTGAGTAAATTGTGGCCAAACCATGAACCTATATATGAAAGGCTTATAAGTACATTTCAAGGACAGAACTGTGCAGTTAAGTGGTCTCTCTTGTCCCGTGCGCACTGGGTGCCTGTCAGCCAAATTACCACTGCACCAGATGCGCTTCACCAGCACCAAGAATAAACCAGGTTGGAGCTGGAAAGCTTTCAGCTCATCTTCCGCACAGTTTTTTGGCACAAAATTGTCACTGCGCCAACTTGGGTGCACCAGGCTCTGCCACCCTGAGCTGCACTAGGAAATTAGGGCTCTTTGACTGCCTCAAATGGACCACACATTAACATAGTATTCTAGACCAACTGAAGTTGCAGACCCTAACCCTTAGGCTAACAAGGACAATGTCAAATAGGAGATTATTAGCTTACTGATAAATAAGCACAAAGAATAACAGAGGCAGTATGACTCCCTGTAAAAGCTTTGGCCAAGATGCTTTTATATTTTGTTTCTGAAGTCTTAGTTTAGACCCTAGTTAGCCTGTATCAAGTAAAAACACAAGATGCATCACTAGGACAGCAAACTCACTTGAAACCAACAGTTGTTATGGATCTATTCTAACTTTGGTTTGTGTTGATTTTCAAGTGACAGGCATTATACAACACAAAAGTGTATTTTTGATTTAAAAAAAAACACATACACACACACACAAAAATGCCATTTTTTAAACCTCCATACGTTCTGTCGAGTCCACATGCTGAGTTTAACAAAAGACAGACTTCGGGTGGAGTGTCACTGCAGCTGAATGCTCGGAAGCCTCCAAACAAGTCTCAAAGGTTAGCATCGGCTCGCCAGGCGTTTGTAAATCCAGACATCCTGACAAGGATCTCTGTGGGATATCAGGGTGAACTGGGACAGGAGGCTTTGGTTCAGCTTCTTGTTTCATCTAGAGAGAGCTTTATTTCTCTAATTTTCATGTACTATCAGAAGAGAATCACGTCCACTGGTGGGTGGTCCGTCTCTCCCCACTGCCCACCCACAAGAGGAGATGGGCCTGGTTTGCATATTTATAGGGTGGATGCTTGTTGTTCGAGACCTGCTGCTGAAGTGTATGAATTAGCTGAAGTTCACCAGTTGCCGTGGTCACGGATATGGTTGTTTTATTTGAGTCCTTTGAAATGTACTTACAACCCTGCCCCCTCTTAGACCAACTTGAGAATCAGTGGCCTTGTTTTGGTGTCTGTAAGCCTGTGTGGGTTTTTGCTCATAGTGAGTCCTTACCTTAAATTATAAGAATAAAGTGAGAAAGAACATGATAGACAATTTTGATTTTTTTTTTCTATTTTTATCTTGAAATCTTTCAAACATTTCCAATAATGACAGCTTCATATCTGAACTAATTTGACTTGTGCACTCATGCTTTAATATCACTTGACTCTCCCACTCCTGAGGCAGACATATGCCACAGCAACATGGTACCATCATGTGAGTATGGGAGGAGTAAGAGATGGCTCTCTCTCTACAGTATCTGTGCCAGGATAGTGGAGACCTGGAATTAGAGCATCCCTTGCCAAATGTAAAAAACACTCATTGAAAAGATTAAAGTACAACAGCCTAAATTAACATGAACAATGCATCTCCATCTCCTTACCAAAAATGACATAAAGTTTGGATGAAATGTGTTGAAGTGTTAGTAAGTAAAGTTTATGGCAACTGTCAATAACAACATGCTTCACAATGAAACATTGCAAAGTACAATAAGGAATAAAAACAATGTCATTCATAAGAAAACATACAGACATATTAGGCAAGGCCTATCTTTACAGATAGGTCCTGAACTGTTTCTTAAAACTGTCCACAGAGTCCACAGTTCTCAGCTCCAGGAGGAGACAGTTCCAGAGATTAGAAGCAGCCTCTCCAAATGCATGGTCTTTTAGGTATAAAAGCTGCAGTATATAAGTTGTGCCTGTGCCCCGGCTTATTTTTTTATGTATTTGCGCATAGTTAAAATAGAAGTAAAAGGAAATAATGAATAAGATAGTTAATGAGGTAGAAGCCTAATGATGGCTTATTTACAAACCTCAACCATTTACAAATAAAATTAGCAGAAGAAAAGTCATGAAATCCTCGTTGTCAAAGAAAAGCAATCAAACAAAAATCACCTAACATACATTTTACCAAAATGGGAGAGCATGCAACACAGAAACAGGATAGATCAAAATAAAGTGGTAAAATAAGCATATATATATATATTTTAAATGTTTGGTCATTACACAGATCATCATGAATAAGAAGTCTTTGACATCAAGACATTTTAGCCTCAATCTATATCTGGACAGGGATACTGACTCTGTCAGTCAATAGAAATACTTGTTCCATAACTGAATGGCGTGGTATTTTTTGAGGACTGACCCCTACATGTACGGTACAGTGGCAGGTACATGCTATTGCTTTGTCTTGTTGAATTAAAGTTCACTCGAGGCTTTGGAACAAATAACATTTAAAAGCTTTCTGGTTATTCTGTGCTCATGTATTTGATTTTATAAATAAAAGTAAACACTGGGAGAGTATTTATATCAGAAAAAGATCATATATTACACTTCAAAAAAGTGGGAATGAAGCATCACTGGATCTGGAAAAAGTTGCTAATCTGAGAAAGCCCTTCTGCAGCAGTAAAAATGTATGTAGATATGTTTAATAAGTGTAATTCTTAGCTTGTGCTTGTGCTCATGCTTGTTATATCTAAATTAGCTTTAGTTGTTGCTTGGATTATACAAGCAATGTTAATTTTATGTAGGGACGTGTGAAAGCACACAAACACTGGATTGGTTGTTCATAAAGCATGTGGTGTTGCTAGGAGCACAACCATGGAAGGGAGGGGGTGTAAAATTGCACCACAGTCTCATCCAAGTTACATACCCATCTTTAAGTCTGGTACAAGGATCAACCAGACGACCCTTATCAGAGGGCCTCAGAGTTCTCCTAGTGCTGTATGGGTTTAAAAGTTTTTGGATACAAACAGGTGCTTGACCATAAAAGGCTCTATACAGGATTACAAAACTTAAAAACTCTATTCTCGAGCTAACGGGAAGCCAGTGTATTCATTCCTTGCTGAATATTTAGAGACTTCTTTACATATATCTTGTATTAACCAGTGTCAGATTTCTTTGTCTGATCTTTTTGACTATTTGCATCATGCCATTGGTGTCTGTTCAAAAAGAATTGAAGATTTGGTCTTTTTCAAGGATCGGATCCAGCTCTTTCTCCCTCCCCTTTGGAAATGCTCTGATATGAAAAAAGGCATGATGATAGTGCCCTGTGTCAATTGGCTGCCCAAACAATGTCTGATGGAAGGGGGAAGAGGGGTTACATGATTAAGAGACGACTTTTGAAACAGCGATGACATCTGCCTGGGACGAGCAGAAAACACACGTAGGTGGAGGCTTTTTACACAATAAACTCCAATAAGTAAAAACAGAGCATTGTAAGAAGCATTTTCTTTAAAGAGACATCGAACCTTGCCCTGTGATCTTAGGGTTTAGGGAAGGGTGTAGTTTTTCTTTTCTCCCCATGCCTCTTTAAAACTTAAACAAATAGATTTTTCAGGACATGGGGTCTTTAAAGTATGTTAATCATTATTCCTAATCATTCTTCTTATTCTTGCTTTTATATGATTTGTTTCTTCTGAGAGGTTAGTTTCTGTCTTTTTTTATCATGGGTTCTCTTTGTTTTGAGCACTGTTGTCACCAAATCAAGTTGTGTCTTGTCCTCTGCAGTTGATTGTGTAAAAGAAAGCTGACTTAGTCACTGTCAACTAGATCCTAACTGCATCAAATAATACTCAAAGATCCATCAGGTTGTTCTTGACTTAATTTTGATATATTTCTTTCTTCTTCTACTCTATCAGAATGCATTTCCCATGAGATAGATGGGACAGTTTACAAAGATTTGTCATTTTAAAGAGGTATCTATGGTGTATATAGGCTTGGTATCCATTTCCAGGTAACATTTATAGATTGATGACAGCATTAAATAAAATGGACCACTTGTAAGCATATTAAAGCATTAAACAGGGGCAAGCATTGCATACAGTATGCAGCACGAAGGGAAAAAATGATGTAAAATGTCAGGACAGTTCAGTTGATTATGAATAAATAGTCATGGTGTAACATCACTGTTATTTGCATCAAATACATTTTAACAAAATTGCTCAGAAATATGAACACTCAGTATGAAAATGACTTAAAAAAAACAATCATTACTGACTTTGGGCTAGGGGAAAACCTTTTATGTGCTTTAAAGAGGGAAGGTTTTATTACCTATGTTGCTGCCAGACAACCTCAGGAGTTTCAAATATTTGGCTTTACTCGTAGGCAGGTTGGCCTACCCTTCGTGCTAATATACTGTATTGAAACCCACAACAGATGATGAGTTTTCCACCTCTCGGCTTCTTGCTGAGTGAACAGCCGTCATCTCAAAGGGAATAGACACAGGCTTACAGAGAGAGCAGGCCAGAGAAGGGGATACAGAATGCTCTGAGGTGGAGGAAGAACCAACAGGGTTTTTAATTTCCTTTTAGAGACTGGTTACATACGGCTATGAGGGTGACAAGAAAATTATTAACAGGGCACCCAGTATTTCCATAGCTATGCATATATTACATTTAGCTATGTACACATATCAGTGCTAATATGTCTGTACATAGCTAAATGTAGTATATGCATAGCAGTGGAAATATAATTTCTTGTCACCCTCATAGCCCTATGTGACCAGTCTCTAAACAAAAATAAAAACCCTGTTTGTATATGTTTAATCACACCACCTGGACAGGGCACATGCTTCACAGCTTCTTCATTGAGCATTGACCTGGAGGTTTATGAGCATAACTGCTGAGCATAGCTGAAGTCAAGATGACACCTGCCTTTGGATATCACCATAAGCTAAACAGATATCAAACATTACATTAGTGCCAAAACTAAAGCATAAAGTATGTTTCAAAAATACAAAAATGCCTTTGTACATGTTTTAACCATTCAGCTTACGGACACTTTATTGGTAACTTGTTTTTCAGAATGGTCAGCAGGGAGGGGATCCATATACATTTTATTTGGGCATCTGGGTTGTTCACTTCATATCACCATAAAGTACTCCACTGGGTATTCAGGAAGTGTTGTCTGTATAGAGAAGTGCAGTCAAAATATGAACCTTTTGTGCTGTTTTGACAAGGCCAACTGGTCAAACAGGAAAAAACACACAAACTACTTTTCAGTCTTGAATATAGTGACTCATATAGATGAATAGTTTAAAAGCTAATTGAGAAATGGCATCAATAGTAGATTCAAAACCTCAGGGAGCACAGACAGACAATGCTTGTGTATGCAGTGGCCACTACCCTAAAAGTAAAGCTACATTTTTTTACTTGTTCAATTTATGTTTTTTTAAGTATTGCAATATTAATCAGCAGAGTCCCATTTGCTCTGGAGAGTAGGCTTTTCAGCCAGATACTGTCCAATTGAATCGGCAGTATAAATAAACATAAATCTCAAGTCACAGGGCAGACATTGGTGCAGCAAGTGTGCAAAAACATCACAATCAGTGTCGTGAGGTCCTCTCTGTCTGGGCACTCATTGATTGGTGACTCTGAATTGTGCTTAGGTAAGTGGGAGTGGGAATGGTAGTCTGTCGTTGACTGGAATAGCTGCCAGTCCCCACAACCTCAAAAGGGATGAACAGTATAGATAACTCTAAAGCCTTTTCTTCTCCAGCAAAAACATGACACCAGTCACTGTGGCATACCTCAAGACTTGTGTGTGTAAGGGTATGTTCAAAAAGTAAACAAAAACAAGGATAAGGACCCAAATTCAGAACAAAAAAGGCTTTATTTTAAACTAACTAAAAAGAGATTAAATAACAGAAAACATTATTTTACAAAAAGTCAAAGTACAACACAAAATCTCTATCTAAGTATCAAATTGAAACTGGTGAACAAAGGAAGAAAACACTAGACACTCAAACTCAATAAGACAAAACAAAGCCACTACGAATGATTTAAACTTGAACAGACAAACTACAATCACTAGGGAAATACTGGTGACGCTGAAGAGAAAGTGAAGACTTATGCAAGGTGTGACAAATGGAAGGCCAATGACCCAACAAGGAAAAGGGTAACACAGGGACTAAATACACTGGGGAAGGATCTAGAACAGGTGAGGCAATCACACTGGTAGAGGGAATCATCTTCAGTGGCACACAGGAGAGAGGGCAGAAAAACACCACATGGATCACTGGAATTTCAACAGAAAATACGAAATACAAAAGACAAGGGGAACAAAGGGTCACAAAGACACGTGAAAAAACATATTAAATAAGCCAAAACTAGCTGTATCATGACAGTGTGAACCCTCATGTAACTCCCTCTGGATTGTGGAAAGTCTACTGGACTAAGGAGGTGCCCCCACGCCAGGCAGATCTGTCAACCTGAAGGAAAAATCATTTTCTGTAAAGTGTTTTGATCATATCCACCTGATGCTAAAGTGCACTATCTCTACTACATTCCCAACGTTTCCTCACTGGTTATCAATACGTCCTGCCCTCATCTGACTTTGGACCATCGTCAGGATCACATGAATAAAAACAAGCTATTTCCACCTACTGGTGAGCATGCTTCTGTCAATTAATCAGTTCAACTTAGTGCATAACTGGAACAAGGACAGACTTCTTAATTGCCTAACCAAGCAGTAATCTTAGCCCTCTATCTAAAAATGTATAAGTAGTATTGATTTAGAAATAAGAGATAAATAGGAAGAGGACTTATTTTTTTGTCAAGCCTGTTCACTCTGTCCTTGTATGCTCCTCAATAAGCTGAGCTGTGATCTTAATATATCTACGTCATGTGCATAACACACCCTGAGATAACCATGTGTGAACTAGATATGACTCAAGCAAACGTGACTTGCAGCATTTTGCAAGCTGACAGTGTGAAAAACTCAGAAGTAAAAATCAGATGGTTTTCGGTGATACTGTGATTGAAGGAAAGCCCTCAGATGAAGTCTGAAGCCCAGAAACATCAAAGCTTTCAAGTCAGGGTGGAGATGAGTCGGGCCTTCTGAAGTTTCATTTTGTGATGCAAACTGTCAGCTACAACCACATCATCAGTGCCTTACTTGAAACTTATAACAAGATGATGCAACAGAACTCTCTCCAAATGAACAGAAACTCTTAGAAATATTTAAACGATGTCTTAGAACAATCCCCAAAGAGACTATTTAGGGTGGTGAACTCCACTGTTTGTATTTCTAATGGATGACTGTAAGGTGTATTATTAGCAAACATTTAGTCATGTGGTTTTGTGTTTGGGTTAGCTTGTAAAGTAGGTGTATAGACTTAACCCCTGCTGTGTACATGCCCCGCCTAACCTTGTAGGAAGGTTTCCAGACAGTTTTTTCTGTTTGCTCAAATTTCTGCTTTGTCACCACCGATGACACACAGGATGCGTTGGAAAATGAGGATAGGCACTAAGATGTTATTTGGGTGACTAAGGCTGTTTGTGTCATTGTCTACAATGCAAACTGTGTGGTTTATTGCATCAGGTAGAGTAGTAGAAGATTATAACTTACATGTGTGAAATAGTGGTGAACAAAGTGCACAACTTATTTTGTCAAATAGATACTCCTTTTCGAATATTACATGTAAATGTTCAGTTAGATTTAATACTTTAGGTAACATCATATGAATGTCAAGCCTTGGTAGTAGTTTCAAAGTCCAACAATTAAACATTTAGAGGGGAAATCTTGTCAATCTCATTGCCACAGGGGGCACACTTACCTGATTTTTGTACTTTGTAACTTAAACACCACATCTCCCATAACGAATACATACACATTTCAGCACAAGTTCACTTTCTGAAAAGAAAGTTAGTATCCTTTCTCGGTACTGTTTCACACAATGTATGAAGCTGAAAATACAGAAGAGGACCATGATAGGTAAAAGAACAGATAAAAATACCATTCTTCTGATTAAAAGTCAGAGCTATGAGATCAGCTATTATCATACAATCTTTTATTTCAAGGCAGAAAGTTACATTTTGTGGCATTGAGCATAATAATGCAGTTTATGTTTTTAAACCCTAAAATAAAAGATGTTAAGTAGCAACAACACATGTTTCTATGTATTTTTACAGTGATATTTATGATATCGTATTGCCTAATTACCACCAGGCTCTGGTAATAGAGCGGTGTAGTGATGGTGTATTTTGTAGGCCATTGCGTAAGTTAGCATCAGGCTGATTAACCTGTGTTTTAGATCATTGCTGATAATAAGATCTGTGAACAAAAAAATTTTAATAATTATTCTGGTCTTTGTGACTATCTTAAAATACAAACCACAATTTTTTAAACTGAAATGTAAGTGAAAAAGGTCATAGTAAGCTAAAATGGAACTACAACACGGCAGTTCAATGTAGAAGGAACTACAATATTTGTGTGTAACACATCTTTTTACTGTTTGTTGAAAATGTTTTTTTTTCAACTGATCAAAAACTTTCAAGAAAATATATAAATGTATGGAATATAAGATACACAAGACACAAAAGACTACAACGCTAACAATAAAAGACAAGATAAGAGTGGATTGGTGTTAACAATGAGTTTTTCAAGGCTACATAAATGCATTTTTTTTGTCCTTCCAGGGTTTTATGTAAAATACATCTAAATTTCATTTTTGAATTGGTAAAGGTTGGGTTTTCTTCCACAAGACGATTTGCATTGAAGAAGAAAAAGAGTAAAATTTTGGTCTCTCTCTATATGTATCTTTAGATAGATAGATAGATAGATAGATAGATAGATAGATAGATAGATAGATAGATAGATAGATAGGTAGATAGATAGATAGATAGATAGATAGATAGATAGATAGATAGATAGATAGATAGATAGATAGATAGATAGATAGATAGATAGATAGATAGATAGATAGATAGATAGATAGAGTTTTAAGTTTTAAGGGCATGTTTAGATCAAGACTGTAATCTTCCACACTGAATCAAATGTTATTTAAACCGTCAAATTTATCATCCATAAACATCTTCCTCTGCCTATTCCACATGTCTGATGTAAAGTTAAACTAAGTGAAAATATGCAAAATATATTAGGAAAACATCATCATAGTATTTGTTTGTATGAAAATATGCAAAATATATTAGGAAAACATCACCATAGTATTTGTTTTTAGTTGTTCAAAAAGGTCCAGTGGACCTGTTAAACCTATATGCTGGACCATATGTTTGGTAACCCTGCTGTAGAGGTACTAACATGTCTGTCAAATAAGCTGGTAAGAAACAACTATGCCTTAGAAGGTGACATTAAAACCTGTGTTACAGATAGAAATTAGCTCAGTTCAAACAATGACCATGTTAACTTTTGGTAAAGTGTGTCCATGCTGTGCTTGATTAATACATAATGTGGGTATTTAAACTTTCTAAGACAAACTTACTCAAGGGGACACTCTTCTTTTCAATGGGTGCTGTAACTATATGCAGACAGCTGAAAATCACGAGTTGACACATACTAATTTCACCGTGGGAATGTCAGATTCACAACAGTGAACCTGGGGATGTTGTAGAAATTGAGTGCAGATGGTGCTGATGGGTGTTATATCTACCTGATATTAGTTACCCATACTTATATAATGATGGCATTGATTAATGCAGTTTGCTAACTTATGATACCCTCAAACACTTGTCATGTACAAGCAGGTATAGCTACAAGAGCGTTCATGATGCCAGTTGACAAATATGCAACCCAAGTACAAACAGAAAGAAATGCCATCTCATATTGGGTTGCCTCCTTTGACTCATTTGCTTGTAGTAGTCTCACCTGTGTCAGTTTAGCACCATAAAGTGTGCAACAGGGCCAAATTTGAGAACATGCCATCGACTCAAGACACTAGCAATGAACATATCAACATATCACTGTGCTCAGGGTCTATGTTGCGAAGTCCACGACAGAGAAAACAAATGTCTTATAATATATAATATGATAAAAATTTAATTGGTGAGGCACTAATACACAATGGCATGTGTATAAAGACCGTGCTGTTGTTTATTTACTACATTATTGTCTACCAATGGATGTCAAACATAAGGGCTTTTCATCACTGTACATAATTAGTTTCATGAGCATGACATGTAGCTGGAGGCTAATCAGTCTGTGTCAACACTAATACAGCGTGACCTCTGCTCAGTATTGGCATGTGTACTGGATTTCTGAACTTACCTTGTAATAGGCTTTGACTCTATCTGCTCAGGTCTTTTGCATCTATTTCAACGCAGACCGGCACAGCTTGGTTTGTATTTAAAAGAAGTCTGAATCCTTTAATGATAATCTTACACTGGGCCTGTTGTTTGTCCTTTTAACAGTTATACCAGAGCACACGGTGGCATTAGCAGGCCTAATCCTGATTACATATGAAAGGAAAACGGTGGAGAGAAGACTTCAGCAAGCAACCTTTGACCCAGAGGAAAGGGCTAAGGGCGCTTACACGAGAGGAAGGTAGCAAGTAAACAATCAGGGTCAACAAGATAAACAAGTCCCTGACAGTGCAATCTCTCTACCCTGATGTCTCATTAGCTCCTCTGATTACTAACAACCCTACGAGCATCACAAAGACCTGTGATTGTCCACCAGTCCAACGAACTGTGTGAAGCACAAAGAGTTCTGATTTTAACACTTATCCTTAATTTATACAGATAATCTTACTATGTGTGCATCAAAAGCGGTCAGTTTTGTCAAGGTGAAATACATTTGGATTTAAAAGGAGAATTACCTGAGTGCGTCAACTTGAGCGTCCCAGTTTTATTTACAGTTTAAAAGTATGCTATCATCATGTCCCAATTTGAGTGACCAGGATAAGCTCTTGTCCTGTTCCTGTGAACTTCAGACCTCCTAAGGAGTGATTTAGCATGGCCTGTTTTCTGATTGCTGTCGATCACCTGCATAGGAGCACCCACAGCCAAGAAAATTAAAACAAACATGGCAACAGCAACAAGAGCATCTTACTTACAAACTGATAAAGATACAACATAATTTTGTAGTAATTAAACAAATCTGCAAGACAATATCAGCATGCAACAAGAAATTATAGCTTTCAGTTATGTAAGCAACGGTGAGGCCAGGAGGGCAAGAACAGTTCAGGAGCAAAGCTTCCAACTTTGAATGTTATGTTGATCTCTGGGACCAGGATTTTGGCTTTTCATCTCCTCAAAGCAACTCATGTTCACATCTATTGACAAATACAGACAAATGAATTTCAGTTTGAAGCTCACTGGACCCTCATAGATGACCTAAGATAATATTTAGATCACCAGAAACAGCAAGTCTTCACCAAAACGTCATGACATTGATGTGAACACATTTAAATAATGGAGAATACTTCCACTTACACATCCATTGGGATAACAATCTTCTATCAAAGACAGTTAATTTATTTTCATCATGTTTTGACCAGTGATGCTGCCGTTTAAAGTGTGAAGAAATCTCTTTCAACCAAAATGAAGGCTAAGATCAGCTTGTTACCACTATTCAATAATAGTTTCTAGATCACTGCAGCTGACAACTTTAGAGAGTGTTATAGGTAATATTATTTGTCAGAAGTGATGAAGTTAACACAGTATGTGATGGCAGAATTCTGAAGTCTGTTTTTGTACTAACCCACTGTTCACTGTGAAGCATCCCACTGGATCATCCAATCCCTCTGTCAATAGCACATCCGATAAAAAAAAACATGTGTCTCATTTAAGAAACTAGATAACAAACATCTCACTCCAGAAGCATGCAGTCCTAGGAACAACTAAGATTCTGCGCAGAACCCTCAACTTCCCAGGACTCTGGTAGAGGACCCAAGCTCAAGAGGATAAACAGCCACCCAACCAACTGGGACAGACGAGGCAGGGTAAGAGAAGAGTCTTTATATATATATTAGTGCTGTCAGACGATTAAAAAAATTAATCTAATTAATTACAGGATTTGTAATTAATTGATCTAATTAATCACATTTTAATTTCATATTTGCTTAAAGTCCCCACCTAAAGAATTTGAATTCTAGGACATTATAAATTGTAGTGGATGATTAATCAAATGAATACACTAAAAAGAGAAGATTGTAAATCTACATTTTTTATTGGTAATTAAATAAAACCAAAGTCAGGGCAACTTGTCCAGAAAATTCTAAGCTCAATCGGGCAACTCAAATTACACTTTAAGTGTGTTTCATAAATCAAATTCAAAATAAGAAAAAGGTCGAGGACATCAAGGAAACTAATTAGGCCTGGTGCATTATTAAAGAATGTAGTACCAATATAGATAAATAAATTTAAAAATAAAATAAGACTAAGTCCTAAGTAGGCCATTCCTGTTGTCACCTGGGCTTTGTTTGGTTTGATTAGAGACGCATGTGTGAAGTGACGCGCCACTGCCATGTACGGGTCCTCCAGGTGGCCAATATCAAAATGTTTGTGTGCTATGATTAATTGTGACCAATTTTTTTAGTGCATTAATTTGCGTTGTAATTAATTAATCTAATTAATGCACTAAAGTGACAGCCCTAATATATATATCTCTATATATAAAGCCCTCAGTAAATCTATATAGCTTTAGAAATAGCACATATTGGACAATGTATATTGCATCCCAAGGTGCATTGCATGGTAGCAGAAATGGATATAACAAAAGGCCTGAGAGTTTCCAAAAATCTTATAGAAATATATGAATTATATTTTGTGCTTAAAAAATAACAATGAATAATGGACAGATGGCAGATAATAAAAACAACATCCAAGAAAAAAGGATTCTAAGAACAAGCCTAAAATTATACATCTTAATTAATTAATAATCAATACAATATTAGATAAAATAGTGTTTAACAATTCTATTAACAGTGAAGTGTTAAGGACTGTAACTAAAGTATCCTTTGAGTGGTCACTGTTAAAATGGTTTTATGAGACACATGCAATGAACACACAATACAATACAATAAACAAAAAGAGGCTGGTACGACTAAAACTACGTCTCTTCAAACCACATGTTGGAATCATTTGAGTCATTTCCTGAAAACATCATTGTGACAGGGAGATTGTCACTGTGAGACGTGCTGCTGTAACTCAGGAAACACAGAACATTTGTTACTGATATTTGATTCCTCTGTCATGCCTCAAAATGGAAACTGACCTCAGCAGGAGAATTGATGCTGCATGAAGATGGTTTGTAGTGTTCACATTTGTTATTCTCTGTCATTCTTACAAACAACTGGAACATATAATAGAGATTGCTACCAAAAATGATTAGCATGTATCCAAAACTGACATGGCTGCATGGTGGCACAGCAGTTAGTGCACATGCTTCGTAGCGACGAAAGTCACCGGTTCAGTCCCGGTTGGTCAGGGCCTGTCTGTGTGCAGTTTGTATGTTCTCCCGTGTGTGGCTTCCTCCCCCAGAACAAAAACAAATGCTGAGATGGTCGATTGGTGACTCCAAATTTCTCTTAGGTATGAATGTGAATGTCTCTCTATGTGGCTCTATAATTGGCTGAACGGTGGCCGGTTCAGGGTGTACCCTGCTCTTGGCCAATGTTGGGTTGGACAGGCCCAAGCCCCCTGCGACCTTGAGAGGGATATGTTGAATAGATAATGGATGGATGGATAAAACTGATATTTGTTAGAGCATGCTGCTACACAGCAGGAGAGCATTGATGCACAGTGAGTGACAAGTGTCTCTGCGGTCCAAGAGGAGCGCGGCAGAATGACATGATCATAATAAGGCCTAGAGAGTAAATCCCTGTATACATATGCAGTTCTCTGTTCACTGCAGCACAGGCTGTATAATGATATGTATGATCAAGTCATTGACATTTGTTGTTGCTCAGTAGTACCCAAAAGTAAAAGGAACATAAGACATTCATGTTGACCGCAGTGAAGCAGCTTTAACCACCACTATGAAGATGCTTGCAGTTTCAAATGACTCTGATATAATTAGACCCACATGTCCTTAAAGAAAGTTAAGTTCTCTCAGCAGCTTCATTAATTATCTACATAAGAGGACAGCATTATAATTTAGCATGTTCACAAAAGATTAATTAAAAAACAAACATAAACTCTGGCATTCAATAATGAAATGGTATTTATAGCCTCAATATTTTCTTGACCCAGATTTCAAAGCATAATTCTCTCTTTGCGGATTTCGTTATGGTGGCCCCTACCATGCTGACAAATTCTGGTGTGACTGACAGGACCAAGATGCTTTGCTGCAGCAGGATCATGAATTGAAGACAACAAAACAGGAGTGGATGTAGAGTAGCCATTTGGCTGAGAGGCCCCAGGCAAAGAGCGATGCAAGGCCTGAGCCACTATGATCAGAGAGCATGCAGATGATAAGTCTATAAATAGGAGCATGCAGTGGGAGGGACAAAGGCTATTTCCTTTCATATGATGCAAAAAGGGTGGCTGAATATCTGCTGCGTAATGAGCACTTTAGGACGTGACTGCTTATCACTGTGTTTGCTCCCACTCCAGCCTGATAGTATAAAATACATGAGGATGGTCATTGTTTAGAGCTTTATTCATGTGGGTAAAATATAACAGGGCTGACTCCAGGCAGGTCTTAGAAATGACAAAAAGCAGGACAAAAACACATTTTCATACTATGCATGCTGCAAACCTGTATAGATACTCAGCTGTTGATAGTTATTTTAGGCCAGGGTTTCCCATCTTATGACTCAAGGGCCCAACTGTGGTCGATGGTCCATTTTCAATTGGCCACCCACAAAATCCTCAATATAAAATAAAATTTGCCCTGCATTAAAAAAGTCTGTGCTTGACAGTGAGAAAAAAATAGATCAAGCACATTTTCCTGCTATCTTCAATTTAACTCTCTTCAAGCAGCAACCCTCCTATAAATTAAAGCAGCTTTACAAAGTTTTCTCTTGTTTTGCATCACAAGCCCACTTCACAGTGCCATCACATGGTGCCTGCCCTCACATACATGGATATAAATAAGGAGAAGCACCTCTGTCTCCTGCAGACTGCCTGCCTCCCTCTCTTCAATATCATGCCTCTATTACCTCCTGAAGAGATGGAGCAAATGGGGGATCAACTCATTCCCCCATTTAGGTCCCATTTTTCCCTATTTGCATGAACACATTGACCAGAAACAGAAAGGTGTGTTTACAACACACGTACGCTTTCCAGTAAAGATATACTTTTCACAAACAATGGCAATTGGACACATGAAGACCCAGAAGTTTTTATTTTTTTTTTTGTCTGGACAACAAATCTATCTGGATTTTTTTGTCTCAATAACAAACTGAGCACAGCAAGCAGCAAACATGTTGCTTGGTTGTTAGGCATAGCAGTTGTTGCTCCAAGGTTCACATGCAACCTTTGACTAAAAGAAAACTGCACCATGCTTCACTGTTTTCCCTGAAAATGATGATTCCTGTGTAGACAGAGATGGAGCCTAAAAAATGTGCTAAACTTTTCACTCTGGAACCTGGTTTAAAAAGATTCATGCACTCAGAGCACTGTTCTTGTATAAATGGAAGGCGCAACTGCATAGAAAACTCTCCATTTACGTGATTTTTTTTATGCCATGAAAACCCCTAAAGTCTCCCTGACATTCTCAATGAAGGCAAAAAGTCCCAGGAGTTTAAATATCATGCCCTGAAATGGTAGAGGGATTTGGGCCATCAATGAACCATCAATGACTGCCTGCTGCACTTGGGGCTGTTCTCATCCCGATGAATCCAGTGGCAGCCAAAGCCAATCAAGGTCCCGGCAAATCTGACTGGCCACTCCAAATCCATTCATTTGATCAAATAACGGTGCATTTAACCAAGAGGCCTAGTTGTCTTTGCATTTCTCTGTAGGAGGCCATCAATACGAAAAGTTTTAGAATCCCTGGTTTTGGCTGAGGAAGGTTTTAGGGTTAGAACTTAAATGGTGTTTACTTTCTAGAAAAATGTGACAGTTCCTCACTCTGGATTAGACAAAAAAAAACAACAGCTTGACTTAAATTTACATAAAGACATATTAATGGGTTCTTATACCAGCTTTACACCACAAAGACTAACAGATGTTTCCATTTTTCCATTTTAACACGTTATTAATGGGACACTGAATGGAACCCAGAAAATTCAAGTGGATAAACACACATGTTATAAAGCCAGATGTTGATCTGAAAAGTCTTTTACATTTTCACTGTACAGAAGAAATGCTTTTCCTCCATGTCTGCTGTGTCAGCATAAACTAACCATCCGAGATCTTTGCTAAAGTCATCAGTGTAACAGAGCTGGCTCTGAATAGGGGTGACATAAAGATCAGACTGTTAGAGGTGCTTGGCTCCTATAAAGAGACAATGATGTGTAGAGCTTCTTGCGAGCTAAACCCCTGGGTAACCTAATTTATCCATAAATGAGACCAAGTACTAAGTAGACACAAAGGTTTCAAATGGTGATTTTTTTGCAGAAAAATGACAGGTGGACTTGCCTTTTTTTAACAAGTGTTCAAGTTGCACAGGTGTTGGTAAGATGTGATTAGTATTTGAAGTAGAGTCAAGTATGTCATGAATTAGTGCATAAAACTGCATTTCTTTAGATGAGAGCTCAGTAATACAGGTATATCAACATTTACTCATGGCTGCCTTTTTACATGAATTAATGCAGCAACTAAAGTATTGATATACGCATGTCTCATGGGTTATGTGATTCTTATTAATGTTCAGGATTTTTTCTGGTCTAACCTGACACATCAGACAGACTGTTCATTTAATTTCAGTCGTCCGTCTAGGAATGGGTCAATAGACAGTGTTCAGGGATATCTGGTAAGTGATTAGATGAGTGTTATGTAATTCACATTCATTACGGGTTTATCAGATAATGTAATAGGTGGCCACAACAGCTGCAATGTAAAGGACAAAACATAAGCCACTTTGTGAAACAAACTCACAGCAAACCATGTTGGAAGTGGAGAAATGTATCCTTTCTCTAGAGAAGTACAGTAGACACATACATATAATAACATATATCTAACATAAATTATAATTATGGAAACAAAAATAAATCAAAGAAGTTCAGCATGTCCAGTGACACAGTAATCTCTGGATCTCAACTACTTAGTTTCCAAAACTATGGAAAGCAGTAATCATATTCTCAATTGAAGTTCGATTATTGCCCAGCTCTAGTACACTGCTTTTACCTGCCAATATTGTCAGGATCAGAATCTCTTTATTGTCATTCTATCTACATACAACAAAATTAATGTGACAATCGGTCTGTGTTATTCCTTTTAATTTAACTTTAAAATGTCACATAACAGAAACAAGACACAGGACAAAAAAGACAGGAAATGACATAAAAGATGAGGGCTAAAAAGTGCCATTGTGGCTGGTATACTGTTTGTTCAGTGTGCTGATCGCTGTCATATAAAACCTGTCTGTGAGTCCAGATTACTGTCTCTGAGTCTGGATGGTGAATTAAAACCTCTGTCCTTCCATTGTTGATATTTGACATGCTAAAAAGGATAAGTTTGGCTAAAAGTATTGTTGACATAACTTTAATTTAAAAAATATCTGCTGGAACTTCAAAATTTGGGAAATGTGTGTCCTCTGCTTCTACCAGGGGGGCATAGATGAAACTCAAAGGGCATTCAAGGCAGAGTCCAAAATCACCATGTCATCGCACAAGTGGAGCAACTGCACCATCAGAAAGAAGCAGCACAGAGTGATGAAAGTAAAAGACAAGTCAGAGGATAACATGCACACAGAGATGAATGCTTGCTTACATAAAAGGAGTCCCCAGGGTCAAGGTCAACTTCTTTAACAGGCTTTGTTAGATTGCATTGGCCCTGGAGGGGTCAAACAAGTGTTCGCACACCAAGACCTCAGGAGAAAAAAGAAGAAATACTGCATGACACCAAAGCTCAGGAAAAAAGTGTAGTCTGTGTCACTGCATATATACAGACCTTTGATAAGAAGTTGCTTTGGTTGCACAAAAAGAAGTTATGTAGTGCAGACCAAACACCAGGCATGACCTGAGAGAGTGCTGCTGCTTAGTTATTGTGAAACTCTAATATTCTCACTATGACTGTGCACCGACTTCACAGTCTCAAACACGGATGTATTGAGGCTAATTTGGTATTTTGTTCACTGTGTCCTCATGTCACCACGCAGAGTGAACATGCAGGCAGGCCAGCAAGCGATGGTTTTGTTTGAGAGCAATCTACCCGTCTCATACATAAATCAGCCTGTTCTATTAAGCTTATGAAGTGGGACAGAAATACCCCCCTATTTGGATGTCGTAAATTAAAACTGCATGGGACATCATTCATCTTCTCACTGGGAGGCAGCTTTGCTTCATAAGTGGTTTCAGAGGGCAAACAAAAGCATGACATGGAAAGCATGCAAAGGATCTTTTTTGCATCATGGCAACAATTAATTTATGAAATTAAAAAGAATTCATCTGTTCATCCAATTTTTTGAGTGAGAGGGGCACAGTGGCACAGCTGGTAGTGCAGTGCCTTGCAGCTCAAAGGTTGCTGGTTTAAACCCCATGAAAGTCAGGGCTTTTCTGTGTGGAGTTCTCCCCATGCATGCATGGGTACTCTCTGGCCATTCCAGGTTCCTCCCACAGACCAAAAACATGGCCTCTGGATCAGTTGGTGACCCAGGCTCCAGCTCCCATCATTCCCAAAAGGGATATGCAGTTTAGATAATGTATGTATGGATGTATTGAGTGGAGTATTGAACCGCTTTTTAAGTCTTATCCTAACTCATTTTAATAATAAAATGCATTTTAAGGTGTATATATGATTAATCAGAAGTTCCTCGAGCAAAATCAATCAAATTGCTTTCTGCAGAGATAAACATTTACAAAAATAATTGAATTTTTCATGTGTTGATAGAGGAGGGTGATCAGTGCACTACGTCATAATAATGTGTGATGTGAAGTAATGCAGTGATCCTCAAGAATAAAGGACAAACGTAAAATAGTTGTTAAAAAATGCTAACCAACTACAGAGCTGGTCAAGAACATTGAACATCATCATTCTTAAATATGTAAGTGTACAAAAAAAAGTTACACACACAACCAGCTCAGCATGAGCGCTGACTTGATCAGGTTAAACTTAAAAGAAAGTCACTAAAAGAAGACGTAAGAGCATGAAGTGAAAGATGGAGCTTGTGGTGTCATTGCTGAAGACAGTCTACAATGCTGTGGTTCCAAAGAAGCATGACATTAGCTTTTTACTCTCACCTCTTGTGTTCATACTTCAACAATCATAGGATGATGTTTTTCAGTTAGTGCACAAATATACTTTACCCACCACTTCATTCAGAATCCATGACCTACTTCAAAAACTAAATGTCATCACCTTGTGTCTGATTCAGACCACATAGAAACCTGTTAACAGACAGCACAAGACAGCACAAAAATTATTTAAAGCAACACTAACATTATTCAGTATACACTATTTAAAAAAAAATAAACATGATAGAATAACAGCAAAAGGTGCTTTTCAGGTAAGTCTATGGACAACATGGCACTTCTTGATGACTTGTCTGCACCACCAGCAACATTAGCCCTACTTCATTCATAAGTTGTTTTTTTATTTATTATTTTTTTTAGATGTGAGGAAGTTTAAGGGCGTCAACTCCCTTTCAGCTGAAGTGCCCCAGGAAGTCAGCTTGCATGTCTTCAGCTACCAAACTAACTTTTAAATATGTTATGATTGGGACGAGGGATACGCTGGACAACCTAAGTAGGCTCTAACATATAATACTTTAGCTCAGAAAAGAGATCTAGAAGCCTTTAATATTCATCATTCAGCTCTTCTTTGAACAATTCTTCAGTATATGATGGTATTGTCAGTTCCCTTCTCCACCCATATGTTTCCATTTGTGTTTGTTGCCATTGTAGTCTTACCCTACTCCATGCATTCCTTTATTGGTGCATCAATCTTGCAAAATACTGACAGTAACACGTTTAACCATCAATATGTGCTGTCTGTAAGTCTTGCAATTTGTGATTAACAGTTCACAGTAGAGGCCCCATGAGGATCCCATGTGACACTTATTACCAGTAAAGTACAACACAAACAATGTTTGCGGCTCTGGTCCTCGGGGGCTTGTTGCTCATCAGTCACACTAAAAGTCACTTTCCTATTTTGTAATATCTTCAGAAACATTCTGACAATTTGAAGCACAAACATCTGGCTGCTCTCAGTTATCAGCTGAATGCACACTGAACCACATGCATACTCTGCAAGAAGCTGTGCTGAGATATTCATAACTCCTCATTGCTCCTGCAAAAGGACGCTTAATAACCACTGTTCAGCATCATGCTCAAGGATGGTTTTCTCTGTGGGAGTTGGGCCACATTATCCGCTGATAACAATTTGTTCTGTAATCTAAAATAAAACTCTACAACTGAGTCTGGACCCAGAAGGAGCAAATGTCAACTCCTCTCACATGACACAGGCTTCAGTCAGGCCTTAGTCATGGATCTGGTGACATTAAAGTTGATTCAACAGAAATAAAAATAGAATTGCAACTGAACTTTGAGTCTACCACAACTTTGACTTCATTTTGACTTTAACCTTTCAACTTTGAAGAATCTTGTACCACACCCATAGACACAGGAGTGAGAAATATCAAGGGATTATTTAATTTACACAGACCTAACTGTTTAAAATAAACATAAATACATACTAAAAATGAGCTGACTAATTCAGTATGAATATACTTTCCAGAAAAATCAAGCAATTGCAAATTAACAATTGTTTTGTTTATCAACCAGATTATTTATGAACTTTCTGTCTTTCATGCACTTTGATATTGATCTGCTTTTACAAAACTCTGTTTACAAGTCATTTGTGATTTTTTCTGTCATTGCACTATGATCTCTTTTTTTCATTTTATTAATAAACTATTTGTCCACTTACTTTCAAGGCCTAGTGTTTATAAGTTATATATTTTAGTTCATATGGCTTCAAGTGGCCTTAAATTGCCACTTGGAGATGGATACATATTTTTTATTTCACTTCAAATATATTTTTAAATTATCATTATCATGTAAGTATTTTAGTAAAGTACTAAGTCCTGAAACAATGAGGTAAGTCAACATCTTAACACTTCAGATTCCCTCATCTGTGGGCTTTATGTATTGTCTGCTGCAACACCAACATAAAAAGTACATTTTTTTTTAAATTCAGATTTGTTCTGGTACCTTTATCACAAACCTTTAAAATAAGACAGACAGCAGGGTCCACATTTGGCAAGCAGCAGTCCACAAGGGATGTTGTGGCGGACCAGTCTATCTAGTGGCATATGCCAGTGGCATGTTTTTTTCAGTGGCATCGGCCACCTTGCCAAGTGATATAGGGCACCTGAGGAAGTAACATGGCTGTAAGTAAAGACATCTCGGGAAATTACATTTATGTTTGTATAATAAAAGGGCGTCACGTTCAGTTCAATTAAGGCATTCTTAATTGACAGTCTGTGCACAAATTCATGATATTTGAGAGCTTAAATCTGTTTTGATGAGGTTTATGGTTTCATTTAGAGTAGCTTTTGCCATTGGTTATTTTGACTTTTCCTGTGGTTGCAAACCATGTTGGCTACCTACTTGAATGATCGGAAAGGCTGTAAATGTTTATGAAAAAATATGGATGAGACCATAACAATGCACATCAAATCAGAATGCAGTTCTCAGATATCATAGGTGCAGTTAAGTCATCAAACTAGAAGAGTACGTTAATGCAACAAGAAGAGTGACATCTGCCTCTGAAAGACTGGCCTGCCACAGCATCCCAAGTGGCCTGCCTAGTGCTGCATTTGGATCTTAGCACTGCTGGGAGTAGAAAGTCTTTTATGTCATAGTGAAAATAGCTGAAAACTGAAGCTTGGTGGAGGTGACTTTAAGCTCAGTTTGCCATGTTGCAGCACCATAATGTTCTGATATTAGTTTTTATCTCTCCCTCCATTACTGTTTGCTTAAACAGTTTAGGATTAAAAAAACACCTGTAGCCTACTGTGTGTTACAAAGTTGTTGTTTTTTAATCTGAAAAGTCATGAAAAATACCCTTGGCTTTTTGTCTAGGAAACCACTGCATTATAACCTGCCAAGTTGGCCAAATAAATGCATCATCCTTGCATAACTGAAATAATGCAACAAATTTAATCTAAAAGTATATCATCTCAAAATGTATCCTGAAAATTCAAGTAAAGAATAAATAACTTGCTTAGAAACCAATTAGGAATTCACTGTATTTAGCATGAGCATGAAACCTAGTGAAACCTATAGCAGTGTCTTTGCCCCAGTTCTGGTTGAGGTTGCATAAACACCCTCATTAACACATCAATACTTTTGTTTTAACAGACTTGAAATGATGTGGAAATGTGTTTTTAGCTTCTATTCCCAAAGTGGTTTCCTCAACACCTTGCAGACACCGTCGAAATACGTCTCAATCTGTCACACCTCTTAAACTGGTCCAGTTTCAGTAACTTCATGCATCACTTTCATCATGATCTGGACAGGAAATGAGCACCAAACACAAAGTCTGCTGTTAATTCTACCATGTCACACTCTCTTATGGGAAATATAAAAAAAAAACAAAGCGTCAATGGCTGACTGGTCCGTGAACGCTGTTAACTTCATGGTCCAAATCCAAACTAATACTTCTGAGAAGTTATCAACTTTGGCAACCCAAACAACACCCCAAGTTCAACTCTCTCTCACGTCCAGAATCCCCTCAGCCAATCAGGGACAACTTGTATTCGTGTCACACCAATCAGCTTCAGTGTGGGCGGGACGTTGGGGCTGTTGCTAGGGCATGTACCTGACCGCTTTCGCTGCTTTAAGCCAGTCAAATCACCCTACCATCTATGCCGTTTCTCTTATTGGCTGAGACATACACAAAAGTCCCGCCTATAGCCTTTTCTGATTGGTCAGAGCGGCTTTCAGTTACAGGGCTGAGTTTAGTTTGCTTTTGATACTGTAGTTTGGAGTCTCCCAGACTCAGAAGTGAATTAAGCGGCGCACTCACATCGCCCTGGACAGTTTTTATAGCTTATTCCTCTATCTCATGACTTGTTTATTTGTGTAAATAGACCACTTCTATTTTTTTTATATTAGGACGACGACGAGATGGAACTTAATTCTCTTTTAATTCTGCTGGAGGCTGCAGAGTACTTGGAAAGAAGAGACAGAGGTATTTCAAAGCTACATTGACAAGTTGACAGTATTTATGGAGCATGTTTAATTTGTTAATTGGTGACAGGCTTGTTTGTCAGCGTAATGTGAAGTTGTACCGTGTCCTGCCATAGTGCAGGTATGATGTCACTTTACAGACAATGGCACTTAGACCGGGAGACAGGAGCGAGACGGACCTATAAGCTTGAATGCCGCATTTAACCTATTTAAAGTGTGTTATTGGGCAGATTTAAGGTATTTCATATGCAAAGATTTCACCATAACACTCAGAATGAAGTGTGGTTTTGCATCAGCTCTTCGGAAATGAGTAAACAAGAGTGACATTGAAATTATGAGGCAGTACGGTAATGACAGATGATGTAGCTTTATTTTGCCCAATAATAGTCAGTGCTGAAGGCAATGCAGTGCAACATGGATGCACCGTGATGGTCGGTCACGTTTTTCTCTCTCTTCCTGGCATGTCAGCCTCCTCAGCACTGTTTGGACACTCATGGCATTTCCTTTTAATAATTGTGTTTATTTTGTTTTTCTCTTTGTAGAGGCAGAACACGGTTATGCGTCCGTTTTACCGTACAGTAACGACTTTTCACGAAAGAAAACGAAAGCATCGCCAATCTCCAGGAAAACTCAGAATAATAGGTAAATATTGCATCGTGTGTGTTTTGTTATACTGTCATAACATTATAGAGGAGAGTTTTCATGCACACCGTCATCTCTGTGCTGCCTGGCTGGGCTGGTCTGTCTCTGTTTTGGTCTCTCCAATAAACACTGCCACGCGTACACTGTCAAATCTGCTGCTGCTCCCACTCCCTCTCTCCCTCTCTCTGTTACACACACCGAAAAGCCTCCCCATGCTGAGAGAAAAACACACACCATGTATGCCCAGCGTTTCTGCACCCTCTCTCACAAGCAAAAGCGTTTTTTAGTCATTTGGAGGCGCCTGGCAAACTGTAGGACCCTCCTCATTTAGAAGAGTTTGTCAACATAAATGTAAAACTCTTTGGGAGAATTTGAGGTACAGAAAGTTGAAGATTTTTTTGTGAAGTTTAATGGAAAAGGACAAGTCTGTAACTTTTCCAACTGTCTTGGAGGTCTTGTTTGAACATGTTGAATAGGTGAGAAGATTGAGTGATTTTTACTTTTTTATTGTAAAGAACTGGCAATTTTCTGGACTTGTTTCAAACAATTGTATAGAACTGGTGCCATCCAACACTTTTTTTTATATTGTTGGTGAGTCTAGTAAGAAATTTGACTGTGAAAGTTGCGTTAGTAGGAAGGAGGAGGTGGGTGGGTTAGTTAAGTGTATTTGATGAAAAATGAATACCATAAAAACAGCTATTACTGCACTTAACATATGTATTGGTATTGGCCAGTTTTGGCTTAAAAAGTTAAACACTGGTATTGGAAGATTGTATTGACCATATTTATTTATGTATTTGGATCCCCATTAGCAACTGCCTAAGCAGCAGATTCTCCTAATGGGGTCCACCACGCATTAGAACATAATCCACAAAATACATCAGTGACATTCAAAATGCTCTGAAAATTAAGACAGGAAATAAAAGACAGTTAAAACAGCAACCATCTGACGGTCATAGTTATAGTCTTTGATGCCCAAAGATCGGAGTGTGTATACATTAATTAATTAATTATAATTTAAAACAGATCTATAAATGAATGATTATACGTAAGATATAGCATGTGGACAGAATAGAACTACAGTTTTAATATTTCTAGAAGATAATTACAATATAATGCATGTCACTTTAAGTTATACAATGTGCAGACTGTGAAGATAATCCTGATGGCATTAGATATTTCTTCAAAGTCTTGCACCCCCTATATCGGCTGACATACTGTATAACAGAAAACGACAACTTATCATCGCTGCATGGGTACATTTAAAATACAGGTGTTCATTTTTCAAGAGTTAAATGTTGTTTTTTTACACATGTGTTCCTCACACAAAAATACTATCACATTGAAAGCAACAAATGAACTGTCTAGAAGTAAAGACTTTGTGCAGGAGAGGAAAAATATTGGTATACATACTTAGGATAATGAGCACAGAAGTACTGGAATATCAGATGCTGGCAAAAATTCAAGATTGAGCATCTCTCGTATTTACAAGAAAAATGTACAGTATTTTCACCCAAGATGTGGTGTTGTCTGCACTTACTGTATATCTGAATGCAGAGCTTACCAACAGAGGTTTCATTTGTTCATTTTGTAATGCTAGTCAAGGCAAATGGGCCATTTTGTTTTGGTAGCTGACTGTCTTAATTGTTCAGTAAAGCAGTAAACACTGTGGCCAAACTGTTTGTTCAATTTAGATGGAGCTCAGTAATCAGCCTGCACTCATATTAAAAGAAAAAAAATGTCTAAAGTACACAAATAAGTTTGCCAACATTACAAGAGTCGTCAAGAGAAAAGCAAAATAATTTGGAATTTACAATTGCATGCTAACATATAAATAAAGATAGAATGAAAAAACTTATCCTGTAGCTATCCAAGTTACATAAATAATTTAGTAGTATTTGACTCAGGGCTCCTGTAGATTATTAAATATTCTCAAATATTTGTATTTTTTTTTAAAGTTAGGACACAAAAGTCCAAAAAGTTCAATTTTAGATGGTTTGTTAAGAAAGTTTGTCAACTAAGACCATCTCCATCAGATTTCTTTACCGCAATTTTAAATGTATTTTCAGAAAAACACACATAAAGGTGTTAGAAAAGTTAAACTTGTATAGTACACACTGCTCATATTCATGCACCTCTCTCTGACTCCTGGGTTTCTTTACCTCTCAAGAGAGTACAGTCAACATTGATATCATGCTATTAGATTAAATATTTTAGAAAAATAACAATCCCTGTTGAAGAAATGATCATTTGTGGATGATAATTTAGATGTTGACCAATAGTTGTTCTGCAGGACAGGAGGGCCTTCATTTTGTCTGCTTGGTCTTTAGTGGGTGGCTTAAATTTGATCTTCGAAACTTTGCAGGAGCCACACAGACTTATTGTAACAAAGATGGCTCCCTCTGAGCCAGTTTCACAGACTAGACCAAATACTGACAGCATATTTGTACCCTTTAGATAGTGTGCAGTACATTAAAATCACATTTCTCAATCAGTGGAAGTCATGTTACACACATCAAACGAGGCCCATGACACGACTCACCTTGTTAGTGCTACAACAGCCTTTTCTCACATGACTACTGGCACTTTTGCAACTCTTTTCAAAGCTTATTTTCATGTGGTTTGTAAGTATGAAAGGCCTACTCTTCTGACACTCTCCACTAAGTTGATGTGCGTGTTTTTTATCCTGTAGATCAAAGTTCCTCATCATAAAATGATTTATCTTCATTAAACTTGAATTAAGGCGTGTTCCTCTTGAGTTTGACCTTGTTAATGTGCTGTCAAACTCTGCACGTTGTAGAGCCTCCTGACAAAAGCAGTAATGAAAACCATAAAAAAGATAATCTTATTACATAATGACTAAACCAATCTAAGTTTTGGTTTTGGTTCAGGCTTATCAGTACAAGTTAACTCGCTCACTGAAGACCATTTAAATAACAGCAGGTTAATATGCAGTGCTAATAGGGGGATAATAACATCCCTCATTTCACCCTTGATTTTCAGTATCTTTGCTCAGTCTTGCTCAAAGGATCCTTTTACTCTTTTTATGTTTGTCACACCACGTAGACCCCCACTGTGTTCATCTGAGAGAGGGCTTGAATTGATTGTATCAGTGTGTAACACGCCCTCATCAGGAATCCCTGTTCTCTGACGTCACACGACCCTCATTCTAGCTCTTTTACATGCTCAGCAACAGGAATGCAAATATGTTGTTTTTGGAGGTATACTATTCCATGTGTTTTAATCTCATACAATAATCTACCTGTTTGGTTTGTCAAGGCACCAGATTTAAAATCTTTGATGTGACTCTGGCATGTTGTAGAACCACAACAACACAAATACAAGTCCAAGGCACCCATCAGATAATTTTAAGATCCATGACAAAGTGTCTAAACCGTTGGTACAGACAATCAAAGTCTGACTGTTACAGCCATATTGGAACACTGATGAAATTACATAAATGTAATAAATACTTCTTTACATACAACAAGGTAGTGTGTAAATTAGTAAATGAAAATAAAGAATAAAAGTCAGAGGTCTATTCTTGAATTTAATGAAGGGATGTATGATATTATTGGCCCAGTATCAGTATTGGCAAATGATAGCTTAAAAAGTTAATTATTGGTATTGGCAGGTATAAACATGTCAACAGTATTTACAGAAACAGGTCAGTTTTAGTTAAGTAGAGGCGTTGCACTTTTGACAAAAATGTGGTTATCAGGATCAGAGAGTTTGGAAATGGTGGCATATTGAAAAAACAATATTTTACACCCTAATGTAAACATGTCTAGATCTTAAAGGAGACATATCATGCTTGTTTCTCCTCTTCACTATGCCAGACTAGGATGCCTGTAAAGCATTTCTGCCCTCAGTACAAGTCATTTACTTCTTTCATTGCCCCATAATAGCGTTCTCAAAATCCTCATTTTATGCTGTTAACAAGGTCTCGTTGAAATGCTCGGATCTGAGGATGACCTAAAGTTACCTCGCAACGTCACAGCCCTTTGTGCTCTGATTGGTCAGTTCTATCGGGGGTAGAGCCAGCCTGTCCTTCTTCTTCTACTGTATTTTCCGGCAGGCTCAAAGCAGCGACCGCGTATTAAGTCCCCCTACAGGCCAGAGCTGGTAATGAGTGAGTGTGAGCTAGGGATCTATAAACCCCTGCTGGACGGATGTGTTCCTCGGTGACGGTTTTGTGGCAAACGGACATCACAGAGGAGGAAGTGTTTTATCAGATTACTCCAATAAAAAGAAAGGTACCTCGTGACGTCACGACGTTTGAAATCTCGCGGACCTCTCGCAATGACCTATTTTCAGAGGCATCAAATCTCGTTCTAGGATATCAGAAAAAATACAATATCTAATTTTTGGAAAATTAAGGGGGAGTAAGGTCTTGTTTTCGAATTTATTATATTATATGTAAGCATTAAATCATGCATCAGCATGATATGTCTCCTTTAAGCTTGTTTACTTTTACAGAGTTTAGCGATTTATGTATTAGATAGTTAATCTAAAAATGTGTTGCTTACTCTCATAAAAAAAATGTATTATTTGCCCAAAAGTTGGGGTACTTTATTGTCACACTCCTTTTTATCCTCCATTTAAATACCATATGTAATGATGCCAGTTAGGGCTGCACAATATTGTTGGCACAATATCAGTATCAGCAGATAATAGCTTACCTAAACAACTCTACTGCCTTGGTTGTATGTTATTTATATAATTCTTATTTTAAAGACAGATCTGCATGTCACTTCCTCCTCAGCCCATTTTTTACTTCCAACAGCCCCTGGCACTTCAAGCTCTTATGCAAAAAAAAGTAAAATTTCCGGTTGGCTAATATTAGTTAGGGAAGCTCAGCGAGCTGCGTTTCCTCCGTAGTAACTCTGAGGGTTACGTCAGTGCATGCACAGCGTGTCGACCAGTTGTATAATCTTACTTTTGTCATTAAACTTCTCTTTACAGAGTTAAATGTAGTCATTTTTAAAGACATAAAGGAGCACAGCCTTGTCCACATTTCTTTGGTACACACTGACAGTCATTCACTAGTATTTGTGTGTGTTTGAGGGTGTGTGCGGGGATGTGGCAGGTGGGTGTGGTGACTAAAACAGACACACACTGACAAACACCAGCCCACCACCAGCTAAACACACCACACCTGCTTTTCCCTCCTTTTTTCTCGTGACTGCACTGTGGGCAAATTCCCCAATTCCCTTTATGCTCTCCCACAACTCTCACACAGTCTTTTTTTTATGAAGCATCAACAGGATGCTGGGGGGAGGGAAGTAAAAACATGTTTCATGTTTGAACTTAAACTGTATTTTCGCTCCAACAGAGGCTGGCTGTTAGCTAAAAACAGCACAATGATTTACTTTGTTGGACTTATAAACTGAAGTTGCTGCCTTTGATACCATGATCAGAATCAGAATAATAAAATGGATAACAAGTTTTGGTATGGTGCAGCGTGCAGGGCGTGTGAAAAAACACACACTTGGCAGTCTATTTTTGCACACAGAGAGAAGAAACCCTGCTGGAGTTTACGTTAAAATCTTGTAGGCTGTTGTTAAATCCAAACGAGTCTAAAAACAGAGAGGAACCTGGAGTTTTACTGGTGAGAGTTTTCCTGCTACAGTCCCTGTTATTCAAAGTATAAGATTAAAAGTAAAAATAGCTCAAATGTGGACTCAGCCTTTCTTTTGTATCCTTAAATTCCCTTCTGTGATAGTAGTGACACATACAAACACAATGTGCTGTGAGCATACGCTCAAGCAGTTAATTAAAAGGGTGATTCACGGCCAATTTGAAGGCTTGTGATCACCAGGGCCAAGTTTATGACAGTAGATCAGACTTCTTTGCATGCCACACCACGCTTTTACATAACAGGTAAAGGTGTGTGTTTTCTCTTATTACAGGTCTGAGAGCATTCCCGTCCTCTGCGCTCCTCTGTATGATTTCCCTGTCGTGCCCTGTGCTTTGCCTAGTGGGTTTTACCCCAATCTGGTCAGAACAGAAGCACTTCCTTCTCGTTGTTGCCAGGTCTGCCCATCATAAGGGACTTTTGGCTTGTTTTTCTGTAAAGTCACTTTAATAATTGCTGATGTTCTGGGCTTATTTTGAAAGTACAGTGGCTTATTTGGTATTCCTGTGCGCTCTTTATGAACTCTAGTAGCCTCTCTCCAAATAAACAAAGCACAATAGTTTTTACAGAACAATTCTGTCCAGGGGCCTGTCAGAAATGGAAAGGATTAAAGTAACGTGTTCACACATTCAAATGTACTTTTTAATAGTTTGTTAGGCTTGAGTTAGCCTGGAGATGTAAAGCATAATAAACCAAAAATGCAGCATGAAAACTTTCTTTTCTTGATGAAAATGCAATGCAACATTACAAGTTACACTTGGGCATACTTGGTATTCGATGTTTTTTCCAATATCTGATATGCCATAATTTCCAAACTTGTCTCAGCTGGTACTGCTACAGAAAAAAACAAACAAACATATAACTGTTTTTTTTTGTTGTGGCAGCTTCATCATAGGGCTGGAAATGACCTTCTGCACTGTAGAGAGTGAATTCAAAAATCTTCCAGGCACATAGATTTTTTCTAAACACCTTATTTTTTAACAGATACTAGTTAGTTGTAACTGTTGAAATAGCTTTAAAAAGTAAATGCCCTTTCATGACAGAATAACTGAGCATTTTAATGGTGAAGATCTTGTCAGAATTAGATTGTTTTTATAGACTAAATAACTAAGCGGTAGTTAAGCTGCTATCACTAAACCAGTCAAACCATTCAAGTGTAGTGCATTTCTTGTCGACATTGACATGAGGAAAAGGCAGGGCCCTCTAAACACCTTAAAAATCAGGGAAGACTAGTTTATATTGTTTCTCATTACAAATTGTTACTGATCAACAGTGTTTGGTGGCAGGTGCTGATTTCTATGTTACACAATACAAAATGTATTTTTGATGCCATCAGTAAAGACGAGATTCATCCACCCCTTTCAGAGCTACAAGCTCTGATGTAACAACCTGCTGACGGAGAGTTGGCCTTATTAAAATTATTTACTTAAATCAGGATTGCTAAAAGTCAACAAATACATTGTGATGCACTGTGAAGCTCTACAATATCTGTTGTAAATTTCAGTCTCAGGTGATCATCATGCTAATCTGTTGTTTGGTTAGGAGATTTAGTTTAAGTTTAAGAGTAAAGTGGCATTAATGTGAGCTCATATTTACAGAACGCTACAGAGCCAACTTTCTGTCAGCAGGGTGCCACACCGTTGATTGCTGCACATCAGGAAGGTGAAGCTTGGTTTTGCCCTTTGACAGTTATTAGTAGGCAGAATAAAAGTTAGACAATTGCACAGGACCCTCATGCTAGGTCTTCAATAATTAAGTGTTTTTGTTGATATTTAAGCAGATATGTAACAGTACAATAGTGTATATCGGTCACACCATTATCCCTCACCTTAGAAGGTGGATTGCCATTAAGTTTATGACATATTAAGCAGCACCAATAAACCAAACTCAGCAGACTTCTTGCTTTCTTTTTTTCATCTTTCTTTAACTTTAAAATATTTTTTTCTGAAAAAACAGTCACAATAAGAGTCAACTTTAGTGCAAGAGACTCGGTGTGAAAAGATCAACTTTTTGGATTAATGGATGGACAAACTGCAAAAGTCCAGTTTTGTGCACCCTTAGTTCTTTTTGTGCAGACGCCACACTTTACACTTCACACTGTCTGCCTTCTTGGTGCAGCAGACGCCCGACCCTCCTCCTCACCACAGCTGTGGGAACCACTGCTCAGCCAGCACGAGGGCTCTCGAGCAGTGGAAAAAAAAAAATCTGAAAAGGCTTGTTGTCAGTCTGGTCCTTTGTCGCTGCTGTTTTTGTTTTTATTGCCGTGGTATCCATGACGGTCTCATGAACAGAGGACCTGTTTCAGACAGTCTGCAGCGGCCTCAATGCACACCAGCGATATGGGGCTCTCGTAATAGCCCACACGCTGAGGAATTCTGCAGCAGCTTCTGGGCTGCCAGACGTCTGAGTGTGTTTTTATCCGGCGTGCACGCTGCTCTTTAGCCAGCGTGCAGCAACAACAACAACAGCAGCAGCAATGTGTGTGCATGCTGTTTGTATGTGTTAGAGTGGGGCAGGGGGAGGAGCGTGGGATGTCGTGCAGTGTCACTGATCCCACTCTCTCAGGGTCAGTTTTGCCCTCTGCTACACACTTTGACAGATGTCACACAGAAAAGGAACATTTTTGAGAAAGTGGACTCTATTTTAGTATCCATATCATGGATGTTTACTTCTTAAATGTGTTACCAAGGCTCTAATGCTTCTTTTAATCCCTTTATTCCACTGCAAATCAGAATAAACGTGCAGCAGATACAACTTGGTGCTGTATGATTAGTGGAGTTTCAGTTTCTTTAGTATCGACAGATCTGAAATTGAAGCTGGTTAATTGTCAAAAGATATTTTTGCTGCATGCAGTGTTTTGCACATAGGTTAAGACATTGATGATAAATGGATTGCACTCACTCTCGCATCACAACTAGTATTCCTCCAAACAGCTCTGTCTTTGATTTGTTGTAAAATCAGGTGTGCAAGTTGCACTTAACTATCCATTTATACTAATGAGAAAGTGCAGCTGCCACCACCACACTATACACAGCCTGATGCTATCCAAAGTTTGCTGCCCAAGATTGGCATCACTTTTTAACAGCTTTTCTCTCCTTATTAGATCACAAAATTTAAATATGTGGATAAACATTAAAGTTAATTGTGTTTGTTTCAAAAAGTCTTAGTAATGAGAGATTACAAACAGAGGTGGGGAGCACAACTCTATGGGTTTGCAGTTCTCAACAGTCCTTGTCTGCAGGCTGAGAGCTCAACTTCTGTGTTAAAAGCAGATGGTACAAAGAGAGTGACATAGTTGCACAGAAACTGCATGTTGTGGGCTTAACAGACAGCATTCATTTTGAATCACAAGGAGACAGCTGAAACCCTTTTTCCTTGGAGACCCTTAAAACACGATGAAGGCTTTAACAGTCATGTAGAAAGATGTGATTTTAGGCCAACTTTAAGTTAACATTGTGCTTGTTCAATCAACTATGGGCTTTTGATTATTCCTGAAAATAAGATTGATGGTAAAATTATTATAGAGCTATGTTTTGTTCATCATACAAAATTTCCTGTCAGTGAATATCTTCATAAAAGCTGGTTTTATCCTTTTTGAGACATAAAATAAAAAACAGAAAGTGAAAAGCCAGTATCAGGCCATTATAAAAAACACATGGTGAACTGATTTTAACATC
This sequence comes from Scarus forsteni, assembly GCA_036419115.1. NCBI lineage: Eukaryota > Metazoa > Chordata > Actinopteri > Labriformes > Labridae > Scarus > Scarus forsteni. The sequence continues at coordinate 19,994,158 of JAZDUH010000098.1, read as the reverse complement.
ACCACTGCTAAGCTTCCAACCTTTATTTTTGGCACTTGCTTCTAACAAAGAATTTCCTCTCATGTAACCTGATGAATTTCACGACTGCGTTTATTGTGCGTCGACCAGCTTTCTTTTGACGAACAAAAAATAATGATACTGAATGTACCTTACAAACTCTGTCATCCTTAGAAGTAACTTTTTGGAAAAATTTACTTTAGAAGATGCTCTCGCACCATAAATTTATCAAATGGGGTGTCTCCAGATATACTGTATTCTGAAAAAAACATAAAAGTCAGGTGAGCATGTTCTTACCCAGACCTTATTTCATGCATATAACCAAAAACTCATACGAAAGTCCCAGAGAAAGGGGAACTGGGCATGTAAAAGTGTCAACTAATTTCCACATTTTAGGATTCATCACTGCACAACACGTCAGACCTTGGCTGTAGCAAAGTACTTTCAGTATTTACTTTCTTGTTTCTGAATCTCAAAATGGCACATTCATTTATTTGTCATTATTCATGCACAGATGAAGATAAAAAAATTTAAAAAGAAAAACCTTTTTTTGAAGTCTTTAAGGACTTATAATTTGATTTCTGGAATTCATAGTCTTGAAATTCCTTTGTAGTCTCAACATTTTTCATGCCATTTTGACTTTGACCATCTTTTTTCAAATGTAATTTGTTTAATTAGTGTTCAAGATCTTTTTATACATGTTTATGAGACAATTATTAGTCCATTTTCAATGTTATTAAAACTGTCCTTTGGTGTGTTTTGGAAAAAACATTCTTAAATATTAATTAGGATATATATCTATATATATATATATATATATATATAGATAGATAGATATAGATATAGATATAGATATAGATATAGATATAGATATAGATATAGATATATATACACATCTTGGATGTTTTTCTATGAAATGTCAACATAATCAGCACCCTCACATTGGTTAAAAATGTAAGTATGCAAGGTAATTTTCTTAGACCTTGTTCCAGGTCTAATTTGGTTTTGTAAACCCATGCGCTGGTCAGAAGTACTTCTGGCCAATGTTTACCTCCCTGGCCTAGCTTCGAAAAGCCTCTTTTGACTCTTTTGGAGTCTTATCCTCTAACCGGATCCCCTTTTCAGTAACCTGTATTTGCTGATGTCTGAACTTTTGTTCTGGTCCTCCAATGACAATACACAGTCCAACAGCAGGCCCAGTGGTTAAGTCCAGTTGACCTTTGCCAATTGACAATAAAAAAAAAAAAGACAATCGAATGAAACAAATTGGTTTATGTTTTGAAACAGCATTTTACAGAAGCCCACATTAATGTATATGTATTTTTGTTTCTTTTGAAGGAAATGTGACTATTTGGGTTTATAGTTATGTTTGGTCAGAAGTGCTTGAATTTTATGATGGACCATTTTTAACCCTCTTGCCCCTGCTGTGAGGCTGGACCCCTTTGTCCCCTCTTTTGGGCAGCCTTGGTCCTACTTACAGGAAAACTTAATCTGCCCCCAGTTTTGATAATTTATGTAGATTAAGTTTGGTTGACTACACTCCTGCTCAGTGCATTTTAGCAGCACTAAAAATGAATTGATTCCCTTTGCTCAGATCTTAAAAATGTCTTCAAAAGTTTTAAATACGGTTTTAAAAACCTTACAGGCTGGTACCCTCTTTATGTCATGTTAGATCTAGCACTGAAGTCACACAAGGAAAAATAAAAGAAAAAGCTAGTCTATCATGTTTTTACTCTGTAATCTTCAAAACTTCTTGCGCTCCTCAGATCTAAACATTTCATAACAAAGCCTCTCACTGTGGGATTATTTACAACAAGACATCCCACCTCTCATGTAAAGTGATCTGATGTTTTTGTGTGTTGTTTTTGACAGTTTTTTTTTTGTGACTTTCGTGCTCTAACATCCTTATCTTCTGTCTGTTTGTCCGCTGCAGATCGTCGCACAATGAGCTGGAGAAACACAGGTAAGAACGCAGCTGACACTCCTCAACCCACTGTTCTCTCATGCCTGGAATTGTTGGATATTTCCATCTCTGTTTGAACCACTCAATCAGATCAGGGGTCGGCTTCAAAGGGATTTAATCAGTGAATTCCCCGTGCCTGAAAAAAACTGATAATGAGCTGATTTCAAAAAGTGCACCCTCACGTTGATTAGATCTGTCTGCTTTTCACAGTGTGAAACTCGTTACCTTGTATGGAGAGGGAATCCTGTCAGTAATGTGATAATCCTGCCCAGACTGACGCTGTGTGCCGAGGGGGGCTAAAAAATCTGGCCCTTGCTTGTCATTCGTCCAAACTGGGATGCCCACAGATGGCAGGCACACATACAAACAAACTCACATGCACCACGGTTAAGCTCGCAAACATTGTCATTTATTTTCCTTCTTCTGGGATAAAGCTTTCGATGTGGCAGCAGAGTTTTAAAGGGGCAGGCAGCTGTTTTTGCTGTTTTGGCCGGTTTGGTGGAATACTTGTTGGTGAGCACAGCTTCTCTGTGTAAAAAAGGTGGCTGGTTTTTGTATTAGTTTGCACCAAGGTCACCTGAAGCTGAGTCTTTAAAAACAAGCTGCTCTGAGGATTTTAGGAAACAGCTGATGTGGCTGTGAGCATGTGAGCAGAGGCAGGGATAGGCGTGTTTTTTTTTTGTTTTTTTCCAGGCTGCATGTGCATGACACACACTGTCACTCACGACAACGGGCCGGGGTTTGCCAGTCACATGTCCAGGAGGGAGTGAGTAATGGCAGAGAGAGAGAGACAAGTGAAGACATATTCTGGCTCTAACCTGAGACACTGTGAGCAGGCCCCATGATCAAACTGCAGGTGTTGAGACACTAAAGTTACCTCATGTCCGGTGACGGGTGTGGTCACAGTGACGTACACTCACACTGACAGATTTACCAAGAAACTTTTTCATAACCACTTTACGCACTCATGGTGTCATCACTACAACCACCAGGTTCTCAAAAAAGACGTTTCTTTTAGATGCAGAGTCATGACTGTAATTATTGAAACACAGCTTCTCATAAGCTCATTTCACAGTATATTTCCACAAGAATGCCGTAACAACATTTTGCCATCATTACACCCTAAGACATTTGTGCAGCAGTGCCGTGTTTGTGCCCCTATCTGCTTATTCACATTGTCTGGCATTGTGGAGGCAGCTTTGTAAAGCAAGAGCACCATGTAGTCGCACAGCAGCTATGCTTTGTGGTTTCATATCAAGTTAACACAGCAGTTAATGGTTAATCAAACATATGATTTTGAATAATTTAGGCTACTTATTCTCCTGAGGAAAAAAAGTCAAATAAAATATCAAAGCTTTGGTGTGTTTGTAAATTCTGTGTGATTGCTCCTTTTTTGAATAGGTGGTGTACTAAGAAAAATCATGGATTGTTAGTGGGTTTGTGCATGTGTGAATAGGGCTTGTTGTGTTTTTTTCATAAAGAAGGGGAAAACATCAGTGTTCTGTTGATCACAACTTCACTGCTCTGATAAGATACTTGTGTTCTTATTATTTTCTTTGCTTCTCCTCTGATGTTAGGGCTTAAATACATAAACACTTTTTAATACTGGGAAAGCTTTATTCTCGACCAGTGACAATGTAAATTTTTTGTCAAAACTATCTCATGTTTCTTTTAGAATCCACAATTTGTTGAGAGACCTGCATAAATACCTGCATGATTCTGATTCTGATTCTGATTCTGATAAATACACTATTTCAAGATATAAGGCTTGGTATAAGGATACGTCTGCCAGTGCTGCAAGCAAATTTCACTCAAGTGTTTTCAAAAGGAGTGCAGTCTAAGTTAGCCAGTACTTCTGATTTTACGCTCAAGTAAATCTTGTGTTCATGCATCTTAAAAATAAGTTCACTTTCGCTTAAGTATATTTGAGCAAATGTACTCACTAAGATTTTAGTTTTAGCTTCGTTTAGCAGCAAAGAGGTTGCTCTAATAGCAAACAGCACTCTAATTTTCTCAGCGTGTTACGGCCATGACGTGAGAGCTTCTCGACATTAAATTATGTTAACATACTCTGACTCTGACTTTATTTTTGCTATCCACAGTTGTTTGTTAGGAAACATTTCCACCTTCTCATTAGTAATGACAGCCCTCCAGTGACGACCTATTATTGTGACACATGCAACATCCTGGTTTAACTCGTCTGGACCTGCGTCCGCAAATTACACGCTCATTACTCCAATGTACAGGTGTTAAGGCTTGAAACTATGACTGTGGGACTTATTATCCACAGTGTGTTTGCACAGCTCTGAGTGTCTTCTCAGCAGGAGTTTGTTAACATGTCCATTAAGTGCTGAAATTATTGATTTGTCAGTTGGACTTGAGTCAACAGGCTTATTGATGCATATTGACGTGGATTATTAAGTAGTTCTAAGAGAAATAAAGAAACAAAGTACTTCTCTATTTCAACTCTCTGGTCTTTCTTTAAAGCACTGTCACATTTTAAAGGCAAATCCCTGACAGATATCTGGTTTAAGCATTTGTCAGACTGAACCCTATCATTAGATTATCTCCAGCCCTGCCTACTTGCCTTTTAACAAGATGATTCGACCATTGTCAGTCTCCTCATCTGATCTAGTCTGTCTGTTGCTGATTCTGAAGAAAACTCAAAAGTCTGCAGCATCTGTCCCGTCTAACCAGTTTCCTCGAGAGAAAGAGAGAGGGAGAGAGAGAGTGAGTGTGTGTTTGTGTGTGAGACTTGGCCGTCGTTGCACTGGCAGTGTCAGCCCTGTCTAATCTCCAGCAGTCCTGGTATCGCTTCATAAAAGGCTCGACCTTCCTCACGCCCTGTAACGCCGCTGCAGGGAGGCTCTGCTGTCTGACTCACTGTCTTTGTTTGGTCATGTGTCGGTGTGTTTGGTTCACACTGGTGCAGCACAGAGCCATCCTTGTACTGTACGTTCACATGGGAGACAAGGTGACTGATAAATGTCCGCTTTCATCCGGAAGGCATCAGGCTTGATTATGAATAAGTAAAATCTTTGTTTATCTGACTTTTTAGGGTGAAGGACACGTGTCTCTATGGCTCCTTATGCTTCATATTTGCCTGATGGAATATGGGGTATTCTTGTACAATACCCCTCTGTAAGCACAAATGAAAGAACTTAACCTGAGAAAGATGGTCAGGAGGACAGACAAACATATGATCTTGAAGACGATTCAAGTTTTAGCAGCTTCATTTACACACATTGAGCATTTAAATGCAAGATGGCCAAAAATCTTCTGATGAATGTAGCAGTTGAGCTACAGTATTCATAAGTGAACGAAGATTGTAAGCGTGCACGTGTCTGCAAAGTATGAAGTTACAGTAGTAACATTTCTCGCTTTAATAACAAAGGAATGCACTATGCTTCTCCTAAAAAATGTGATAACAGTAGATATCACTTGATTCACCATTCAATCATATTATTGTGTGTTATTCAGCAGTTGGACAGAGAGCACAGGGCATTATTTATGCATCAGATGTCACAAAGGGCAAAAAAGATTAACCAGGTAGGCAAGTCATAGACTTATGCCACTTAATCTCCTTCAGTCTCATTGAAGCAGGATCCCAAATAGCAGAGATTTTCTTGACCGAGTGGGTCCACAAGAATCTGAGTCTTTCCATTTGTATAACAGAAATTATGTCATTCATCCATCTCCAAAAGGTGTGTGTGTGGGGGGCATTTTCCATTTCATCGAAATTAATCTCTTGGCAACAACCATCCCCAACATTAAGGATTGTTGTACAGCTTTGGGAAAACAGAGTGAACAGAGAGCAACCAAAGATTGTAACAGAAGCCTCCAGTTGAATGGTTCTTCTGTAAGCCCTGGAGTACCAGTTAACCCATTTTATTGATTGAATGTGCTTTAATGCTCAGCAGTTTCTTCACCAGTGCCCTCCTCTTAGGTCCATATGCCTTACAAAACAGTAATGTCATACTTGAAAGAACAGGCGAAAGAAGCGATACAAATTATGGGTAGATCTTTCACAGTACAACGCCAACAGTGCAATGCTTTTTGCTCATTGTGTTTTCCTCTTTTTTTGTATGTTTCAGTTCAGCTCAATATTTCAGTTCAACAGTTCAGCTCTAATCCTTTGAAACAGAACAGTCTGGTCTAATTTTGGTCCAAATGGATCCCCTCTTACAGGTCTTCTGCATGCTAGGTGCTTCACATGAAGCCGCCTGTTGCCTTGGCACTGGCTCTGCAGTCACCCTGCATATATTTGTGTCCCGTTATCAGAGAGAGACGTCTGGGTTTTTGCCAGCAGCGTCCCACTTGCTGGTCTGTCCTGACTTGACCTGCTTATCTGCTGCAGCCTGACTGCAGCCGCCACAGCTCCGTAAAAGCCCTATCCACCATGACTCTGCTGCTTTTTATTTTTTTATGCATGGGTTTATCCCCGTCATTGCATTGGCACAGCAGAGCAATCAGCTTTGACATGTGAAACCAAAAAAGCTGCTGTGTGGTTGGTCTCAGCTGGCATGGCTTCCTTCCCATTTCTGACTATAACAGTTCATGATCACGCCTCTGATGACTTTGTTTCCTTCTTGAGAATCGTAAGAAATCTACTTTTGTTTTCCCCGTGCATCACCTGTTTACAGGAAACCTGACTCTGGTCTGGTAAAGCCTGCTATCTGGTATGCTTGCGCGGCTTCCCTCAATTGAAAAAAGGATTTGAGGCTCTATTTTTAACTTCTGCAGACACAAACACAACCCATGTCTGATAGGTGCGCATGCTTTCGTTTCTCACTGAATGACGCTGACAGTTTACAGCTTGATTTCTGTCTTACAGTATCATGCCTGGATAATATGTTAAGCATTTAAGGTATGTTGATAGATTTGGTAGAACATAAAGGGCAAGACAATAGACTTTACTTCAAAATAGTTAATGTTGCCCAGTGCTTAGCAAAATCATTGTTTATTGCAAAAAAGAACAAAAGAGTACTATTGACCACAAGATAATCTATGAAAATGTTAAGCCCAAATAATGAACAATTCTTGGATTAATCTTACATTATTGAGGGGGCATTTTCATGAATAGTAAACATCAAGCAATCTGGATTTCTCTTTGATACCATGATAACAAAACAGATTTCCAAAACACACATTGTTGGGTGTTTTATTGATTTCTGTGGAGAGATCTGCTTGATCCAGACCCAGTCATTATTGGCTCATATCTATAAAATGGAAGGACTGATTAGATTAAATGTCTGTTGTCACCATCAAGATCACTTGTGGTTAACCTTCAGATTGCAAGACAAGCCCACTTGTGTGCTGCCTCTCTGTCATCTCTGTCCACTCTAAGAAACTGTGATTAAATCCTCAAATTTTTGTTTTTAGTCCTGTTAGATGAAGGGCTCAGATTATGCCTTCATATGTGTTTGGTTTCACAGCAGATAATCACCAATGTTCAGAAATCTGCCAGTTTGCACATACTGTCCCCCTGATCCACCTCAATTCTCAGTCTGTCTGAGATGCTCTGTTGGAACGACTGTCACCATGATGCTTCCTTCCTCATCTGGACCCGCTCCGTTTTTACGGTTGGCTGGTCTAGTCTGTGGCAATTGGCCAGTTTCACTCTTACACACAGTTTGAATAGCACAAACACATATGCAACTGTCAACAAATGTTCTGACATGTTTATGCAGTTAAGTGATTTCTCTTTCAGTCTCATTTGAAAATATGACTGAAGACCATGAAATTACAGTAATTTGTTGTCTCAATTTTTTTGAAGCTGAGGGGGTTTTATGATTAAAGGAAGTTGGAATTTCAGAGAACATTTTGTCAACCTCGATCCTGAGCAGTAACTTGATATCTGTGAACAATTTAACAGTATGTAAACAGTGTGGAGTATGTCTACTACATTCAATATTTTAAAATATAAGAAATTATATACATGTTGGTATCTTGAATGGGCTTTCACTTTACCCAAAAATCAAACTAGATCAATTATTGTTAACTGAACCCCCTTGCCTGTCCAGTCACCACATAGACACAACCAGTAGATCAGTTCACCTCTCCCAAGGCCACACCCATGGACTCCATGTCCTTGCTCATGATTCAAGGAACCTTGCCCATGATGAGCTTTTCTCCACGTCTCTGGTGGAGGTCTGCGGAGGAAGACATGGGCGCACAAGGCTTTGCACTAGACAAGGCACCACTAGAAACTTGGGTGGAATGCTAACAAATGGGCCCGCAGATTTGTCATGGAAGAAGAGTAGGCAAACTTATTTTGCCCTTGGCAGTGTGAAGCCCAAAGGGCTCTCATGCAGCTGGTTTGCCTGTCCTTCAGCTTCTTAAGGTATACGTCCTTGTTATTCAAGTCAAGAGAGCAATGATCAGTTGAGTTATGCTGGGAGCAATCAGGCTGTTCACTGCTCCAGGCACTGCATAGCTGTATATTTTTCATTCAAATGTACATTTAGAGTGTGAGTACAGACTTTTGCCCACATGGTTGAACAGAAACTAGAATATAGAGGTGACAGTCCTGGTCGGGGTGTCAACTGTTTGTTGCCATAGTGTGAAAAAAGTATCAATATCATTTGTTTTCATGAGAGAGTAAATTGAATCATTCTGGTGTTGTGAGAAGCATTCATCATTCCAACACAGAAAAATACACAAAGATTTGATTTGTGTGTCCCCATTCTGCTTCAGAGGTCTGGTTTTTGGTACGTATCTCCTAGCTCTACCCACAACTGCAGGGAGTGTGTGTCGCCTGTTGAACCTGACTCTAAATTGACATGCATGTCATGGACACAGGAGCAGCCACTCACTCTGTCACGCTCTAATCTTCTCTCTAATTAAATTTACTCTCCCCGTGTCTTCCACTCCCAGCTGTGATGAATGACTTATTTGGCTTTGAGGACCTCCTTCCCCTCAAGTGAGGCTCCTATGTGTGTGTGTGTGTGTGTGTGTGCGTCTAATCTGAGTTGAGCTGTTTGAGTTATGGCAGTGTGTGTGTCGGAGGGAGGGAGAGCCCCAAGTCCATGCTGTGTTACTTCACCCCCTTACCTTCTTCTCCTTGTCCCACTCTTTCGTTCTCCAGAGACCACATCTGTTATTTTCTCTTTTTTTTCTCTCTGCGTTCCAGCCCTGTCTTTTTCGACCCCTAAAAGTGTCTGACTCAGCAGAAACCTGAGGCAGTAAGGAGAAGCTCACAGAGCGCCTTTATCACCCTATTCTGGTTTTCCCTGCCAGGACTCTTCTGTGCCTGTCTGTCTGCTTTTGAGGTATAAATCTTCTTCCATTTCTGAAGAGGACAGCCAGGGTTTGATGGACCTGTTAATGCTGTTAATCTACATTTTAATATGGATTATAAAGTGCATAAAGATCAAACATGTGATGTTAGGGTGAAATTCAGTCCATTTTCTATCAATCTTAACTTTAACACGATACACACGACATCCATTAAAATATCAAAAGACTTGTGACTATCTGAAAACAAAAATGCAGCATCTCGTATTATTTAGAAGTTTTGGTGTTCGTGTGGCATTCATGTGCTCACGTGATGGAAGTGTTCAAGTGGCCATAGTACTTCACTTCCTTAAATGTCATACCATGAGTTACTTTCCTCGTGTGTGTGCTGACCCGGGGTCTACCCATGTGCATGTGTAGCTAATAACCTACACTAATGAGTCTGATCATGAAGGCATGTGCAGGCCACGAAGGAATCTGTCACAACACGTATTCAACATGATATTAGAAGCTGTTGAACCAAGAACCTCGGTGCACTGTATAGGAAAATGCCTTTATTATGGTTGTTTTATAAGTAAAATACATTTGATAACTAAAACTACTTATCTCTGTCAATTAGAATTCTTTTTTATTTCAACCTTTGCTGAGTTTCTGAGGCAGTCCACGACCCAGGCTGGTCAGATTGAACATTCAACCAGCTGTACAAACCATAATGTGAAGTTCATTATGACGGAAGCAATTAGCAAATTAACAGTCAAGATGGCTACTCAGAAGGCAGATTGTGATACTTCATAATTTGTTTTGGTATACAAATGTTGTATTTTTAAGGATTTTTTCGAAACATGCTGGGAGACATTTTAAAGTTTTTCATGTTATTCATTATAACAGCCATACTCAGCCCACTGTGGGCAATTGCTAATGCCAGAACAACTAGTATGCATCTTTTGTGTATAGAAATCATAAATCCAGCTCAGTTTTGCCAACATGCACATACACTGTCATTGCTGTCTTGCTCTCCCTCAGCATTCACTGACATAACAGAGAGCTCATTAACTGCCCTAACAATCCTTTCCCTTAACTAGACAGAACATTTCTAACAAGAAATCCAGTTCATTGCAAATACTAAACTGCTACCAAAAAAAAGAATACTTAAAAATACTTGCACAGTAGAGCTAGAACTGCTAGCAGCACTGAATGGGCTCTCCCACTCCTGCCTGTCTAGCTGTAGCACATGTTCAGATAACTGATAACTTCTGATGTTAAATCTTTAAAAGCAAAGATTCAGTGTAGTGCAAAATTACTGAGTTTCTTTCTTTTTGGGTCCTGAGGAGCCTCAAACTTGATCTGAAAGAATGTGCATAAAGGCTGTTTCTGTGCATTACACTTCAGGTTGTTGTTCAAGCCTGTAAATCAATTATAACATGATACAAAGAAGTTCTGCCACTGAAAGACACATCCTGATATCTGTGACTGTGCTTTACATGTCCAAGATGCAAAAATTTCCTAATTTTTTTTCGGGGTGAGCTGCATGTGTAAATGAAAAAAATCATGCCTTTTTTACCCAGATTTGCCCATATTTATCCTGTTATTCTCTGTATATGTACAGTAATGCATGACTGAAACAGACAATAGCATTTTCAAAGGGCTGTTAGTACACATTCACTCTTAAAATATACACTTTTAGTATAATATGCTGTTTTTTTACACAAGCCCATTCACGCTGCTATTTCCAGCTGTTATATTTATGCCCCAGCAACACTTCACCTCCACTTTGAACATCCCAGGGACTGAAATGGGGAATGAGGTGACTCCCCCATTTCATCCAGAGGTAGTTTTAGAGGCGTAAGAGGGAGGCACGCAGACTTAGCAGGAGGCTGGAGTGCTGTGTGTGAGTGCCTTTGTGTGTATGTTGGGGGGGACATGCTGTGCTGCGTGCATCCAAGCCATACTGCAGCGTGAAGTGACAGATATTACGGTCTAATGATCTGGTGAACGTCTGGAGTTGTAAAGGTGAGGGAGCTTCATTGTGGCACTTTTGCATAAAGGACTGCCAATGTTTTTTTTCTGCCACGTCTACCAATGTTTCAGACTTGGCACAGGAGGAACAGCTCTGCACAATGTGGCTATCTGCATTCCTGAAAAATGCTCATTTAAATTACCCAGAGAAATTAAGAAAGTTTGTGCCGACAAAAAAACTAATGATGAAAAATCTACGGATTTACTGAATGTGTCTAAGTAAAATGAGTCTTTTAACCTTTTAAAATATATTTTTTCACCTTGACTATGTTCTGACTCTACCTGCTACCTGTGTATTTCTTTCCTCCACACATTCCTTGAATGACAGGGAAACTGTTAAAACTTCCTGCTGCAAGAGACAAGTGTGAACAAGAAGCTTGGGAAATGTTCAGGATCAGAGCTTTTAAATTGTTGTAGAAATAGTTATGTAAGTTTTTGGCTTTACAAACAGACATTTGTGTCTTCTTTCGACCAGATCTGTTAACTTCAGGCTGGACTGGATTTGTCCAAATCACCCTACATAAACTGCAGTCAGTGAGGTGGCCTCAGGACAGGCTGGGCTGTAATTTTTCCGAGTCAGTACGTGGTCAAAGAATAAGAAAGCATCTCCAGCTGGAGGTCGAGAGCAGAGGTCACATGTGGAATTTCAGCACCCTGAGGTCACAGAGCCTTGAGAAACTCACCCAGGTCATGTCTAGCTGCTGCTTCAGAAAAGGCTTGCATGTAAACTATCTGCATACAAATGTTAGTTGATGCTCTGGCTTTTGTCCTCTAACATGAAAGATTGTGAAGGATACAAATGCTAATGGCCTGGACATACATTTGGTTTCTCCTGCTCCTTCTCAGGTGCCGCAGGCTGCACCACCTCTCTGTGTCATTAAACTCACCACAGAGCAGCTGATGCTCATAAAAACTAGCAGAGAAAGATGCACTTTAACAAGGTGTATGCCTAGCTTTGGGGTGGATTTTAAGGGCAGGCCAAATCAACTAACAAAATGTGTACAAAAAATAAAATAAAGAGAGATAGAAAAAGAGAAAAGGGCAAAGCAGAGCAGGAGGGGAAGAGGAGGTGAGCGAGGCGTTCACAGTCTGGTCTCAGAGGCCCTGAGGAAGAAGAGCATGCTGAGACATTCTTGTGCATATCTGAAAAGGAAGGCAGTTTAGGACGTGGCTGCTATGTGTGTATGTGGATGTGTGTTTTTTGTGTGTGTGGAGCTGGCAGCCTGAAATTCAGGTCAGCAGAGTATGCACACATACGCTGGAATGCAGAGTTAAGTAAGAGGCGGTTAAGGGGGAGCGTGTGTGTCAAAGAATGAGCAGGCCGGGGAGAGGGCTGTGCCGTTGTATGCACTCTGCTGCACGGAGTGAGCAAACATTTGATCATGTATTGATGGTTAAGTTGTTTTACATAAGACAATAGGTCAACATTACCTTTCTAAGGTATGTGTAAGCAAGGGCAGTTAAAAGTCCCAGGGCAAAAACAGTATGGGACCTTTCTGTTCGGCCTTTATGCAGTCATGGTGAGTAGGGACTGGTGCAGAAATCAGCGATAGCTCCAACACATCTGCCCCTACTGGACCACATCACACAGGTCTTGAAGCTTCATGTCCTCTCTGAATATCAGCCGAAGATGCCAATCCTTCCCACCCTGTCTGCCCAGTCAGTTTTCCACTCACTACAAACAGACATTACTGGCAATTTTACTGTTTTTTATGAACTGTTTTTTCCCATGTCCGAGTCATGTATCTTAGTGCTATTTGAACAGTATTGATTTGGCAGTGGAATTTAACCCCACTCGCAACCAATACAACACATCCAATCCTGATAGCATGTTGGGACACTTTGAAGCTTGTCTTTTAGTTGTAAAAACAGGACTTAATAAAAGGTTTTTAATTCAAATTTGCTACATCTTAAAGGTTAAACATTTTATATAACAAAGCAAAATTATTGAATGCTTACAATATCAATTATTCTACCATGAATCCTACATTTTTCATTGTGGAATGCCTCTCAATCATCTATCAAATTCTAGTTTAGTACAGTCTAGCTAACTACAGTGTGCTCGGATATGAAAATATTTTGGGGCTTCTTGAGCAGCCTGAACTTATGCATTGGTGCTAGGGTCCACTTTAAGGACTTTTTTCAATAATAAAAACATTTTGACACTATTTCAAAAGTCACTTATTAACAATAAAAACTAGCTTTTAAATGGTTTTTATACAAAGTATTTATCTATGGTGTATCTACAAACCCTCCAGACATTAAATAATCTTTCCTCCGCCTTTGTTTCCTGCTCCACCTTTCAGAAAATATGTGCTCTCAAAGTCAGTTCTGCCCCTCCCCTCATGGTGTGCTCCAATTGATCTCTGAACTGTGATAGTCCGAGCTGCAAATTAGATAATGTCACTAGAAATGCCCTGTTTTGCCTTTTGTCAGAATTTCCCACTTCAGAGCTGGACACCCTTCCCCAACTTCACCAGCTCGTGACAGGACCATGTTTAGCTGGGCTCTGATGTAATTCTCACCCCCCTCCTCCAAGTCTTCATGTAAATACAATTCAACATAAAGTGAGATAAGCCAAGTGTTTGCTCAGCTCACAGCCACAGCCACATCCAGTGGAGGAAATATGACCAAGCATATCAGACACAACCTGTTTGAAACAGGAATGGGAGAAGAATGTATTGGCATGCCAAAATATAATTTGTAATTGGATTTTTGGCAAGGAATTGTAAAACCATGGTCTGGGTTTGGACAGGGTAGACCACTTACAAAGGACAAAATATGTGACCTTAATGACCTAAAAGAGCTCTGTAGCCTTGGTTTTCAATTTGTTCATCCTGCAGGTGGCTCCAGATAAGGGGATATACTTAGGCATGACTGTGCCACAGTAAACAATAGAGCAGAACACTGAAAGCTGAAGTCTCCCCCCCCCCTTTTTTTAAGCAGGACTGAAAGTCATGAAAGTGGTTTAAAAGAATGACAAACATACAACAGCTGAGATTTTACAACAACAAACAAATAGAAACGTCTGCTTTAAGGACGAGGGTAAATTCATTGAAAGAAGTAAAGTGCATGGCCTTGAATTACTCTCGACCCTTTTTTACATGTAAAGTGTGTCTTAAAAGTGCTTTTAGAGTTAAACCTCATGTAATGTCCACCTAAAGACTGTATCTTGAAGCCCCTTTGAGCATGAGAGAACGGCCTACCTTGAATGAAGTGCCTGATTCACCTTGTTATGTTGATCCTACAAGACAGCACAATTTAAAACAAAATTAAAGGAAAGTCATAAAATAAAAGACCCCTTTTTGCCGCAGGGGTGTCTCTGATGATTTGTATCTTACAAACTCTCCCATTTCAAACCCTTGGGGTTTAAGTTCAACCCAGACCTCACTCAGCTTAATCCTCTCTTCAGTAGTACACAACCAAACTTTATTTCAGTAAACATGGGGGCTGGATTGGTCTCTTAAACCACCAGATTCCTGTGTGTTAATCATTGACAGGGATTCATTTCCAAACCTCCCGGTGTTTACAAGGCTGGTTAAACTTGTCTCTGCTAGTCCATCCAACATTTACTCACTTACTTTTCAGTGCATGCATGCAGCGTGGAGAAATTAATGTCCAAGTCTGTCATTTAACATTGCGGTAAAGTGAATCAGAGACGCAGGAGGGAATCAGCAACTTCTTAGTCAGCACCCCCCCCATTTGCTCACACGCTCTGTTTTTTAAATTCTCTTTCACATCTGTTTCTATGTGTGAGCTGGCTGTGCTGAGGAGAGGGCTTTGTAACGATCTGCGCTTTCACAAGGGGGATTGCTTCTCTACATGAGAGAAAAATCAAATAAATCTAATTGCGAGGCATTCCCGAACACGCCTGGTGGAAATTCCTGTGCGTTTTTGTGGAAATACTACGACAAGGAGTGAACAACAAAGTGCCTAATCCTGCTGTTTCCTGTTTCAATCAGCAGTAAAGCACGCAGAGCTCATTCTTGAGAGTAATTCTACAAGCGCTGAGGAAAGCGGGCGACTCCCTCCCTCTGTTGTGGTTGTTTTTGCTGCTCGCGTGTGAGAGCAGAGTCATGTGAGAGGCAGCTCCATACTCCTGCCATCAAGAGAGCCTGCTTTTATGGGGGACTTGTGTTTGTCTGTCTCGCCTTGCTGTTGTCAGGGCATACACAGGACAGGCGTGGCCTCCTCTGTGACAGAATACAAACACAGATAAACCCTGATGATTGACATTCATATCAGCCCCATTAAAGACACACAGGTCTGCATCTGCCTCGCCTTGTGGGTGTCATTGACGTTTGCAGCAGCGTGGAGAATCACTCCGCCACTTTCACACGAGCTGCTCCTTGTTTTTCTGCCCTCTTGTTTTTCACAGACGGGGGGCATTGGGTCTGGGGCAAATATAAACATGCTGAGGGCAGAGCGGGAGGCAGACAGGGAGACTGATGAGGCGCTGATGAAAGGTCCCGTGTGTGTGCGGTGTGTGCATTTGTCTGGCCCCTGGGAAGGGTCCTTCACCACCTCAGCAGCTCCTCCATCTGCCTCATGCTCCTCGGGAACCTGCCAGCCAGATGTGGTGCCACTTCACTAGCTACCCTCAAATTCCACCACCTCAGCTCGCTGACCTACAGGCACGCAACCCAGCCCCAAACTTTCACTTCACACACCAGAGCCGGGTGTAAACAAGGGAGCCAGATGAACAGAGTTTAATCTTTGGAGTGTTTTTCAACCCTGTCTAAAAGTCAAGATACACTCAGGCTTAAACTTACAATGTTTTTTCTTTGCAAATAAGGCATTTTTAACTCTGAAGAATTACTAAATAGTTGACAGCAAGGGATTAACAAAGTGGATGGAACAAGCTTAAAGTCTGGGTTTATTTTTTTTTACAGCTACAGTCACATCTTTATAGCCTTGGCTTTAGTTTTTGTTCAACTTAATGGCATTGCAAGATAGAACACTTTGTATTGCATCACGTAGATAATCATTATATAATGAGTGTGATCAGTCAGATGGCTTTTTATACAAACTCTAGACCAAGGGGTGTCCAAACTGTGGCTCTGGGTCCACCTTGTGCATCACGGCACATTCAAAGTAGATATGGCTTATATTGCACCATGAAGCTTTTGCTGAAGAGGGGATCGGAACACATAACTTATACTAGTTGAGAATCTGGTCCAGCTCGTTAAAGGGATCGATATGTTTGCTTTCGTCATGAACAATTTCCTTGTCATTGCTTCCCACTTTTTTCAACGTGCCTGTAGAGGCAGTCAGCAACAAAAAAGTACATGACATGATCATGGCCAGACTCTGAAGCAGTTTCAAAGTAGCTTTAAAACAAGATGATGCTACGATTGTAGTATGCCATGTATGTATAGAGCCATGTGATTTCATGCAATGGCAATGACAGCAGCAACAATCTGAAACACTCAACGTAAATTGTGGGAATTTTGTTGCTGTGAGGCACGTGCACTACCTGCTGCGCCACCGTGCAGCCCAGCTTCAGTGTGAATATGTTTGCAATACATATTTAGAGGGAATAGGGGGTGGGACTAGATACAGTATTTTACTTCTTCCTACACCCTTTTTGGGGAAATCTGGTTTTGGAAGGATTAACGGTATTGCTGTTTTAGCTATTTGCATTTGCTTACAATTTTATGTTATATATATACATATATATATATACAGTACATATATATGTTTGTGTGTATGTGTGTGTATTTTCCATTCCAGTTCGAAATAAAAATACTATAATGTGATGTCAAACCTTTAGAAAGCAACTGTTAATTGTGATTCCCCATGAGGGATTGATATGGTACTTGTATAAGTTTTGGGGTCAGTAAAAAACACCAACCTACACATCTACATTTCAAGATCAGCGAAGAGTCGTGGCACCACTTTGACCACAGGGGCCACCATAGTCGATGTAAACCAAGAGTTCCTCAGAGGAGCTTTAATCATAGCAGAGCAGGCTGTGAATCCTCCACGCTGATGTTTGCGGGCTGAAGTCAAAACACTTCAGGCCTGGTACTACATTTTCTTTTTAACCAAAAGCGAACAAACAGAGTCAGCTCCTGCAGCCAGAGGAAACACTGCAGCGGTGCTTCTGATGACCTTTGACCTGAGCTTTGTGGCTTTGGCTCTTTGCCAGACAGGCCGCTCGGCCCGGTCCTGCGCGTACGGGTCAAGGAATGTGCCGGGTGGCCATGGCGAGCTCATTAAACTGCGCAGCAAGAGAAGGGTGAGGGTCTGTTGTTTGCACTGGCTCGCCTTCTCAGGCCCTGCAGGTTTTTGTGTGCTGATAGATCTCCAATCACAGAGCCCTGGAGACACGGCCGTCACTGGGACAGTGTGTGCGAGCCATTATGTGGACACTGTGAAAACTTTTTGGGTGCTGTGTACATAAATAACCTCTGTTTTCTCCCATCTGGCTGCTGCAGACCAAGACATGTAAGGGCTGTTCTCCTTCAAAGTGTGCACATCTGTGAGAAAAGCCCGATGTGTACCCGGTAACCTCGGAGCATAAGTCAGCAGTTTAAAAAAGCTTGCTCCAGTTTCAGCAGCTTTTCCTAGCTAAAGTTCCTTTTTTTCCCCTCTGCTGCCTCCCTGCCTCAGCTTTGTTTTGGCACCGATGGAGAGGAAAAGGAGGGGGAAGGAAGGCCGCAGATCAGACACAAATCATCCCGTGGTACTCTGCACGTGAGAAGCGTCAGGTGATCGTGTCCCCGCAGACGTGTCCTCAGAGAAAATCTAATTACAGATTTACAATTGAACCTTCAGCTGTAGGGAAATCACAAGCTTTGTATGGCTTTAGTACTTAACTTTCTAGCAAAGTCTGAAACCCTATCATAATGATGCACAATGTGCTTACTCTGTGTTTTTAAATCCAATAACACTCAGGCGTGCTGTAATGTCTTTTTCAAGAGTTTTGTCGCATCTAAACTTTGACATTTCCTCCATGTTTGGGCTTGTTCTTATAAATGAAACAGCTATTTGACACCTGACAACCCTCATGACTGGGGATGAAAACCCCTGATCCAGCCCAGACAAATGTAAAAAATGTAAATGTAATTCAGGGACACGTGGGCCGCTACGGTGCAAACTGTCTGCTCTTACTTCACGGACACAAACACTCATGTGGTGCCACTCTTTGCATGGCTGTAGTAGGCAATCTGATAAACATTGCGTGACAAGGGCTTGGCTTAGAAATAACAAAACGTGAGTGAGGGAGGGTCTTAACACTGCTCCAGATCTGGTGTGCACTCAAAGCAAAGGGAGTGAGTGTCTTGTGGCAGGGGAACATGTGCTGCTGGAGAGTGTGAGGCTGCCAGGGTCATCCACGTCCTGCCTCACTGACATGCATCACAAACTGAAAGATCTTCATGTATGAAAATAAAGAGGCTGCACAAACCGACCTGGAAAATGTCCAGCTTGATTCGCATTTGTTTTTTAACAGCATACATTGGTCTTTCATGCATGAAAGAAATGAGGGAGTTGGATGACAGGATAAATCTTGAGTACACCTCAAGCCTTTTTTTACACATGAAACCCTGGAAGTCCTTAAAACTATAGGCTAACCTGTCAGGAAACTTTTGTAATGATAACAATATTAATAACAAACTATATTTATAATGCACTTTCCATTTTAAAGAAAGCCTCAAAGTGCTACAAGGTTGAAAACAGATTAAACAGATAACAAAAAGACAATGATTAAAACAACAAGAAAGTAAGTCTGAAGGAGCAGAGTTCAGCCAAAAGCTTTTTGAAGAGCTGACTTTTTAGTCCTCGTTTTAAAGCATCCACAGTCTGTGGTGCCCTCAGGTCGTTGTGACTTGTGTGTTCACACTTCTTCCTCACATCCTGAAGTGTTCCGGCAGTTTTCCTTGCTGGCAGTGGAGGGATGGGGGAGGGAGAAAGTACAAGGGGGCTAGCAGTGAAGAAATGCTTGCACATGCAGCTCACCCAGAAATATACAAGATACAGACATATAGAGTAAGAATGTATGTAAATTTATGTGACTGCTGACTTTCTCTGGACTTGGAAAGCATGGATGCCCTATTGATCGATACATTTTTGGCACACTATTACAGATTTTGTCAAACAACCTACGGTTCTGCATAGCTGCTGGATGAAGATTCAGAAGCACATCAGCTGATCACAACAACTAAAGAAAAAATTACAAGGGCAGAAAAGAAGAAGGAGTAAAGGTTGAAAACTCAGCTGCAGTCAGCCTGAACATTTGGAGGGATTTTCGGGGGATTTTTGCGAGCTGGTCTTGGGGTGTGTTTCCCCTCCTGGTCCCTGTGTTTGCAGAGCGACAGGTTGTCGTTTTTTGATTTTAACTTGAAATGGAAAGAGTGGATCTTTGTGAGGGCTCGAGTGTCACACAGTGCACACATTCATGTCGTTTTCATGTGGGAAAAGCTCTGGTGAAAGCACACATTTCTGTCCTCGGCAAACCAGGTAAAATATTCGTTGAGCTTGCAGGTGGGGGCCTGACAGGAGTAAGTCAGTTTCAAGTTTTCTGGAGGGGGAAGGAGGAGGGGTTGTAAGGGAGAGTATTCGGGGAACGCCTTGTTTTTGTTTTTCATTACAAGAGAGGAGTAGGGGGAGGGGGGGGAGAGTGGCGGGGGCAAGATGGTTGCCCATTGGCTCAAGTTACCCTTTTGGATGGTGTGTGTGTGTGGAGCGCTGCCTAGTGCAGCTGAGCACACTGCACTCAAAGAAGTCCTTTTTTCAACCACAGAGAAAGTCATCCACTAACTTGGACCCCTGTTTCTCTCCTAAAAAAGAAAAAAAAACACTCTCCTCTGCAGACCCGCAGCTCCTTCCTGCTTCCCCTGGACACACTCCAAGTGCTTCATGTGGTTCAACTGGGGCAGGTTGGAGGTAGGCCACACCCCGGTCCTCACAGGACAGTTGTTTTCCAGTGGGACGAGGGTGTGTTGGTGTTGGCAGGTTGCACGGAGGGGTGGAGGGGTTTCAGTCGATTGGGGGGGTTGAATTGCCCCAAGAGAGAGAGAGGAGGAAATAAAAGAAGGAGAGCACTTTCACACGCCCTTTTTTGGGGAGCGCCTGTGTGCACCTGTAGTGAGGTAGAGCTGGATAAAGTGCACTTTTTCAAATCTTTTATATTTTCAAAGTCCTGTAAATTTAACTACAGGCACAGTCAAATCATGAGAACAAAAGCAAATACCACAGGGGGCTTTGGGTTTTTGTGTTGACAGTCTTGATGCCCTGAGGGTCCTGAGGCAGACCCCTTAATGATGCAGACGAGGTTTCAGAGAGGGTCACTCTGGATGTGAAAAACAGGCAACGCCCTTCCTGAACAGACAGAGAAATAAGGAAAGACTGTGTGTGTGTGTGCAGAGAGTGTGTGTCCCCGAGTTGGCCCTCCAGAGCTTCATTTCTCTGATTAGGTTTATTGTGGTCGCAGCGATGGCCAATGGAGACCTTGCATTGTTGGAGTTTGTTTACCGTTCAGACAGTTAGCCAAAAGAACGGGAGAAAAAGGGGGGTAGGCGAGCTGGGAACAAAGAATCGGTTCATGAACAAGCTTGACTAATGGACGGATGAAAAGCCTTTATGAGCAAATCTTAAAGGACCGGGGACAGGCATGGGTTAGAGCCTGCTGATAGAAAAATGTTGTGAATAAAATCAGTCCGTTTACATGATTTACAATATCCATTGAAAGTCTGAGACTCACTTTGGCTTCAGGATCTCTGAATAAATTGTCAGAGTTCTGCATCCAGAGAGCTGTTTACTCGGGGGTTGTTGGCCTGCAGGGCTTTGGCAGGAGCAAAGGGTTTTCCAGGGACACAGTGTGCGTCTTAAGTTCAACCTTGAGTTCAAACTTCTCAAGGCCGTCATTTTGGTCAATAATGGCCCAGCGGCTGTACATCCGTGAACTCTTCCTCAGCAGGGTTAGCATCCGAGCACAGACAGACAATGTGCAACGCCACATTGAACATGGTTACTTTGTGGTCAGTATGTTGTACATAACACAATCCTCATACTTTAGTGGTAGCAGGTCAAACTAGGGAGTAGGATAAAGATTAGTCTTGAGCTCTTTGACTGAGTGTGACATGCATGTGAACGGTGGAATAATGAAGAAGATAGAGGGCTGAGCAATGGACCAAAAGTCAGGTTCATACATATATTAGCTCAAACTTGTTTTCTTTGAGGGCGACATGCACAGGTATAACAGGAAAACTTTTCAGCACCTCCTAGTCCATCTCCTATTCAATAAAGAGAGACGCCAATGCCCCCTCTTCACGTTTCAACTGCATTAACTGCAAAATTAAGAAGATTGTTGGTGCTTGAAGATTGTTTGTACTTTATACTTTGTGTGTTGAATCTTGAGACAGTACAGAAAAAGGAATAAGCACACATATCGCTCTTGCTATCAGCATCCATTCTTCTTTATTTATGCACAAACGTCATGTTATAAACAAGGTCCAATTAGTTTACCTCTTGGAAATTAAGGATCAGTAGAAAATGTCCAACAGGCTGCTCATGGACCCTTGGCTGTAGTTTGGACACCCCTGTTCAAGCTAATGGCAAAAAAAATGAATACATCTTGATATCTTTGTTATGTGTAAGAAAAAGGATGCTGCAGTGCCTCAATTGAAGCCCAGAGATTGTTTTAGTGTGAACCACAAAATGCAAAGACCTGTTCAAAGCAAAGTCAAAACAAAAGTATTCACCATGAACACTAGAGCACAGAAATCTATAAAATGATTTAATAAAAAACTTCACGATGATCACGTGCTTGGACAAAGCAATCAGCTCAGCCCTCTGACCAATCAGACCTTGTTAGAAGTCTGACATACAACGAGGCTAGCTAGCTGGCCCTGCTGTGTTTAACAGTTTGACCAGTATGCCAAGCTCAAAGAATGATAGGTTTAAACCCAGCAGAGAGGGCTTGCTGGCCCTGATGGTCCATCAATGTTTCTCTGATACCACGGTCAGAAATAACAGGAGAGAAAAAGATCGATCCATGATTCCTGATATTGGAAGGTTTTTATTTGTAATGGTAGTAATATTGAAATATGTGTTTTTTAGATGATGAAATCTATTATTTCAAGGATTTGTCATCTCCAAAGATCAGAAACTGAATGATCTTTGGGCATTAATCTGCAAACACAGTAGATTGCACAAATGTGTTGGTGTAGTTTGAATAACTTTTCCAAATGCTGCCAAGTGTATTTTTGCAATTTATACATGCACGTATTTCCTGTTAGCATCAAAAAGGACTAATCCAATATTGGATGTTGTGTGTTTAATTTAACTTTGGGCAGAGATGTTCAAGAGCAGAACTGAGCATGGAATCAAGAGCTCTTATTTTATAACTAGACCTAGATAGACTAAGATGTAACATTCTTTTTAATATCTGCAAGCTCTCTCAGAAAAAAAACCCTGAGAAATCCTGCACCAAGGTATCCCTCCAAACATGTGAACTCTCATGGTTGAACCCAAAGTCTGAAAACAAACCTGCAGACCATCAACTTGATCCTGTAGTATTTAGGCGTCTCCCTCCCTGTTAACGCTCCTGAAGCAGCACAGAACAGAACCTGAGAGTCTGAGTGCAGCAGTTAAAGTATTTGTTTCTGCCCCTCAGCAAAGTATGCTCATAAGCTCTTGTCAGTCTGTTTGCGTGTGTGTGAGTCTCTCCTGGACGTCCAGACTTCTGACCCGCCTCTCTCTGTTTGTGTGTTTGCAGACGTGCCAAACTACGGCTGTACCTGGAGCAGCTGAAGAAGCTGGTGCCTTTAGGTCCAGACAGCACTAGACACACCACACTGAGCCTGCTGAAGAGGGCCAAGATGCACATTAAGGTACAAAGAAAATAAGGTGTTCACTTATGTCAAGCTCATGATGTATAATGTTAGCTTATGCATCATCAAGAGGTCTTTTGAGCAATGTGTTAGGAGGAGCTTGAGAGATTGTCAGTTTTACTATTCCTTTTGTTTAGTGAAAAATATTAGAAAATGGTTTCATGATAATAAAGTCTTAAAATCAAGTTAAAACAGTCAAGACCGAAACAGGAAAACAGGAGCTCTGAGTTTCAAAATAGGGGGGAAATAGTGGAAATAATATCAATGCCTCCATGAAATCAGTGTCTGTCAGGAGATATGACCTGTTGTCAACAAATTGCTCTTTCTATTATCTCTTATAATCACAATTACCTCGTAAAGTTGTGGTCCTCTCAGGATTTTTATGATCCTGTGTTTCAAGCTTCCTGGGCTGCACGCCACTGTGCAGTTTAAATACGCTTCCTGTGGGCGAAGATATGCCCTGTTGGTGGGAGCAAAGCCGCAGCATGGACATGTTGCTTCATAGGCAGACTATGTGGGAATTCAAGGTTACACTGAAAAACATATCAGTGTCTAAATATTTGTTTTATGGTATCTGTAGCTTCAATGCCTAAAATTCATTTAGTGGCACAAGTGGTTATTATGTATTTACTGCTTTATCTCAAAATTGGAGCCCAGAAGTTTTTCTATTGTTATATTTTGGCCCCCATGCCTTTTTTGATAGAGGGACAGCAGATTGAGTTGGATCGTTGGACATTAAAGTAAAAAAAAAAACACTTGGGAAAGCAGCCGTGGATGAATTCAGGCCTGGACAACCCGTACTGTGGTGAGAGCCTAAATTCAGGTGCACAGATTTAACCATTAGACCATTAGGACATGTGCAAAGGTATTTAGAGGACATTAGCTGCAAAAAATAGCCTATATTTTTAAAATACAACCTTTTTTTCAAAATTTTTAATCAATAAAATTATGCAAAAGTATCTTGTTTTAATTACTCATACAACTGACATTTAAAAAAGTTTCCACAGCATTTTCTCAGCATGTTGTGCCAGCTTACATTTTATTTATTTGAACTAGAATTTATGGGATAATTCATTTAGTTTCAGTTAAGTAGAGTGAATTCAAACAAATGTTTACTGGAAAGACTATATTGAATAGAACGGCAAGGTCATCTCAAAATTAGAAATAAATTATTGGAACACAAAATATGTCACAGCATAATCAATATCTGTGTATGTTTTTTCTTTTCTCTGATCTAAGTCATTGGAAAATGGCTTTTGTCCTGTTTTTAATTTTATGAATTTAAGGCATTTTTTGACATCACATTTGGTTCTGAAACTGCAAATTGCAAAGGACATTGAAAGTTTAGTCATTTATATTTCAAGGCACGTTAGTCCTGTAAATATGGATAAGCATTATTTCCTTCAACAAAGAAATGTTTTGGTGATGTTTGTTAGTTCAACAGGATCATTTTAAGTTATGAATGAATATTGATGAAATTATCAGGGAATGTTACTTCTATTACAAGAAAGAAGGGACATGATTTTGGTGGAGATTGGTATAAGGATGTGTATTTAGGAATTCTTAAAGGGTTTATTAACATTGTAGATAGGGCAGTTTTCAACATTTCCACAAGTCAACAACTGTGGGACGCACTACCTGTAAATGTGCGGACTGCGAATAGCCTCTCTACCTTTAAAACACAGCCAAAGACGTACTTGTTCACCTTGGCCTTTGGTGGAATATAGCCACTTTTATTTGGGACTTTTATTGGTTTTACTGAGCAGTATGCATATTTATACTGTACTGTCCCTGTTCTTATTGCTTTAATTTGTTTTTATTACTGTTATTGGTTTTTATTGTTTTTTTTTACCATGTCTGCCTTTTCTAATGTAAAGCACTTTGGTAGGCCACTGGCTGTTTAAATGTGCTTTATAAACAAAGCTGACATTGACATTGACAAGTCAGTACCTTATAAATGGATTTGGGTGACATTTTCAGGGAATGTTGGTGAAAGCACATGGGAGAAAGGATTAGAGTTTATTGGTGCTGTCGATGTGGATGCAGGATTTTTTTTTCAAGCATTTGTTCACAGAGCAAGCTGGGGCAGTTTTCCACTTTTCTCACACTAACTCACCTGACAATGTTGGTTGACTTTTTTCTCTCAGAGCACTAATGCTTTATAATAATTATACAACAATAATAATAATAAATAGCACTTATTTAAAAAAGGTCACAAAGTAATGTACATAGCATAAAAATTAAAAGAAAATTAGGTAGATTTTAAAACAGACAGGATAAAATAAGATAATTAAAAGAGGGGAGTATAAAAACTTCAAACAAAACTAAACAAGAGCAAATAAAATGAGGTTGAGTAAGACAGCATCACAAGATTTACCAGTCAGACATTAGGAAAACACCGTCCTGTTAAAACATGTTGTGAGTAAATATCTAAAAACAGGTTAAGAGTTTGTCAGATCGATGCACTCAGGTGACCAATTCTGGATGTCAGGGATGTTGAGAGCAGCTAATAATGATGATCTGGAGCCTTAGAGCACGATTTGGAGCTCCAGCTGCCAATAACACTGTAATATAAGAGGGGGCAGGATCATGCTGTGGTTTAAAAGTTGTTAAAATCGTTTAAAAATCCATCCTGTATGAAATGGAAAGCCAGGACTGACCAAGGCAGGTATGGTGATAATTACAGCAGTAAAGCCGAGAAAAGACAATTATAAGTCCAAAGGTTAAGGCTAAAAAGGAATGAGATGAAACACTTAGGCTTTAATAAGTCTCCTTTATTGGCCTGTTTTTTTCTCCCTGCCTGTCATAATCACTAAACTCGTGCCATGCCTCCTCCCATTCTCCTTGTAGCCGTTTGCTCTTTCTCCCTTTCCTTCTTTCAGTGTAACATTGTTTGCTAATCTTTGAATCGGAGCATTTCAGGGCTTGCCTGAAAAAAAAATCTCCAACAACCAAAAGGGGAAAAAAGAGCTAATGAGTCAACAAAGTGGAATACACAGGACATTTAGTGGCTGATTGTTAGATACAAGAGTGGAGATAGCTGGTACTTTTGCTTAACTTCTTCATGGCTCATTTACTGTTTCTGTCTGTATGCATTCAGATAAGAGTCTAAAACGAAAGGGTGGATCAGTCTGTGTCTAAAAAGACTTAAAAGATTTACCCATCTGTGCCTGCAGAACACATTTCCATGTTTGAGGGTGAAGGGTTCATGTAAAAATGGAGTGTAGGACATAGTGTGCTGTTTTGCTGTTTACGAGCAGCAACAGTGTGGTTTGTGGAAAGTCGAGACGTTTGCAAGTTTTAACCCTTCATTTCCTGTTTATCAGTCATGTCCTCTGTGCTTAAACAAAAGCTGTCGATTCTCGACATGTGCTGGGTGTTTTCTCGTGCTTACAGACACTCCTCCTTACCGGATGGCAGTCACTGATGGGACACTACAGCTCATGGGACTTCAAACAAATATCAAAACATGAATCTAGTTTTAATAATAATGAAAATCCTGACCCTAAATACAACAATGAACCAACCAAATGGACACTCAAATAGATTTGCAGAAAGTATCTAATGCATACTGGAATTAATTCATTGCTGTTAAAAATATTAGAAATTAGATTAAAAGCATAAATCTAGTAAATTAAATAATGGATTGAATTACTACAAATGTAGTTATTTAATTATAAGTGTTATTATTTTATTCATTATCAGATCAAAGGTCAACTCATTCAAAATTAAAAGAATGATGATTGGCCCCATCTCATATGTTTTGTCATGTCAATTATAACTCTGACATAATCAGTGAAGTCTGACAGAGAGGAGGTCAGTCTGTCAGAGAAATAAACACATTTTACATCACTCGTCTCATCATTGAAGGGCGGCCCGCTGGAACGTCAGGTAGAGTGTGTGCATCACAGCAATAAGGTTGCTGTTTCAAACCCCGAAAGGGCCTTTCTGTGTGGAGTTTGCATGTTCTCCCCAATTTTAAAACATGCTTATTTGGTTGATTGGTGACTCTAAATTGCACTCAGGTATGGGTGTGAGCATGAATGGTTGTTTGTCTCTATATGTGACCCTGCAGTTGGCTGATGACCGGTCCAGGGTGCACCCTGCCACTTGCCCAATGTCAACTGGGAAAGGCCCCAGCCCCCTTTGACCCTGAAAGGGATAAGTGGTATAGAAGACGGATGGATGGCTCAATTAATAAACATTGTGTTGGAATTTTTGGAATGATAATGTTTTCTTTCTAAAATTTTTATCTTGATAGATCATCTCCAGTGTTTATAGAACAAGTGTTTCTCATTAATCAGATAATCAACAAACACACTGTTGATGCTGATTAATGATCAGCTGTTATTGTCATCACTGACACACCTTGCTTCAGATGACGTTCTGGAGAAAAGATGGTCTCATATCTCATCAACCATGTGTTTCCATCCTCCCTCCTCCATCCCCTGCTACGTTTCCTCAGGTCCTTGCTGTTGATTTAGGCAATTAGTCCGTCATAAGGTCCCCTAATCTGACAAAGTGACCATCCTAACCTCCAAAGAAAATTGTTCAGTCTGACCTCAGCATAAGACCAAGGAAAAAACTGAAGTGAAAGACTCGTGGACATTATTTAAGGGTCTTGGGATCCACCAAGTCTCTCTCCTCTGTCTTAGTCCGGTCTGATGAGAAAGCACAGAGGAACTGTACCCTCTTTTGTCGAGTGAATAGACATCTCTAATGTAGACAGTGAAAGCTGATTCAATGGATTTGTCCAGACAGCTGCTTTAGAGTAAAAATACACACAGTGATAATTCTAGTAATATTAATTTTTACCTCTTGATTTGACTCAATTAAAGTCCACCTATACTAATATTGAAACTCACTGGTCCTCAGATCATGGTCCCATGTCCTTGAGTTGTGTCCAACAAGAAGTTTAAGCTCTT
The DNA here is from genome assembly GCA_036419115.1 of Scarus forsteni. Classification (NCBI taxonomy): domain Eukaryota; kingdom Metazoa; phylum Chordata; class Actinopteri; order Labriformes; family Labridae; genus Scarus; species Scarus forsteni. The sequence goes on along the minus strand of JAZDUH010000098.1, from coordinate 19,966,184 downwards.
TGGGAAGGTTAGAAACAGTGCTGTTTTAACTGAAGACAGATAATTTCACAGGCTTGGGATGCATCTGTTTACAGTGCTGTTTTACATTTTAGCAAAAATTAAAGACAATGTGACTAGACTGTATGTTGCTCTCCTTCCATGTCATTTATATAAATATGATGTCGCACATTTAATCTTTAATTTTGATTTAAATGTCAATTTGGTGTTATTGTAAGCTTTTTTACATCCCTACAAAATTGAGCAGGTGTTTATATGTGCTCCTCTGTTCCCTCACAGTCAGAGTTAAATCCTGTTGCAGTCTACAGTAGCATAACAAATTCACAGTTTCACAGATTTTTACATTTTTTGGTCACATCTTTAAAACACAGTGTAACAGTGCTGTATTCACCGTGCAGATTAAAGGGGGGAACATGAAACTCCTTTGTATCAGAAAACACTCTCACAGATTGTTGCTTCTATCTGTGTGTGTTGATGCAGAAGCTGGAGGAGCAGGACAGGAAGGCTTTAAATGTGAAGGAGCAGCTTCAGAGAGAGCACCGCTACCTCAAACGCCGCCTGGAACAGCTCTCTGTGTCCGGATCGGTCGAGCGCATCCGTACCGACAGCATGGGCTCCACCATTTCCACCGACTCTGAGCAAGGTAACTTTGAAGCGTGGAGCCTCTTCGTGTCATATGGACTGTGCATGGCTTTGCTGTGGTGCAGGGATAATGGGACTGTGAAATAATGTAAATTAAATGTAGATCAGCTCCATATTCAATGCAAAACAATAACCACCACCTCCGGACATGCTCACAGTGAAGATGACACCTACATCCTGAAGCCTTATCTGCTCTCAGACGAGCTCTCGGCACGTTACTGTGACTGCTTTCACCCTGATATAAAGGCGTCCAGAGATGTTTGTGCTCTGACGGCCCGCAGTGACCCAGAGGCTTGATGATTAAACCCACGTCTGTTTGCAGGTGACGCCCTGGGGGTCAGAGGTTAACACTGCAGTTTGTAGATAAGAAAATCTCCCTTTCTTTAACAGCTACTGATGCTGAGAGATTTCATGCCCCGTCTTGCAGGTAAAACAAGTGTTAACGCAGAATATCTGACGCAAATGATTGTCGTCTCTTAGTCAGGGGGCTTCACTGACGCCCAGTGCTGCCATTCTGATTTGAACAGAGCTCCCTAAAAACACCAGCCTCAATTTGTCATGAGGAGTAAGACAAGGAGGAAGTCTTAAGATTTTGAAAACAAACCTGACGTGTGTGTTTTCAGGGCTATTAGAGGGTGATGTTTGCGTATTACAGTGTGTCTATTGTAGATTTCCAAACTTAGAAACCATTCTGACACAATCAAACAATACAGACGTGAGTCTTAGTACAATCACACAAAAACAGAAGTCTTTAATACCTGTAATAGTGAAGATTTTAGACTTGTAATTGAAAAAATGACAAATGTCCGAAACTAACAATAAAAGTACTCAAAAAGAAGTAGTGGGACATATGTGGGAAATTAGCCTTAAATCAGGTTTTCACCTTGGTACCTGAGCCTCACATGGTAAGTTACAGCCCACCTGCCAAACAACACCCTGCAATCCTGCCATTTTAACAGTGCAACTCAGTCGGTATTCACTCTCTCCTAAGTGGCAGAATGTTTGAGCTGTGGTAGTTTTTGGCTCTAGTAAACAGTGAAATGATTGATTGTGTTGTCCTTAAACAAATGGCTTTGGAAAGTACCACTGAATCGACAGTCATGTCAACAATATTACCTCTGTTGGCATTTGATAGTTTGTTTGTTAACCTAACTTCAAAGTTAAAGAGGATAACTCAAAGTTCTTAATGGCTCTTAAAGACATTTTCAGGGGATGTTGGTCATGATGCAGGACAAAAGTTATTCAATTTTGGTAGTGCTCTGAATCCAGAGTTGGATCCAGAATTTTTTTCAAGGCATTGCTAACAGTGCAAGATAGGGCAGTTTTCCAAATTTTTCAAAATTACCGGCCGACAATTTTTGAAATGCCTTGGCAGAGGTTTTTGCTCTTTTGTTAAGATTGTTAACTGTTACCGATGTGTGTCGTAACCCAGCACACATTTTCTGCTTGACAGGTGTGAACTGATTTGTTGTTTATGTCAGTGAAAAAGTAAACCTGAGAAAATTGAACTTCTGCTGCAAGGAAAAAAAAAAGCAATGTCAGTTTTTTTTTTCTGCAGGAACATTCATAAGAAAGTCCCACAAAATCCTGGAGAGTCTGTCGGATACAGACATTTACAAATTTAATCATCAGGTAGACTGGATATCTTGCTTCGTCTTCTGCAGCCATTTGATGATATTATTGTACATAAAATAATGAAGTACTCAGGTATTCTCGACACCCAACAATGCACTGGACTCCCTCAGATGTAGTCAGAGACTGGCAGTCACCTGGCACTACCAAGCAGACCAGTCACAGGGATGAGGTTTACGCTGTTACCTTTTTAAAGAGGTGCATGTCAGACTACATGCATCGGCTGCTGTGCTGGTTCAGTTCAATAGAGATGTACAGCATGGGTTTGGAGCAGACTCAAAGCCTCACTACATCCACTGCAGACAGCGCTCAGAGGATAGTACAGTAAAAAGTTGGAGCGCACTCTGCTGGACATCTATGCTTCTCAGATCTCTAAAGACATCATTGTTGTCTGAACATGGGATTTGCAATTAAACCATAGAGTTAAAATTTTGTTTCTTAAAAACATTCTCGTTGTGTATGGTGGAACACATTTGTGCCAAAACAGCTTCATAAAAATAAAAAAAGCACCTCAAAAGTAAGAAGTCAGGCTTTACACATGCAGAGAAGTCATCCTTGTGGATGTGTGAGGCAAATTAAAACTAAAGATCTCTTCCTATTTAGGAAGCTGTTTTTGTGAGCTGATGAACATGCCCTGCTGTCTGAGATTTTCCTCAAGCAGCATGTCATTTGAAAGCATTTTGAAAGACTTAAAAGCAAGCATTAATCCATTTTGCTGTTAAAGATTATTTCAACAAGTACTTATTTATTGAGCCACTAAAAAAGCATAAAGATGAATTGGGCTGCCTGTTGTCTGAACTTAATCCTCACAGTGAATGAAGTAAAAAAATTCCTGTTAAAAGAACTGTTGGAACATTTAAGCTGTTACTCCTCATTTTTACCGTTTATCGTTCCTTATTATGCTCTTTGATGGAGGCCATTATACCTCTTTCTAGCTGCTGGAATTGATTTTACCTCCACGTGCCTGGACACCATTTGGTTCGATTGAGCTTGATCCTACGGTGCAATCTGTTGCTCAGCAGTATCACAGACTCTTCTGCAATGCCAGGTTAGGACAGGGCCTAATCCGGGATGAGGTAAACACTCCTGCAGTTGTTCATCAATGGACGGGGATTAGCTGAGAGAGCACAAAGATGTGTCTGTTTGCTCGGAGTTAATGGCAGCCTAAATCCTGGTTTAATCCACCGTTGCAGCAGCAGGCTCCCTAATAAATTTTCCCCACGGTCTGATAAATATAAACAGTTTCCCCTCTCTTCTTCTTCTTCTTCTGTTTTTAAACCAGACTTAAATAACCCTTGTGTGTTTTCTTTGTGGCGTGCAGAGGTGGACATTGAGGGCATGGAGTTCACCCCAGGCGAGGCGGACAGCGTGGACAGTATCAGCGACGGCGAGGAGGAGGACCACTACAGCCTCCAGAGCAGCTCCAGCGACACCAGCTACACAGCCACACATTCCCACAGACTGCAGCCGCACCACTGTTAAGACGCCGCGCGGCCATCCATCTACCAACCAGCTCCCTCCCTGCACCATCCCCCTCCCCCTGCCCCCTCTGACCATTTACAAAACGCCAAGGCCGCCAACTACCTATATGAGACAAGTCCACGGCGGCGGTTCACTTGTTTCTCCAGCTTTTCAGGAAGCACAGTGGGCTGAAATGCCACTGAAGCCTTCCTGATAGCCCACCCCCCACCTGACCACTGACCCTACCTCACCCTACTGTATCCTGCCTAGACCTGCCCCTCCTAACACGCCCTGCCCTCCCACTGCCCTCACAACCCCAACCAAGTGTTTCCACAGGCTCAGAGAAAGCAGAGCAGAATTTATGGTGTTTGGAAGGGGACTCTGTGGTGAGGTGGGCAGCTTTGACTCGTTCATCAGGATTTGGTAAAAAGTGTGTTTTGAGTGTGTGTGTGTGAGTTTGTGATCAGGGTATTCAGTGTTTGAACTCTCACAATGAGATTCACTTGATTTGGAGGGGATGCAACAGCACTGCAGAACAGGAAAGTTCATGTAGATATGTACTATTTTAGCCATTTTGACCATAAAGATGTACTTTAACATTATTTAAAACTATTTTGCAAAATAATAGTTATAATTAGAGGAGACTATGAGAAATGTATGAAATCTTACCATGAGTTGTGTGGTTTGTTACATCCCTAATTTGGTGCTATATTTTCCTAAAATGTAGGAAAATGATCTTAAATTCAAGGACTATTTTCCTATTTTGGAAAAAATCCGTCCCCGCTTGTGCTGGAAGGGTAGATGCCCACATTGTGTTTGGGTGCTCAAAATTAAAGCTCAAGCTGGTTTAGCACAATAAAGGGCTGAGAGAGGAAAGCAGGGTGTAAAAAAAAAGAAACTAAAAAGGATCTGCCTGTGGGACATTTAGGCTTTTTTAGATTACTACACATGAATTTATGCATAACCAATTTCAGAATTTTCAAGTTAAAAAAGCACAAATTAAAGTGACAAAGAAACAGACATAATCAGTGATTTACCTTGCATCTGCTCAGTGTTTGTATTTTTCTGAAGGACAAACAAAAGCAACCACTTCACCTAAAATAGTATCAAAATGTTCAATATTTTCTAAAATGTAGGGATCTATTTATTTCTTTTTTTTTTTTTACATTGGCCCTCATTTACCTCCATACCAGGAGCTTCTAAAGTAGTGATTTTGTCTGTGTCCTGTTTAAACATGAGTCTAATTCTCCATATTGCCTATAGTGAGCTGATTGTAGTGCATTTGATTGGACATTTTTTAGAGCAATTATACAATAGGACACAACATTGGCTACTGACAGAATCAGTGTTATAGTTGCACACTTAATACATGCAGAAACATCAAACATGGACTGATAATAAATTAAAGTGGCGTTTAACTGTTAAATTAATGCACTTGATATATTTTAACTAAAAGATAGAAAAATAGAACATTTTGTGATTATTTTGGCAAAATGATCATTATTGCCACATTTTGCTTTTTTATGCACTTGTGTCAAAATGAGACTGAATCATAAATCCTTTAGTCTTTCTAAAAACAGATGATTTCAGAGAACCCCCCCCACACACAAATGGCATGCTCACTATACAGTGCACTATTCAGTAAATAGGGAGTGATTTTGGACACGGCTTTAGTGTTGGAGAAGTGCTCAGCCAATAGTTTTCCTTTGTTTCAGCCTCTTTGTTGTGCTAAGCTTGCAGATACTTTCTCTAACTTTTCAAAAAGTTGTCAGACATATGAGATAGAAATCTCTTCTTTTCAATGTTTTTCTTCCAGACATGAAGCTGTTTAATTTCACCACCATTTCACTTTTCAGAGTTGTATTGAAAGCTAACCTCTTGCACAAAGTCCAAATGGTCGCTGATTTTTGGGCCAAGTACAAACAGAAACAGTCGGAGAGCTGTAGTGGAGAATGGATCGTGTATATAGATGTACAGTTACCGATCAAACAAACCCTCGAGTCTCCCTCTGGTTGGGTTACCTAACCACTACTCCACACTACTGACCACTACACTAGACCCTCTCATGGTGTGGATGGACTACTATGACAAACCAAAATGAAAGGAGTTGCCTCAGAATTAAAACTCTATTCCTTAAAGGTTGATGAAAACGTGTTTTTCTCCTCAGTAGCGGATTGATGTAGCAATAAATACAAGAGGCAGGTGCTTCCTATAGAAATGATTCTGGTGGGCCATGAGACGTCCTGGGAGACATTTTAGCCTGTAGGTGTCAAAATGGTGCTTGCAGAGGGTGGACCTGAGGTTAAAAAAAGAGGGAATTCTTTTATATTCTTCACTAATGAATCACTTTTCTTCCCTCAGTGTCATTGATTCAGACTTCATATTTCTCTACAGCTCTGTGACTTTTTAAAAGTGGTGACTGATGTGTTTGTGTGTTTCTGAAAGCCCTGATTGACCAGTCAAAGCTGCGCATGATGAGGGGAAAAATAAAAGACAAAAAACAGCCTTCTCTTTTAGCTGAACCAGTACATCATCATTAAGTTTCTTATTACAGCTCTGCTGCCTTGCTTTGTCCTGGAACCTTTGAGCTCAGCTTAAGACCAACATTAGACGATTTTATTTTTCTCACTTTCCATAAGCAAAAGTATGTAACTGGTCCACCTTTAAATAGTGTTTTTTACAGTACAATACCTTCAACTGAGAGATTGGTGTCTCCCCTAGACTTTTGTTTGGGCTTTTTGTGCAGTCACTCTCTCTAAAGCAAAGCAACCAGGCTCAGCTGTCTTCACACCTCAAGACTGACTCATAAGCTTTGCTGAGATGTGATATTGGTATCAGTTCACATTGCGGTACGGCTTTGGGGAAATGCAATTGTGTGCAGTTTTTCCCATGCACACACAACCAGCCCTGCACTTCCCCACTGGCTTCGTGTGCTCCCTTTTATCAACTTTACACCTCTGTTACTACCCCTAGAGATGGAACAAATGGGGGGTCCCTCTCTTCCCCCATTGTGTCCCTGCAGTGTAAACAGTGAAGACAAAACTACACAGGGGTAAATATTCCAGCCAGAAAGGAAATTGTGTATGGGGCTGTATTCTCCATCACCTTCCTCTTCTGTCCTGGACAGAATTAGATGAGCCACCTGGCTTCCTTTTCGCTGAAGACCAACATGTAAACAAGTGCCAAAAATCCTTTATACTTGTGAGGAGGGAAGTGCAGCCTAATAATGTGGTGTTAAGAGCAACTGACCAGGGGCACTTCAGAGATACTGAGCTCTGAGCTGGGCTGAAACACACGGGTTCATACACACAACACACTTCGATCCTTGTTTGGATTTTTAGGCAAGAAACTGCAGAGTGTGTTCTGGGGGGCACCACAGTCCAGTGGACTTTATGAAACTTAAAGAAATACTGTTTTAAGGTGGAAAATTACACATTCTTGCTTTTATTCATGCACAATAGCCACTATTGACGGAGGAGGCGCTTCTGTTGCTCTCTGACCTTAAAATCATCCTTAGAGTAAGTCTGTGGCAGTCTTCAGAGCTCGGCGTCCCGACACTTGAAAACCAGGGCCGGTCAAACATGGCAGGTCTGACCAAAAAAATAATGAAAACAAACTAAAAGCTATGAAAAAAAAGTTGCATACAGAAAAAAAAGCTACTTGTCACTTAAAGTGATATTAGCCAGTGTAGTCTATATTTCTTGTATTAAATTTTGTATTATATTTTCCTAAATGTTCTCTTGTAATGAAAAGACAAAAAAGAGTGATTATCTATCTATATATAAACATAAAATATATATGAATATAAATATAAGAGACAGACAGACGTAAGGCCAGGCTTGTTGAAGGGAGAGTGGGGGCAGGGGAGCTGATACACTGGCCCCTCTCCCAATGGGTGACTCTCCTGCGATCATTCTGTGCCTTGGTGAGCCTTCGACCTCCCTCCTCTTCCCCTTCTCCTTCCTCCCCTTATCCTCGCCCTACTCAGGTCACACTCCTCTCCTCCTAGTAATCTCATCGCACCCCCTCCCCCCCTTCTTCTTGTGCTCTGGCGGGGCTGAAGCCAAAACACTTCCACGAGCAAGAAGAGAACATTTTTCATCTAAAGAAAAAAAAAAACATTTTGTCTCTACTGTTGTTGTACACCCTCTCCGCCCGCTCATCTGCCAGTGCCGCCTCTGTCAAAGAAAACATGTATAAAAAAAAAAAAAAAAAAAACACTGGTAAACTCCCATGGCAGCTTCCAGTCGCTCTGTACGGTCAACAACAGGGCTGAAAATCTTTTGGGCTTGAAGCGTGTTAACCTTTTTTTTATTTTACTTTTATTGTATGTTGACTTTGTTTTCATTCAGTGGGAGTCACTGGGACCGGAGCGATAAAAAAAAAAATAATCCAGTCAATGGCAGCTTAAGGAGTTATCCTCCAGCGCTCCCGGTGGTCCGTCCCAAATCGTTTTGAAAAAGTGTTACCCATTGATCAGGGGACCTGGAGACACAGCAATATTACCATCGTGTGCTTTCTGACGGAGAGAGTGGGGAGGGCGGCTGGGGTTTTTAAGACAAGCAGGTTTGTTTTTGCTTTCAACTCTGTGGTGCATTTTTATTTTTGTGACCAACTCTCTCTGATTTTATTTTGATGAATTTGACCTCCTATCTGCACTCTCTCTGAACACTGCAGGAGGGCAAACAAAACGACGAGATTCTTTTTTTAAATTTCTTTGTCATTGAGAGTTTACATTCATGTCAGAAAGTCTTTTTGTAGCAAACATGTCCTTCTCAGTTTGTTGGTCAAAATGAACAACTTTTGGTAAACCACATTGTTGGCATCGAGTTTTTCTCTTGCACAGAACCTCCCTGTAGAAAAAAAAAACGCGACAGAGTGAATGGGACAAGCCAAGGGGCCAGACATGAGATTATGATTTTTCAGTGGCGTCATTGAAAAATAATCATAGCACACACACTCAAGAATGAGTGACTTAGAGAGCTGGATGTGGAAACATTTAGTTTGACTGCTGGATGGACGGTGTTTATGGAAATTCTTTTAATGATGTGCCTTGGAAAAAGTTATTTTCTTTAAAGATTGTACCGATTAATGAGGACTGTTCTATCAGTCAAAGTTGCTTTTAGTCGTAAAATCCCTTAGAGAGGCGGCTTAAGATGATCACGCCTCCGCCATCTTTGCAAAAGAGGTAAACATCGATGTCAAGACGCAGGAAGAGCTCTTCACTGAGCCGTGATCAAAGCGTAATTTAAGTCATCAGAGAGGCAGATTAAAAAAGGGGTTTGACTTCAGAGCAAGTGCAGACAAGGTGTGATGTTTGCTTTCAAGTTGCCGTTGCACAGAGATTTACTTCAGTGTGTTAGATTTTTCTTTTGAAGAGCACAAAAGCATGTTGAAGTGGGGGAGTCAGCAGGCAGAGATAAAGAAAAGTGAGGAGAGATAGAAAGAAAGAAATGGAGTGAGGGCTTTCAGAGTCAAAACTGAGCAGGGGCTGGGTGATACAGACGAAAATCATTAATCGAGGTTTAGTATGATGAAGTATGGGTTAAAAAATAAAGACAAAACAAAAAATGAACATCCTGGCTTGGGATATTCACCTTTTTTCTTTTAAATTTATGAAAGACAGACAAACTCCTTCACACTGTTTTCCAACATACGTGACAGACACGGTCAACATGGTTTTACCCAACCTCATACAGAGTGCAGTCCAAAAACACAAGCGAGTTCGCATTTTATACGTCCTGGTTCACAACCCCTGAGTAAATAGGATTTAGAATAGCAGCTTCAGATAAGTGCCTGAAATAAGGTTCGTAGTGAACACATGCACATGAGATTTTACCGTTTAATCAGAGATTTCAAAAAAAGCATCTGATGCTGCCTGCGAAAGGTGTTTGGTGTTTAAAATGATAGTTGCTAACATGGACTGTGAAAATGGCCAGGGACCTGACAGCAGGCATTTCTGCTTTTTTTAATAATCAGTTATTCATACACTACCGCCTCAGCCATGAGGACCAACCGGGTCACTCTGTTATGTAGAAATTCTCAAACAAGTCACAATGAGATGATATACGTTAGAAATTTCGTAGTTGCTCTTAAGTTGAACAGCCACTTTGTTGTTCCATAGTAGCTCACTCATCGCTTTTCACTCTCGCCTTTGTTTTGAGTAGGTCTGTTGATTAAAGAACAGACAAGCAAGTTTCATAATTTTTAATTTTTGCTACAGGGCTTTTAATCAGTTATGATCCAAAACAGTGAAAAAGGCTGTTTGTAGACTTGTAGTTGAGGGAACTCATGATGCTAACTGAAAACAGAGAACTGATCACTGTTAAAAAAAAAGCTCATATTTCCCAACCCTACGCTTTGCTCACTGACAAAAACAAAAACATAAACCATCCTCTGCCTACTGAGTCCCAGTGCTCATAAATCCATCACACTGACTTCTATGAAACGTAATTCCTGCCAAATAAAGAGTCACTTTGAACCTTCCATGTTGAACGATTAGGTCTTCTTTATAATTCCAGAGAAATAGCTTTAACATTTTGTGGGCTTTAGGTCAGCACCCTGCTTTTAAAACCCCAGCCCTCATATACTTTTCCTCTTTATTTCAAAGCTTTGCATGTCGTTGACACTCTGAAGTCAGAAATAGGGCTCACTTTGTTTTCCTAGAGGCTGCAGAGGAGGCTGGGCTGGCATGGATCTAGTATTTGAGGAGAGGGTGGTGGGGGGAGGGGGTGCGTAGTGGCAGACATACTGTGCAGAGTAGGGAGAGTTCTGTGCCAGAGACCTGTGAATATGTTCCTTTTTAGCAGATGTGTAATATGCATTCAGAAGATGTTATATAAGTTCCTTTTTTTTTGTTTTTGTGCGTGTGAGTGTGCGTACACGAGTACCTGGTGCTGGCTACATTTGAGCAAACACTTGAAGGTAATGTGTATTCTCTCATTGTAAAATAATTAAAATGTTTTATACATAAAGCTGCAGAGGGCTTGTTATTGTCTCTGATTATGAAACGCTGAGTGGATGGAAACACCACAAAAACACTCTGAGAAGTTTATAATGCGCAGGAGAAGAAATATGAAGTTTGATGAGTTTGATGTCAGTAAATATGTTGTTCTTGGTGAAAACTAACAAAATAATTAAAAACTTAAAGGATAAGTTCGGTTTCTACAGCTTTCACATTGTTTATAGAATGAAGTAGAACAATATACTCACCCAGAAGGCTTTCCTGATCCAAACAGTGCTTCTGGAGATATTTAGATCCAAAATCGAGCGGCAGACATCCATATAATGGTAGCACACAGGGCATGCATAGTGCCGCTCCTAAAACTGCATTAATCGTCCAAAAACTCATTAGTTTCACCAATATTTCATCATGGTCTGCTCGGGCTACTCCTCCACGACAGTCTGTGTTGCTCCAGACAAGTCTTTGTGACTGTGCTGACCTCTGAACTGAAGAAGAAGAATGTTTGCCTCCGCACCTGCGCAGTACTCTCTGGAGCGTCCTCCTTTCAATGAGCTCCTCATCTGTAAACTCTGGCTCGAAACTGTAAGGACACCCATCATATTCAAAATTCTCCTCCACAACATCTTCATCCGATAGATATTGGTCTATTTTGCACAAAACTGGAAGAAGAAAGTCGTTGAGCAGCCGGCAGTCTTCCCCTGAAACAACGAGCCGCACTGCGCGTGCGCGGCGCTATGCATGCCCTATGTGCTACCATTATACTGATGTCCGCCGCTCGATTTTGGATCTAAATTTCTCCCTAAGCACTGTTTGGATCAGGAAAGCCTTCTGGGTGAGTATATGGTTCTACTTCATTCTATAAACAACGTGAAAGCTGTAGAAACCGAACTTATCCTTTCAATACAAAGGGTCTTTCAGGGCTGTCGTGACCTCTCGGCTGAAAGGGTGCACTTTTCTAAACCCTTCATGTGAATGATATGTTCAACAATCAGGAACTAAAACCAACAAACAGATCAAGCACCAAGATATTTCAAACATTTGATTTTATGACAGATCATCCATCCTGTTGAGTTTATGTACTGAACAGGGCAGTAATTTTCCTGAACAAAATGAACCTCCCCTCCCTGAGCTACCACCTTATAGCAGGTAAGGGGTTTCAGTGTCCCAATGATCCTAGGAGCTGTTGTAGGAGACTTTATGCCCCCGGTAGGGTCACCCAGGGAATGCAGGTGCCAAGGGAGGGGCCAGACAAAGAGTGGCTCCAAAAACCCAAAGGAGAGTATGACAAATGAAAAATAGATCTGTTTCCCTCATCCGAACGTGGGAAACCGGGGCTCCTACCTAGAGCCAGGCCTGGGGGTTGGACACACTGGCGAGCACCTGGTGGCCATGCCTACTTTATGGGTCCCAGCCGGGCACATCCCACAGAGGATACATGGGACCCTCCTCCCAAGGGGGTCGGGTGCATTGTGAGATGGGGCAGCAGGCAGAGGTGTGGACCTTGGTGGTCCGATCTTCAGCTGCAGAAGCTGGCTCAAGGGACGAGGAACGTCCCCTCTGGTGGGGAAGGAGCCTGAGCTGGTGCACGAGGTAACTATCTAGTTAGAACCTCTAAACACAGCTTCTGCTCTGGAACCAGTCCTCTTGAGAGAGTTTGGACTCTCCTCCACTCTGGAGTTGCCCCTGGTGCAAGGTGCCGAGTGGGGTGGCAGCATTTGTTGCCCCAAGGCTTCACCCCGGGGGACGAGAGGGTAGCCTCCCTCTGCCTTAAGGTGGGGGGACAGTTTGTCAATCCATGAAGGAAAAGAAATCTGACCCTGAATCTGAAATCTGAGCCTGAAACTTTTCAAGGAGAAAAGATACACAAAAGGTTTCTTCGAATTCAAATAGCTGTATTTGACAATATTTGAGGGTCTTAATGTAAATGAATGAAGAGGACCATTTTAAAACCCTCCTGTTTGTTACAGGAGCAGGTTATCATGTTTTATTTACTGTATGCACACATAACTCCTTCAGTCATGTACTAAACCTTGGAGAATATAATGTTGAAATATTTAATAACTGGCATGTCAGCTTCTGCACTAGAGGAGTTTGTTGACAGCAGATGCTGAAACTTTTGTCATTTTAACATTTCACAGGAGATCTCGCTTTGACCTGTCTCTTAATGAGGGGTCACCAACTTTTTTTGAGCCTGACAGCTGCCCAAAAGATGAGGACTGTTACAGAGGGCTAATTGTTTAATGCAGTGTTTTGAGGATTTAAATGCATTTAATGGGCAAGAAACAACACTGTAAGTTCACCTTCCAACCTCAACGATTATTACCGATGATCAATAAATGATGTGAGAACATTTGTTATGGGTAGTGTTTGTTCTTGTTTTCTCCTCTCTTCTCTCTGCACAGTCAGAGCGGCTGATTGAAGAGCCTGTGGCTGCAATCAAGAGTGAGCCTGTAAGAGGAGAGCAGACAGCCAGTCCCTCTGCAGCAGATCGAGTGAAGGTCTTAGGAAGTCTACATGTGAAAATGCCATCACCACTACACTTACAAGCATTTTTCGAATCACAACTATCTGTTAAGCTTAACTGATATAAACAGCAATGTTTTAATATTTTTTTATTAAAACACTAAGAGGCTGTAGCTGACACTAGATGTTATATAAGTGTGGTGTCAATCCAGTTAGCTGTTAACATCTCTTTAAAGGTGTAGTCAGTGATCTTCTAATCTTCTAATCTAATGCACTATTTGTTAAAATCACCGTATTTCTCCTCTCCATCCACAAGATGTCACCACTGACAGCATGTTGAAAAAAAAATCTGGTTTCAGTACACAGCCTTGGCTCTGAAATTCAGCAGGTAAATACTGTGGCTCGGGCCGAGTTACCAAAACAGAGTACACCCCCCCCCCACATCCAGGGAGCGATCATACTCATGCGAGGGGAGAGGGGGAGTCGTAGGTTGCGTAGCGTGCGCAGTTAGCGTAAGAGAGAGATACAATGTGTGCAGCAGCAATGGCTGAAAAACAGCCCAAAAGAAAAAGGTCAGAGGAGTGAAAAGTGAAAAAGAAGGGCTATGACCATGAAAGAGCGAAGACCCGGGTCAACATTGGTGTTGCTTTCTGACGGTGGAGGGAACTCCGCGAACTGAAACTCCTGAAAACAAACGATGTCACCGTCTGTCTGCTGGATAGGTGCAACATTAGCTTTGTGGTGCTTCACATAACAGTAACAGCTGTTGGGCATTCATCTTATTGTCTAATCTGCCAGAATATACTGTTTTCGTGATGTTATCAATAACGGCAGTCGAGTTGTCTGACGAGTTGGGGTTACCTTAGCTACGTTGGTCAGCTACGCAGTTTCTACGGCCGTTTCCATGACGATGCACATCCATCAGCTTTCGGGGGTGGAGCCAGGGGTGAGGTATGAAGGGAGAGGCGGGCCTAAATTCGTTTATAAACAGCCTCTCCACTCGTTTTCTCCCACATCGCTGACTACACCTTTAAGTGACCAGCCAGTTATTAAAGAGATAAATAAATGTAGTTGTGCTATGTTTGCATAAAGAGACTGCTGGTGACAGAGAAGATAGAAATAGGGAGAATTATAGATGGACATGGATCGTGGGCAAAATTACAAAAAGCTTTTAACCTGGATAAAGATTAAACTGGTCTACGAATGCCAATTTTTGTGTCACATTGTATTTGTGTTTTCGCAGAATAACACCAAAGGAACTGATTCAGTAGGTACAAATTTATGTCAATAATTTATGAGGTTTTATTAAAGCTCAGTTTGAAAAGAAATCCACAGAAATAACTTATATTTAGGAACTGTGCTTAATACATTTCTAAATCAGAAGCGAAGTATGTTCTACTATTAAATACATGTGAATTATTCAGTTTTTAGACTTTAATCAGCATGCTGCTACTGCCTGATTACAATAAATCTACACTCATAATATGACAAATGCATAGCTGTAAATAACTCATTCAAACACATCACATAAAATATTCTAAAATGATCATTCAAGTCATTCATAAAACACAGTCATACAAGAATCTTTATAAGGAATGCAATGACTGACATGTTCATAATAATGTCAGTTTTCAGTTTCATATCAGCAGGCAGACTGAAAACACGTCACACAGACAGTTTTTCCTAAAGCACCTCAGAAACTATAAAGCCTCTTCACAGTTTGAGAGCTGCTGTAAATGCAGACGACCGTGTATTTGACTTATTCTGTAAAAAGTCACTTTAGTTTGTCAAGATTGTTTACATGCGAGTACAGCTCTGCCTGGCAGTGTAGCATTAAGGCTACATTCTTCTATTGTGCGCATTTTTACAGAACAGAGCGGCGACACTGACAGCTGTTTACGTCTCCATCACAGAACATTTCAAAAGAGGAAATGGCAGAAACCAAGAGGACAAAAGCAGCATCATGAAGTTCAGCTCACAGTTTTGAAACATATGCTTGCAAAATATAGAAGCTGATTATGACCAGAGCTGTGAAATATTTTTAATTCATTGATTTAATCACTTAGATTAACAGCTTTTGATAACTTGTTAGATGCAGGCAAAAAATGTTTTGGATTTTAAAACATCTAAAGTTCTTATTGACCATGTGAAACAATTCTCACCACTTTATTGATTTAAAATCAAAAGACTGCAGAAAACAAGTTTAATGAGTATTTAATAGTTACATTAATGCTGCACTGGCAGAGGTAGGAGACAGCTCCAGAGTGCTTATTTACCAAACTGCACTATTTAATTCTGATATGCATAAATATGCAGAATTGCATGTAGAATATGACTCACTTATGTCCAAAGATCTCCAGTTAATAAAAACATTTAGATTTTTCAGGATTTCTGGTTTAGTTTTTAATTTAAGGTGAACAAATGTGAAAACAGGGTTTTTCCTTTGTAATTCTATACTGTTAAATAGGGATGCATGATATTAAGGGTTTGATATCATTATCAGCAGATATGAAAACTTCTGCCAATTTTACTGCTGACATTATGCTACATTTATTATCATTACGTTTGCTGTATTTTTGCACATTAGTTATTAGCTGAAAGTATGAGCTTCCAAAAAAGGGCTGATTTTTTGTTGACAGATAATTAAATCAGTGTAGCTCTGAAAGTTTTTAATAAAGCATGATTTTACTGTAGGTGTTGAAAATATGTTTTGGATATAACAGAGTAATTAAAATACCCTACTTAAAGTCGCTTTTGTTTATAGGTATGAGGCAGAATAAGTTTTAAATTATTGGCATATCAGATATCAGCAAGAATCCAAGATTATGCATCAATAGTTGTAAGATAAAAGTACTGAGGTTCTAGTACAAAAGAAAAAAATATATTATTTAGTATTGCAGTTTTTTTTTCCTTTCAGGGTCTATTCACAGATTGTGTTTGTGCGTAATATATACTTTGTTTTTCTCTGACAGAAACTACATCTAAAATTATTCCATCCATCACAGAGGCTTGAGCTTATCCCCGCTGACACTGGGCATGAGACGGGTTAACCCTAATCCAGTTGCCAGTCGATCACAGGAACCACTCATGCCTACAGGCAGAGAGTCAACAATTAACCTAAAGAGCATGTTTTTGGTCTTTGGGTAGACACTGGGGGGCACAGAGAAAATCCACCCATGCACAGGGAGAACATACAAACTCACTCATGTTTGGTGGCACCATGTCCAGGTGATACCAGAAATCAAACAAGCTCGCATCATACAGCAAAGCACGAGCACTTAACCTGATAGAACAGAAAGACTGTTCAGTACTTTTCATTAGTCCATCTGGAAAAGAACCCAGAGAAGGTGTCTGTGGAGGGCAGAGCCGTTCCAATGCAAACTCTGCAGGTGACTGAAAGATTGTTCCATCAATCACATTCATCAGATAATGCAGTAGGTAGGAGCTACTGCAGCAGTAAAGGACTGAACATGACCCACAATCTCTGATAAACAAGATGGAAATATCCTTTCTATGGATAAAACAGCTTCTGAAGCTGTTAGCATCTATGCTAACAGCGTTCTCGCCTGTAGCTCCTATCTCGTCTTGGGCCGTGCCGTTTTGGGCTGCTCACAATCATTGTAGATTGGAGCTTGGCAGGAGGGATCAGCCTGATTACAGACATTAATCAGGCTGATTCATCTGCACTGAAAGGTTAATGTGTGCTAATCTGCTACGCCACCTTGCCACCCTAAAGTTGTTACACTTGAGACATTTGAAGTGGACATTATGTGTTAAAGCCTTTGGTAACCTGGCTTAAAATTGTCACATTTTTATAGAATATCACGGTTAAGCGTGCCATTAAGCAATGTTGAAGTGTTGAGAGGGAAAACCATCCCTATGAAGCAGAAAATGTTTTTCTTAAACAGCTTATTCACAGTCAAGATGACTACGAGAGGATGACTGGGTGACAGTAAAGTAGCTTTGTTGCTTTTAAGTAAAGGGTACTTGGTGTTTCTTTTTTTTTATTGGTCAAGTTATTTATTTAGTTACTTTAATTTTATCTACTGATAGATCCAAACTGGCTACAGGATGGATTCAAACCCGGGCTCGCAGAAGCAAACATATGGGTCCTGCCTGGTTAGTTATCACTCTGCAAAACCAGCACCCTGGCCAAGCTATTTATGACATCATAAATGATTGTCTAAAGCCCACCCACTTTACTTTCTGAGCAAAAACTGAACGACTGATATTTTAAAAAGTGTGAAAATATCTGTCCTGAGATATTTTGAAAGATGACAACATGTATATATGATCATAAATATCCTATCCTTTCTGTTGATTTGTGATCTCAGGGGCTTTAAACCTGATGATTTGTGACTTTTAGGCTGGACCAGCATGCAAAGCATATGTGTGCATGTGTGCTGTGTGCTGTTACTGTGAGTGCTCTTTGTTAAAAGAATCATTTTGCACAAAAATAAGCTTACCGTAAGAAAATAGAGACAAGTTAAATATACATATGGCAAGACAGAAAAATATGCACTATCTGACATTTTGCAGCAATAAACTGTGCTGCTAAAAGTCTGTGAGATTTAAAGGCATATAAAGACAGAAAACCTGAGATTTAAGTGAGACAACAAAACTCTGAGAGAAAACAAAGAGACTTCCCATGAAGAGGACAGCCAATCACAAGACAAACCAAACAGTGCAGTTAAAAAGAGATCGTCCATTAGCGTGATCCCAGAAGACTTCAGTGGAGTCCAGATGAAACCAAGGCATTGAGTTCATGTCACCTGCACTTCACAGACACAGTTCTGTCAGACGTAGTGCTGGGGTTTCTGAGGAGCTGCCGCGGCCGAGGCGATGCTCTTTGCTGCCTCCTTGGCTTTCTCTGAAGCGTCCTTCACCGAGTCCCTGAGCGGACGCTGGAGCGCCTCTCCTGTACACACATGCAGAGACCAAGAGGGGAGAGGGGACGGATCAGAATGACAACATGATCACCGACTGACGAGGAATCACCAGTATTACTGGATTCATTATGTCCAGGGACAATACCGTTTATGCAGAATTAGTTTTTTGACCGCAATAGAAACTCAATGAAATGCTGTCGGTGTGGAGTGATCAGGGATTTATGGTTTTGTTTGTACCTTTTCTCAAATGAATGGACAATTTGAAGATGTATTAAAAAACACTGTGCTGCAATAAATGGATCGTGTTATGACGCAAATGAAGTCAAGCTTGAAGAACATTATTAAGCAACAAACGGTATAGTATTAACACGACAGTAAGCGCGTCAGCCAAGTCTAACGTGGGAGTCAAAACACACTGAAAGCTTTATTATTGGACTAAAGCTTCTATAGGTGGGACTGTTTGATTTTGAGGTAAGTTCACAAGACATCCAAAACTTCGAATGAGGACAAATTATTTCAACTGCTGCAATGAATGTCACTCCTGAGCACACAAACATCTGCAGATCTGTCTGTATTTTCACACTCTGAAGCAAAAAGGAACACAGAGACAAACCTGAACACCTGTAAAGTTCTGTTTTGTAACGACAGTGTAGGTCAACTGTTTCTGCTGGAGCCTGTGCTGTAATGCGACACCTTTAACATGGGAACATTTCATGTTTAAGACTTCAAGAAAAGCAGACAAAAGATCTAATTCTTTTAGAAAGTCTTGTGGTGAGCAAACCTTTGTACGCTGTAATAAACCGCCTCACACTGGAAATTCAGAGCCACAGGCAGCACGGTCCATTTGTGTCTGACCTCACAGTGAACCTGCAGACCTTAAGTGTCTCACATGAGAACAACAACAAGGAACATCAGAGAAGTTTCCCTGAACCGTGGGAGAGACAAAAGAGCAGAGGCTACAATTACAAACCTCTTCATGTAGGAATGCTGAAAATAATGGCAGGGAGGACAAGTAACAACAAACAAACATGTTCAGGTCCCACACAGCTAATTAAACTTCAGATACTTGAACAGAGTATGCACGGAAAACAGAGACGAATGAGATGTTTTCATGAGTTTTTCATACACTTCAAACCTCAATCTTGTGCATCTTCAAAGTCTAATGGATAAAATCAGCAACACAGTCATTATTCATAGTTTTAATACTTAAAACCTTTGAAAATGCTTCCTTCAAGGTCTGGAAAGTTTGTTCTTGAAATTTCAAAGGTTAGCTCCAAGTTAATAACCTGACACACCAGACGGACTGCTCAATATATGCAACTTTAAATGGGCAGAATCTTTCAAAAGCGACTCAGACAGGTGATTGGACGACAATCTTTGAATCTCAGTGACGTGTTAAAAAAGCAGCATAAAATATTCTACCTGTGGGATGAACATGTGCTGCAGTTGCTGATTTCACCAGCTCACAGCTCCTGTGACTTGATAAAGTGATGTTTTAGAATTAAAGTGATTCTGTTCAACTTGGGACAAAAGAAAATAACTTTAATAAACTGTGAGCCAACTTCCCTGAAAATGTTTATTTCATAGTTTTGCATCAGCTTTTGCTTCCAGCCGCCCTTGGAGCTAATGGGGCTGTAATTAACTGACACGTCTGCAGAGCAAAGTGTTGCAAACACTTTATGAGACGTCTGACAACTCATGTTATCTTTAGACGATGCAAAAGCTCAGACTTCAGTTCTGAGGAGCTGACAGTTGATGCACACACTCGTAGGTATTTTTCTCATAGAAATCCATCCTTATTTTTACAGCTGACCTGAGCTAATGGTAAATTATTACATGGAGTTACTGTTGACCACTGAATGATCTTTATATTGCCTTCCTAACAGGACATCGGTGTCTTACACAGAAATTAAACTCTGCCCTGCATGTCTCTCTAAGGCTTTATGACCACCCAATCTCTCCTTTATTTTTAATAAAATGTTTGCTGCTTGTGTGAGACTGCCCAAAAAAAGCAATATACTGACAAAAAAGCCACAGAGTGACGGCGTGCAACACCATAGGCTTTTCTTCCTCATTTGTTTGTGTGGGCCAGTAGAGCTGTTTCAAACTGCTATGAGGAACCTGCCTATGGAGAAGGCACTACCTGAGAAATGGAAAAGTAAGTGGGTGTTTCTCATTTTATAACTTTGTACACCCTTCAAACTGTTCCTCCACTGACACAGAAATCATTCTCCCTCTCATCAACCTCCCACTTCCAAACCACCAAGACGGAGGCTTCTGGAGGAGCTCAGAGCGAGGACACACCAGTTATTCCTCTAAGAAAGTCTTTCAACCTTAGATGCAATGTGGTCAGTTCTGTGGCATGGGCTGAAATGCCACGGATTCACTGTTTTTCTAACAGTGTTGATGGAATACAATTTAAACAGAAGTGACATTTTTTTCTCCTTCTGTGCCCCCCTGAGGAGCCCATCCCACACTTTGACAACCAATGTCCGAAACAATGCTCAGCACTAATGGCTGAGGCAATGGCCTCCGACTCAACAAAGAGCCTTTAGAAACACTGACATAAAAAGGAAATATCAACAGAGTGTACACCAAAATGTCATTTTCAATGATATCTTAAGGTTAAAAAGCCTTTAGACTCTAACACTGAGTGAGCCTTTTCGAGGAGCTTCAGGCTCCTATTGTATGCTGTCATAAGAAAACTTTTACATTAAGGATTGTTTTAAGCATAAAACATTAATTTTGGCACAAATTTTAACTGATTACTGTTATTTTAATTAACACTGAATTGATTTAAAATATTAAATCCATCAGGCCCACTTAAAAAAAACAGCATTTGCATCCACATTCTTACTTCAGACTGAGCATTTCATCAGCATGCAATCCCCACATTAAAGACACAAAGATGAATTTTTTTCTACTCTTGTAGATCAAACAAAATAAACAATAAAAAGGTGATATGTTAGTTCAGTCTTCAGACTCCTGTTTCAAAGCCCTTTCTTGTGATGATTCAAAGTGCATTTCTATTTATACTTTAACCACATCACCCACCTGTAATACAGTATCATGGACCCGCCCCACAGCACAAGAACTGAACTTGACTATTAACTAAACTCTACATACATCTACACTTATGCTTGACTCACATTCCCTGTCTTAGTGAGCCAGGTGTGATGTCTACTTAAACTCACAACAACAAGGGGAGACAGCCACTACCTCCACTACACTCTGCTCTTCTGCTACGTACTCACCACAGCACTCAGCCTGATGCCATTCCCTGCAGTGGTACTGATAGGCGCAGAGTGGGACAGAAGCACAACAGTGGGAGAATGTCTTTTCAAACAACAGTGTGTCGCATGGGCAGAATTCACAGTTTATAGTAACAGCACTCGTCCATCCCAAACAAGGAGCTACTTATGTCATCTGAGGGCAAGACCTAAACTCCCCCGACTGAGGAATAAAACAAACTTTTACACATTCAAGCTTTTTGTCTGAGTGATTTGTGCGTGTGAAATTATGATATGAAAATGAAAGATAAGTACACAACCAGCTCATATAAACTTTAAGGATGTAACATAAAAAATGTTAAAAATCTCATCTTTAAAGCTACTAAAATCAGTTTTTTTATCTTTTTTTTTTTTTTAGATTTTCATCATGGGATATGAAAAATTACTACATTAGGTAGTGCACGTTACATCAGCAGACAGTCATCCCTTTAATCGTGTACCATATTGCCACATTGAAAAGGAGTTCCTATTTTAGAATAAAAATGGAATAAATTGCATCGAAGGGCAACAGGCCCCTTCTCTGACAAAACTTATTTACACACAATAAGCCACACCACAAGTGACCAAATTAATAATCAGAAAAATGACATTAATTTTGAATTACTTAGGAATAGAAGGAAGTAAATGAAAAAAAAAATATAAATAACAAATGCAGTTTAATTAAAAAGAACAGTGATTTAAGTGTTTGCAGTGTCAATACGTGCTGCATCTATATATAGTTTAAAAGGCTGTCAGGATTTGTGGAAGGCCTGGAGGTGATCTGATTTTCTCAAGTCTAATGCACTGCATTAATTTCCTGAGTCCATCTATTACATATGGGTGGTGAGGAGTGAATTCAAATCTGAATATAATTAGGTTAAATTAGTGCTTTCCTCCATTTAAACATCTTGTTTTTTAAGGACTTTAGACTAGACAATAAATTAGTAGTGAGGTCATATTAAGCTTTGGGAGATAGTTAAATCTTCTGAAGCTGAAAAGACAAAACAATTTATAAAAGTATTAACTCACAGTCTGCATTTTACAGAAAGCTGCCTGACCAAGTTGATTGTCACTTGAAGCCAGTGATATACTTGCTGTTCATCCCGGTGTTCACATTTGCGTCTGTTGGCATTGTGAGCATTGGATTTGTTGGATTTGTATCGAGATATAACATATGTACGTTTTTCATTTTAAGTTTTAAATAAAACATTAATTCATTCATTCAATAAAGCATTCATTCATTCTTGTTTATACTCTTGCCTGTATGTGGCGTGTGTTACTGGAAGACACCACTAGAGGGCTCTGTCAGCAGGTTAGTTCATGTTGAGATGAGCACCTTTACAAACAAAACTTAACTGAAGCTGCTATAATGTGAAATTTTTGAGTGTGTTTAGCTTTGAGACCTGAAGCAAAGTCAAAACAGCTTATTTGAGGATGGTGATGATTTTGAGATGCTTGACTGATGCCCTAAAACTGTTGATTAATTTCAGGTAAAGATGGGCAATGATTTGAAATTATGGCAACAGGTTCCAGTTTTTAAAAGTCTGAGGCAGAAATTTAATGTTCAGTTAATTTTAGTCCAAAGCAGAATTTAAAAAACACTGAAAATAAGACTATATGTCTAAAAAGGAAAGGAAACATCTGCTTCATGGTACTTTTATTTATTTTTTGGAGGAAAAAATAATTTAGCCATAATTTTGATGAACAGTAGTACTGCTGAAAAACTCAAAGCCTTGAGTAAATAGTGTATTTAATTATGCCGTAGCTCTTGTGGCAACTAAGCAAGTGCATCTTTAAGAGAAGTATAAACAGTTTAAGATGATGATGGTTTCATGTTTTCTTGTATGTCCATATGGGTGATTCAGGGTTTGTCAATTTAAATTTTAAATCTATAAAACTAAAAATTGTTTCAGTCCAATCTTCTTTAGTTGGCAGGAACGTTTTCTTCTCATCACTATTACCTGTTTCCATAAAAGTAACCAGTTGTTTAAACATGTGTCCCTCTGCATCTGTTGTAAGTGTGTACATACCCTGTAGGTTGGAGAGAGCGTATTCCAGCCCCTTCATGGCCTTCACCTGGTTGCTCTTGAATCGAGCCAAACCAAACTCCTGAGAAAAGACAAAACAGGAAACCGCTTTACATGAGCAGGTGATGGCTGAGCTGAGCGAGCAGCGCTCTCTCTCCTTTCTCTGGGGATTTAAAGCAAGTCTGGCATCTTACAAAACATCTAATAATAACAATTCTGGGTGAACATATTTTTGGCTCAGTTTTTACTTCCCCCCCCTCAAATCTTAAACTTCTTTATTTTGGTGCTTGGACTCAGACTCCCACACCACAGCTGTTTATACTGTGACCTACAAATCCAACTGAGGCCTTAAAATAGGAGTTTGTACATCACAGTCTAAGATAAAGTAAATGTAGCTACATGGACTGAAGCAGAGGAAAATCTTTTTAATACTTTAAAAGCAGAACCAAAGTCCTTGTGTGTTCTATAACACTCAGTGCTGCAGATTCAGTCTTAACCCTTTAACTCCTACAAGTATTTAAGAAACATTGTTCTGTTTGATTTTCATCTGTTTAAGACAACTCATTAAGTTTTTCTTGTAATCTGCCAAATTTTATTGTATTACTAACATCTACCAAATGGTTTAAGTTGTAGTTTATGGTGGACGAGGTTATTACAGAGAAACAGCCAAAAAGTACAAAAAACAAGTAAAATGTCTCATATTTTTAGAGATAACATCTCTTTTTTAACATGTTACACTTTCATAGAAGCTATTTTTGGTTGCCTTCACCCCTGATCTCAGCGTTGCTCAGTGCTCAGTTAAATCAGCTTCTTTAAAAAGAGTGTTTTATTCTTTTGATTTTTATTAGAATTTATAAAATCAGATAATTACAGCGGCTGCATTGACATCTCTGGCTATTTTATTGAGATACTGTCAGCATGATATCACTATCAACAGATAAAAGCTCATTAAGCTAACTTCTGATTTCCACAGGTAATTTTCTGTGGATGTTTACAGCCGATTTGTCCGCCCTGAAAAATCACACATTGTGTCGTAAATGTGAGCACTTTAAAGCTGAATCAACAGAGCGGCCTCGGCATTTAAACTATAAAAAAAAATCTTAAGAAATAAAGTTTTAGGTCTGAATTTGGAAAATCAACTAATAAACCTGTTTGTAGACATGATCATTATTTTCAATTTGAATTTTCAACTTCCTCAGAGAAACAGCCACGTTTAAGAGCTCATAGCCAACAGAGGCTGCTGTTCTCTAGTTCTTAAAAACTAAGAATGAACTTTAATTTTACAAACAACAATAACTGAAAAAAAAAATTCTGTCTTGTTTTTAATTGATTTATTTAATACCAATCTGTTGATTAGGGTCTATTATGCAAAAATATGTTGTAATTATGGTCTCACCTCTCAAACTTTTGCTGGACTAGCCCACATAGAGTTTTGTGTTTCTGTTTTACCGAGTGTATGGAGACTCAAAATCCTTCGAGCCACAATGGAAACCAGAGCATTTTTTAAGCATGACATACAGAATAGATTGATTGTGGTTTAGAGTTCAAACTTGGTATTTTTATCAGCAAGACACAGCTGCTGTTCAAAGGAGGCTGCAGTACCTGAATGGGTCTGGAGAAACCATAGACACTTGAGGATATCCACGCTTCCCGCTTCAGCTGGGTGGAGGCCTGCTGGTCTGCGGAGTCTTGGAAAACACAACGCTCTTCGACCGACTGACATGAAAGAGAACAAAGGGACAGCAAGGTTAATATAAAGCTGAGGCTTTAGAAAGGTCAGATCACAAAAAAATTAAAACATTTTGTTATATTGAGTCAGCATATCGTACAGTGTGGAAATTTTCTCCTGTTTTTATTTTGACTTTTTTCAACTATTCAGTCCATCACTGTTTAATCTTGTGAGGAATATAAGATCCATTCCAAGCACTTAATCTAAAATCCAAGCTCTTATTAAACCTTTAAAATACCCTGGTGAAATTTAAGGAAGTCAGTTTCATTTCGACTTTAAGAATTTAAGAGGACAGCATCTTGAATGTTACCCTGATCCTTTTGAATATATAAAACATATAGTTACATACTCTACTTTGAAATATACAGCAATGCCTTGTTGAAAACATAAATGCAAACATAAGAAGTTCATTAGCTTCACTTCCTGCTAATTTACAGTCCAGCAGATTAAAAACAAAGAGGAATCACTCCACCCTCTATTTACACGCAAAACACAAAATCTAGATTCTGAAGGAAGCAGATCAAAAAGCTGCATAACATACAAGTCACGACAAGGCCCTCCTCCCTGACAGATTATTAGACATGATCTGTGTTCAAACGCTGCTTTAGATCAGACAAGCTAAATACTTATTTCCTCCTTGACAGGGTCGGTACATAAAGCACATGTGGCCACAGAGCAAAAACACAACTTCCTTGGCGACTGTAAAAGTGTCAACAGATTAGTTACACTCTGACACCTTTCCAGAACTGGCTACAACAGCTCTGTAATTTTTTAACACAAAAAATCCCTTTTGATTTAAACTGTTACCTTATCCACATCAGACTTTTACTAAGATGTATAAAAAGTTGTTGTTTTTTTTAAATCATGGAAATAAGACACGACCATAATGAAACAGGACAATTGTTAATAAGTATACTAATATGTTTATGAATATAAAAACAGACATGAACAGCGTAACTGTAAAGCAGTTTTTCCATCATTACTGACACGTGGGTAATCAAAAGACTAAATCCAAAATCAGAATATTTTCTCTAATAGCAAGACATCTTGACCGCAGTTCATATTCAATTGTGTTATAATGCAATAAGAAGCACTGAGAATGTTCTTTTCTCCTCAGACCTGTGTGACTGTTTTTATCGACCACTTGAGGGCAGCAGAGAGCAATTTCAGACAAAAAACTTGACATGGCACCAAACTCCAGAGATGATCTGGCTAAGACATTTTCACTTAAAATAAAAATCATACTCCCTTGCTAAGATGTAACTGTGTTCAGCACCCTTAAAATTTAAGTTGATCTCATAATAACAGCTACAGGATAAAAACATCAGCCTCCTTAAATGTAGATAGATCGCTTTGTTTCTGAGCTTTTCAGCTGTTTGGTATCTGACAGCAGCAGCAGGGGCTGGAGGGTTTGGAATTAATTTTAGTTGAAGATAGATGATGGTTGTCAAGAAGCAGTCCTTCTCCAGGGGGCTACTTGTGTGTGTGTTGCTCTCTCACACACACATGCACAACCATTACCGTTGTGTATTAGCACTGCGCTCGCTCAAGGCAATGCTGCGCAGAGGATTTGTGACGTGAGTCGGTTCGTTCAAGATAAACTTATATTTCAGAAAAGTGAATGCACTTAAAAACACACACAGGTAGTGTATTCTAAAACTGTGGTATTATTTTCTAAAGGGAGTTCTTGTAGGCAGAGAAAACACCCTTTGTGCTTGGTATGATACTTCCCTGTTTGCAGCTATTTCTGCCTAACAGACTCTTACAGACTGTGGCTTACTGAGGGAGAGGAGAGAACTTTCTATTGCATCTAATTTACTTAGTGTCCATATGGAGCTCAAGAGCCCTACTTCAAAATACTGAACTGTCCCTTTAAGCAGACTGCTGCTGAATTTTCACCATCAGAGGACATTTTTATACATATGATTTCATTATGATCAAATCCGTCTTTGTTACATGTAAAAATGTATTACTGACAACACGACAAGAAAAACTTTGTCATGTTCATGTAATTAGTTTTGTGCTTTCAGTGAGACAGTCACCTTCAAGACTCTCAAAGTGGAGCGTCACATCTATTTATAAATACATTTACTTGAGTTTTATGAGTACACCATAGGCTTGACTGAGGAAGTCTGCAGGCAAGCTATAAGTGTGCTATATGACTGCTGAAAGGCAACCAAAAAAACAGCTGTGGAAAGCCACCTAGCTTGTTATCATTAAGCTCAAGTGACGTGCATCACTTCAGCCACATCCGCATGAATTACACGGTTGAAACACCAGATCACTCTTAACCTTACTTGATTAAATTTCATTGTTTATGTTCATCATATTTTTAGTACTTGTTCATTCTATGACCATAAAGTTTTTATTGTTTTCAACTTCATAATTTTAAATTTTCTGAACATTCTTTTAAAATATTTTTTTAATGCATCTTTTTATTTTTATTTCTTTATGTCTGTTAATTCTTGGTTTTATCTGCATTTTCTATTGTTTCTTTCCTTTAATATTTCCACCAGTCATCTTGATTTTATCATTTCTTTTACTTTAACTATTTTGTGTGTATCAGTCTTTAAATCCGTCTTGACATCTTTCCTACCATCAGTAAAATTACAGTGGAGAACTACTGAGTAGATACATCTTCTCTGAGTATTTATCTGCTAAGCAGTTGTAAGAATAGTGAAATGTGCTATATAAATGAAGTTTGATTGGTGATTGATTTAATAAATACAGGACATAGTTGCCTCAAAGAAGTAAGATTCATAATTAAGAAGACTTGCACGTAGGACTTTGAAACAGCTTAAAGACACGTTACCATGAGGGTGGTGTGGTTGAGGTTCCAGGTGTAAGTGGTCAGGCTCCTGTTGACAGGGTCCACGATGGAGTCCTCAACGATGTACACAGAGCGAGACATGCCAGAGGGAAAGATGTGCTCGGCCCAGCGAGGCAGTCTGTTGGTCTTCATTAGGAGGCGTCTGGAGAGAAGCTTGTGGTCAGGGGTTACCTCCCGGTAGACAACGTCCTCTGTGAGAACATGGGTGCTGAATGACATAAACACACAGTCATGTCACTGTCAGACTTCTTCTGGAAAACAATCTTTCCTTCAGTAAAGGTCAAGTGCTGTTCTATGTATGGTAACATTAACTGCCCAAAGTTCAAGTTTGACGTCAGTTGTTCACATCACATACTGCAAAGAAATGGGGTAAAGAGAATGTGTTTGCAGAAGAAAAAACACTGGTACAAATGCAATTGAAGGCTTTTACACTAACTTTAAACAATCAAAAACAAAAAAAAAACCCACAAAAACTGCTAATGTATTTCATTCTTTCAGGATGAGGAGTGTCAAAGATGAGCTCTTCTGCTTTTGGCTGAAACTAGAGTGAGGTACAGTGGTGAAGAGGAAGTTAAAATATGTAGATATGGCACATGGTAGTAATTTATGATATGGTTCTGTTTGCCCATTCCAACAGTGTAAGGCTGAAGAGAAAATAACTTCAATAGTGAAACATATCTACTCATTTTTAATGGTGTGAGGCCAATCTCTGTTCAATAAAGTTATCACTGTATGTTTCCTTACTGGTTATGAGATCTTGACTTGTGCAGACAGATCAAATGTCAAATCTTAACTAATAACACGGCTGCATAGGGATATTTAATGAGCTCAAACATGAATCAAAATTAAAAAAAAATAAATCACCAAAATGATTCAGCTCTGGGAAACTTCATATTTATTGCAGTACTGGGTTTCATATCATTATGTGCATTTTCAAACTCAGGCACTTTTCATGGGACCATTCAGGAAACAGTCATATTGTGGCACAACATTTTGGGCATATTTACTGTTGGTTGACTAAAATTGGATTTAAGAACTGGTTCTAGCTGAGAGCTGGTTCTAACCAGTTTAAGGCACCAGTTTCTTTAGCTTTCCGTAACCACTGCTTCCCCATTTTTTTTTTCATATATCCTTTCATATACAAAATGCTTTACCAAAACAGCCAAAGATTCACAATGAGCACTTTTTCTTTTTTTAATGTATTTTTTGGGCATTTTGTGCCTTTATTGATAGGAGAGACACAGTGGATAGGCTTGTGAAAGGGGGTGAGAGAGTAGGGAAAGACACTCTGCAAACTGGTCACAGGCGGGATTCCAACCTGGACTGGCAGAAGCAAGTACGTGGCCTGGTTGCTGACCACTCCTCCAAACCAGCACCCCATGAGCACTTTTTCTAAACCCAACAGCTACACAGAGTTGAGGGAGTGAGCTTGTGATCTCATCTAAAGCTACGCAATAAACAAACCATAAATGTTATTTCTGTTAAGATCGCATATTCTAAAAGCTTAAAAAGATCATTTGACACAATGACAGCACTGACAAATAAAGTAATCAGGATACCTGAATGGGTTTGGATACCTCTGCCAAAAAGCAGAGACAACATGGTCCCACGTACTCCTGATGTCTGCGTGATTACAGAAATACTTGACCATCCTTCTCCCGCTTGTCCACAGGATGGCATAAATCCTGAATCCTGGGGCTTTCCAGCGTGATGACACAAGTCAGAAAAATCTCAGATACTGACTCCATCCAAAGTCTGGCTGAGCCCTGCAAATGTGAAAAATACATACAAAATATCTTTGGTCATAATTTAAACAAAGTAAAAAGACATTCAATCATAGTAAGTGTTTATGAAGTTTTAATCTGTGAGAGAGTGAGCAACAGTGATTAAAATTACTTGTGTATCTGTATTAGTTATTAGTAGTTATGATTTAATAATTGTTAACAGTCTACACTTTCATACAGTTTTTAATTAAATGCATTGATAGTACAAAGCATACCACAATAAGCCTTAAGAAACAACCTTCAGCTGGTCTTGTACCCTCTTTGTTCTACTTTGTTTTTTTTTTTTTTGTTTTTTTTTTTTTTCTATGTATTTATTTTATTATTTTTCTTTGGTGTATGTCTCACTGATGCAGTGAGGTTGTGTATCTTAAATTTGTCTTATTTTGTATTGACTGTTGGTTGGGCTTTATAATACAAGTTAAAACTTAATAAAAGTTAAATCATAAAAAAAAAGAAACAACCTTCAGCAGCTACTACCGTTTTATGAATGCTGTATTTACAAAAATGTTTTTTGCTTGTATCTTTTCCCCGATACCCTAAAGCAGTGCTGTTTGGCGGTTACTCTAACGTGTGACCTTGACGTGTGGTTTCACACTGGGGCCGAGAGATGCACAGTTTTTAATCATATGGATATCAAAACAGACACAGGGTGACTGTTTTTTTGTATTGGTATAGCTGAAGTCAACATTGATTCAAAGTAGAAAATATCTGTAGAGGCTGATGTGCCATGTGTTGACTGTTTAGGCTCCAAAACACTGACAGTAATGTACTGATTCATCAAAAGAGATCTCTTGATATAATTAGTCTTAAATAGATATTTTTAGTTTATTAGGCCCTATTTTATTTTACAGAAGAACAGCTATAATCATAACAGTGTCCCCGTATCATTCATTTGGAGTGGCAGCACGTCCTTCTGTCATATAATCGCAAAATATATTCATGGAATTATTGTCCCGCTCATACAATCAGGGTTCAAATTTGAACTGGAGGTAAAAATGTAATATTATGTGTCTCATAACATAAAAAACATTTCAACACGATGACCAAACTAACTGGGACAGTACGTTGTATGTTAGCGTCACAAATTATTGGCAGGCCACCTTGAACAGCTGATAAACCTTCGGGAAACACTGACAAGCAGATATCAAATGACTCCTAATTTGCCTCTTCAGCACACTGTCCCAAATTTTCCAAATGTATCTGAGTAATTCAGTCATTACTCTCCGTCTCCTCTGGTTCAAAAATATCAAGGACCAATGGATTTCTGGAATTTTGGATACCACCAATCAAGTGTGAAAGAAAATGTGAATACAGGAATATATGCATAGATATGATATTTGACTTTGCTATACTGTATCTATGTCTTGTGGTACAGCCTAAATATTTTAATAGTAAAAAAATCAAAGATATTCTGTGCTTCCGTTTAGTATACTGGCTCTCCACCTGCTTGTTGGCAGCAGGCATTCAGCAATGTGATTGTCCATCTCTCTGTAACGTTTTGTCTGCTGATACTTCATAATTGAAACAGACAGTGAAGTTCATCCATGCAGCAGAAGCCATGGCGTATGGAAATAACACGGCTATGTTTAATGTGGGGTCTTAATGACATGACCCGTTTTCACAGTTTTAGTGTTTAGTTTGGGAGTGGCATGGTGATACAGCAGGTAGTCCACGTGCCTCACGGCAAGGAGGTTGCTGGATTAACACCCATGCTGGTCGGGGCTTTTTATGAATGGAGCATGCATTTCCTCCCTGTGCATGCATTGATTCTCTATGGACACTCTAGCTTCTTCCCAGACCAAGAACACGCTCGTGAGGTTGACTGGTGACTCCAAATTGCCCGTTGGTTTGAGTGTGAGTGTTTTTCTGTCTCTCTATGTGGGATAAGCATTCCAGAAGATAGATGGATGGATGGATATTTTAGGTTGGTCTGCTTTATTGACTGCATTAATGTTTTATATGCTGATATCAGGGCTGGGCGATATGGACTAAAAATAAAATCCCGGATTTTTTCCCCACAAAACTCGATTTAAGACTTTGTTTTTTTTCCCTCTCAAAGCAAAAAACTCAAAGTGACACAAAATAACATGAATCAAGTTCTACCTTTATGCTGTCAAAATATATTCCTAAATTGATCAGAATTTCCCTCTTAAAATTTAAAGTGTTTGTCATAAAATGTTGATTATGTAGTTCTCACGCAGGCAGGTTTGCCTACATAAACACTGAAAGCTGCAGGATTTTCACAGCTTGTTAACATGTTTCTCTCGGATCAATATTTAATCTAATTTTTTTTTTTTTATTCAAGCCTATAAAAGTGCTTGTACAAAACCTGACAGGGCCACCATTCTTAAAACTGTGAAGTTTCAGTGATTATAGTTTTTCAAACCTTGCAACTATTTACAAATTAAGTAAGTGAATGAAAGAAAACTCAGTTTGAACTTTTAAATCATCTGCAGAAAATCATTTGAATTAATAGATTTAATCAATATATTGCTCAGCCCTAGCTTTTTTATGGAGTGTCTGAGGCAAATTTACATCCAAGGTAGGAGCAAACCTTGGACAAGCAAAATCCCTTGCTTGTAGGTTTAGTCTGTGCTCAGATGTTATTAGGTGCTCTTAATCTAAAGCATATTTTACATGACTGCGAGCAGAATAAAGAAGTTGGTAGTGGTGTATAATGATGCTTTCAGAAAATCACTGAAGAGACAGAGACAGTGCTGAGTGAGTAAGATGTTTGTCACTTCTAGGAAATGACGACACTTCTTTCATTTAAATCCAGACTGAGAGCATCTGAGACAGCCTCCCCAAACTGTAACTGTTTTTGTAATATTAATTGTTAATTGTAAATAGTTTTAATTTTACGGTGTAACTTTGCTGACTCTTGACCAGGACTCCCTTGAAAACAAAGGTTAAATAAATAAAAAAAAACTCTTCAGGTTGCTTGAGAAAATTGTGTTTAAATTACATGAAGACTTGGTCCCTCTGAAAATGAAATCATCAAGTCTCTGGCTAGATATTAAGCTTCAGTTATGAAGAAACTGGTAAAGCTGTCTCTTGAAGGTGGTCTAAATGTTTTACACATTTATGTACTATAGAACTACACTTACTGTGCTCTGTGGGGCTCTACGGCTATAACTTGTTTTATGTATATATTAGGGGTATCCCGATACAAGTATTTCACCTCTGATACGATACCGATATTGCAGCCTTGAGTATTGGCTGATACCGATATCAATCCGATACGATATCAGCAGGAATCATACAGACTTTTATTACCTATTTTGTAGTATGGACTGTAAGAAAAGGCTTGATCAGGTCAGATTACTCAAACAGAGAACAGTAGTCAGCAGTAGTAGGTATGAGAAAAACTGACCCATTTGATATTAACCAATAGGTTAAATAAATTTTAACCTTAAACATAAGAATATACTACAATTAAAACAACATGAATAAAAAATATTAGAAGACCCTGAAAAGTGACCACAATAAATCAAACAAAAACATATTTCACCAACTGCAAAATAACCACTGTGTTGAACTTAAACATAAGCATATTCTACAACTGGATAAAATAAAAAATAAATATATTATAATGGACTGCTTGTATTGGAGTGCTGATATCGGAGATTTAGGATGCAGGCCGATATAATCCGATATTTGTTTTTTTGACCGATATCCGATATCAATATCGGATCGGGACATCCCTAGTTTGTTAACATTGTTTTTTATATATGAATGTGTTGTATTGTTTTATCTAGATCACAAGTCTGTAATTAAAAAGTGATTTGATCTGATACACAAAGACACAAAACGTGCAAATATTGGGTGACTTGGATTTCTTATTTAAAAAGCAATGTAATTGTACTGTCTCTATAATCCCGTCTAAGCTAACTATTCTGCTGTTGTTACACGTGTTTGTTATCTCGGTATATACAGCATTGTTTACCTTCAGCTGAAAAACTGTCGATATGATCTCTGTTCCTTATCCCTCAGCCCTCTTTGCCCTGGTTTGTGACACTTTGGTTTCCTAGAAAGCTGGTTTAATATTTATCTTGAGTTAACAAGCAGGCAAAAACAGAACCAGCAGCTCAACAACCACTACCTCACACTGATATGAGTGCTACAGTGTAAAGATGCCAACAGACCGGTTACATTACACTGTAACATAACTTCACATTGACATATCAGCTGTGCACATATGTTGTTCAAGTTAAGCTAGCCCACAGCTAATTAAAGAGCATCTTCACTTCAGCCGAGAAAGAAACAAGAAAAGACCTACCTGAATAGACTGTTAGGAAAACCCAGGCCTCTGATTCCTCACAGAAACAGATACTTGTGCCTGAAGCCCAATGCTACATCGACAGAGGTTAATTGAATCATCATGTGACCGGGCGGTGAGGAGGGTTAATGCTCCTGTCCTCTTCGTCTGCTGCTTCTGCTTCTTCTTCGGCTTGGGTTTCTTCTTCGTGGGATTAAATGCGTCAAACCGGCAAGTTTGTTTCATTTCGCCACCTACCGTACGGGTGTAATAATCCTGACACTGTGACGTAGCTCTTAAAGGGATAGTTCAGTGCTTTTGACGTTGCCTGTGACAGAGCCTTTCAGTATGAGGTTAAAGGGACAGTTCAGTATTTTTGAAGTGGGGTTGTATGAGCTCAATATGGCCACTAAGAACATTAGATACAGTAGAAAGTTCTCTCCTCTCCACCAGAAAGCCACAGACTGGAAGAGTCGGTGACGAAGAAAAGACGCTAACGGAAAAGTACCGTACCGAATTTAAAGGCTATTTTCTCCACCTACAAGAACTCAAATCAAAAAGTAATACCACAGTTTAAGAGTACGCTACATATGAATTTATTGAAGTACATTAACCTTTCGGAAATATAAAGTTTATTCTGACCTAAGCCAACTCACGTCGTGTGTCCCTCCGCTAAATCACTCCGCCGTAGTTAGCTAGCGGCTTCGAATGCCTGTTTTAGACTAATTAACAGCACACTATAAGACAAATATTTCTGAGACGGGTTTTTGTGATGCTTCCCTTGATGCAGAAACAGATGTGCATCATCTAGAACTCAGCTTTCACCGTATTCCTCTGCGTAACGAAGGCATGCAGTTACATCGTATAGTGAATGCATCTCTCGTTACCTGTTACCTGACAGATATATATATATATATATATATATATATATATATATATATATATATATATATATATAGTGGCCATATGGAGCTCATACAACCCCACTTCAAAAATACTGAACTGTCCCTTTAAGGTCAATAGAGTGGTGCAGGAATAGGGTAGGTTTTACACCAGAAGATAGACCATTAACACATTTAATTATCTCAGGAACATAAGTACCTGAGATATCGGCCAAGATTTGACACAACAAACACAATCAACCAATGCAGAAATCTAGGATACATTTTGAGGCTTCAATGACACTAAGTGGAATGTCATCAGCATAGAGTTGACATGACACATAATAGAAGGTTGGATGCCCCAAAGGGAAGCAGACACAAAGCAAATACAGAAAAGGGTGTCCGCAAGGGTTGGTCACTTATTGAAATTAATCGTTTACAATAATGTCCCTAAACTATTTTACACTGACAAAAACCCAATTATGCAGTTTGGTTTACTCATCTTAATTGTCCCATATCCTGGTGTTTTTGACCGTTCACAATGGGAGATGAAACAAAGCAATTATCACATTGAAATACGATTATACTCAATCCATCAAACTGATGAAGTACAAATACTCTGAAGAATAATATGAAGAACTCCAAACAATCCTCAGTAGTGTCTCAGATTTTTATTTCAGGCATCCTTTTTGTTTTTTGTTGTTTTTACTTTTGTTCTTTTCTTTTTGAATTATTTTCCTTATTTTCTCCTTCATTATCATGGAAGAGTATAGGGCCATGTTAGAAGGAGAAAAAATGGGCAAATAGAGATTAAAGTATAAATTCCATGATTAAAGTTGAAATGATAAGAGTACAGTTGAAAATACAATTTTGTGATAAAAGTCCAAATGTCAAGGCAAAAGTCAAAGGGGTGAGAAAAAAAGACAAAATGTCGAGAATGAAGTCGAAATACATCGTATGTTGACATTATTCTCGAGTTTCAAATTTTTTCAGGAGATTTTTAGTTTCATCTCATCATTCTGAATTTATTCACAAAATTGTATCTCAACTTTATTGTCAACAGTTCAACTTTTGTGTCATCATTTCAAATATCAAACTTTTGCCTGTATTCTTGTCATTTCGGCTTTAATCTCGACCTGTCTTTTCTCCCATCTGATATGGCCCGAATACTCTTCTGTACATTATAATTATAATTATTATAATTATTACTATTGTTTCTTATTTTTGTCTTCCTCAGCTCAAGCCAGCTAACTGAATTTTCTGAATGTTTGTTAATGTCATGGAGAAAACCCTCCGGCCCTGTAGGTGTCGCATTCATAATTGTCGTAGACTTCCGCTGTGTCACTTCCGCCGCTCTTCTTCTTCGTTGTTGTTCTTGCAGCAGTGCTGGGGGAAGTGTCCTCCATGGTGTCATTGTCGGCCTGAAGAGGTTGAATACTCAGATTGTAGAAATGTCTGGCTACACAGCAGACGAGAAGCTCCGTGTGGACCAGCTGTCAAAGCTCCGGAGACAGTGGCTGAAGGACCAGGAGCTCAGCCCGAGGGAGCCCGTCATTCAGGCCAAAGCCCAGGGCCCCATCGCCAAGTTCTGGTCTGGTTTTCTGGAGCCCAAGAGCCTGTGGAGACTTTACGTGAGTGCTAACGCGAGCTAACACCAGCGCAGTAAAAATGACACGAATGTTTACTATGTGGTCATTTACACACTTAAAGTCACATTAACACACGCGAACGGAACTGAGGACAGAAACCACAGCAGTCCTGTGTAGGGATGGGAATCGAAAACCAGTACCAAAAACAAAAACAACTCCCTCATATCGTCTGTCTTTTTGCTCATTACTTCCTTCCACTGACATGAGTCGGAAGTGGTAAAAATGATGGTTTAATTTTCGGCCAAAAAAAAAGTCGCAGCTTTGAATACATGACAACACCGGACACTTACAGAAGCATTTGTATATGCAACCCAGCATCGGATCAGAGGTGCCATGTGTCTGATATTGTTGCCACTGAAAATCAGCAGGAATCATCAAATAATTGTATTGACAAGCAGAACTGGGAATGGCATTAGTATCAATAAAATCTTATCAATTCCCATCCCTCGTTGTGTGAATGTATGCACTAAATCTTGTCACTGTATTGAATTTGACCCTTATTTTTATTCCTATTCTAATTAAATGTGATTGTTTTGCACCAGTTTACCAAGTAAGATTCCTTGTATGTGCACATGTACCTGGTAAATGCAAATTCCATTTCTGAATTTTGATTCTGAATTTGTAAGATGTATTTTTATGATTTGCACTAATTCATTGATTCACTAATACCAATATCGATAGCCTACTGATGTTTCTGTTGAGGGCACGAGGTTTTTTATTTAACTAAAATCAACCTGGTCCTTTCATGGTAACACTCCATTTATGTTAGAAACTGAAAAGCCATTTTGATCGGAGTCACTGATGCTTTTGACTTATAAATGCCAATGTTACATCTGATAAATAAGATACAGTATTCTAGGAGATTGCTTATGGTCAAAATGTTATCTGTATTTATCTGCAACAAAAGTTCATAACTGCCTTTGCCTTTAATTTACTATTGGAGAATATATCTACCACTAGAGATAGTGCCCCAAAATCAATGTGAATCCCTAGTTTGAACGGGAATTTTGATATGTTACACTGAGACCTAAAGTTATCTGAAAATAACACCAAAATATTAAGAAATGGTTGGGATGCATGATGCAAGATTTTTTGTCTTTGGTATCTGATGTTTCTATATTTCCAATTTTGTTTTTATACAAATGCTGTTTACTATTGGTGTTATTGGCAAGTATTTGTAGATTTGTTTATTTTTAAAAGAAGGAAATGGGACAGTACATGTTAATGAACATATAAATGTAAACATGCGAGATTATAGCCGTGTGGCTAATTTCCATCTCTAGTCCCATTGGGGAAAACAACGATATGAAACAAAGCAAACACAGTTGATCATCAAAAAACATTTAAAGTGCAGAGTGCTAAGGTGTAAAATTACTGCATTGCAAATTGCCCCAAAAATATATAGTGCTATTTTGATTACCTAATGCTCAGTTGCGTATTACAATAATCTAATACCAGCGATGGTAATTTGTGATACCTAGAGAATACCTAGGAATATAAAGTGTTAGTTGCATTGCACATGGCTCAGTAAAAATTGGAGATGGAGCCTTTGACAAAATAGATACATAGGACAAATACACAAATTTAGGCGTGGTTATGGCAACAGTGTTGGTTTTCCAGTAGCCAAGCTTTAAGCTGTTTGGTAAAAGAGGTCAGGGTTGAGAGTTCGCATATTGTGTTTGGAACTGAGTTCCAGGTATGAGATGCACGGACAGAAAAAGTGGCTTGACTATAGGCACTTTTTCTAAAAGGAACAACACATTCACCTCTGGAACCAGCTCTAGTTGATCTGTTTGAGTGTTTTTCACAAATTCTTGTAGTGGAGGTGGTGCTTGGCCATGGAGGATTTTATACGTCAAGACAGTATCGGTGTGTTTGATAGTGTTGTCCCAGTAGTAAGTATCTGTTAATACAATACAATGACAGGGTTGACAGTATGATGGGCGATATGTCACAATAAGCCTTTTCTTACAATTTTTCGTTACCACATTAAAGAATACAATAATAATAACAATAATGATGCTGTACTTCATTATAAAAACAGACATCTAGACTTTTCAGAATGCATACATATTCTGTAAAGAAAAATCTCTGAAGCCTTTCTGAGAGCTGCAGACAGCACTGGAGGGCAATGAGGTCCAAGTTGAGCCTATAAAAAAAATGACTTATTTTTTTAAGGACTTTATAATTTCTAGTTGAAATCATTTCTCTGACCAAACACAAGATTTGAAGGTTGATCCTTTTCCTTATCATCCTGATGTTCACCACAGAGGAAAAGAGTTAGACTTGAACTTGTCACAATGACCAAGTTATTTTACATTTGTACAATAACAACAAAATTAATTTCAATTTACTTTGTGAAAGCAAACATTAGAAGTGAATTAGGACAAACACCTGCTCTTCATATTTACATATTCTCATGTTTTTTATTGCTCAAGCATCCAAAACTGCAAATGAATCTTCCCACGCTGTCCACAGAGTAAATGTCTTTTGATAACATTTAAAGTTTTTTATTGGTTTATCCTTCACTTATGCTGCAGTCTTGTGAAATAAAATTTACTTGGTTGTGAAGCTTTGGTACTTGTTAATAATGCTGATCATTAGTTTGAACTGACTCACCATAGAAGTTGAAAAGCTATTTTTTAAAAGTATTGGGCTACTTAAAATTTGACAACCGTACACTCAAAAATAGCAGAACATATCAAATTAATAAGTTGGCTTTTTTATTGTTGTGCTGAACAGACGAACATGTATACATATTTTGCATCATGTTTGGGTTAGATGAGTAAAATAAAGATGACAAATAACTGATCACACTTTGAATGTTTAGAAAAGATTCTTTCAATTCTTGTCCAAGATCTCACATTATCATCAGATTGTCACAATATGTAAACTAATGTTTACATTATATACAGTATGACATGTACACGATGTATTCATTTACATATTAAGATTACATTCTTGCAGCTTAAATTGGTTTTATGTTGCTTTAAAAACATGAATTACTTGATGATACTTCCCAAACCATTTAGATCAAACACTCCATTGTATGTCTTTTTCAAAAATGAAGCATTCTTGTTTTGTTTAATCACCCTGCTTTACAATCAGGGTTCAAGCGTAATCACTGTCATTCATTGAAGACCATTGAATCAAGTCAAATGAAAACTTTAGTATTATTACTTACATTTGTGCTCTTCCTGAATGTCAAGGCAAATTGAAAACTGCTTGTTAGCCAACCTATTTAGTATCATTTAGAAATGTCATTGTTTTGCAGTAGTAAGACCGAACACTGGTTGATTGTCCTAATGTTAGGTGAATATTTACCCTCCATGTTTTGTCTTTACAGACCTACAAAGCATACAAAGGTGGAGTCTTCACATTAACACGGCTGCTGATACCTGCTTGGGTCATTCACTACTACGTCAAATACCATGTTTCGGTAAGTGAACAGATATCAGGGCTGAACGATTTGAAAAAATAATCTAATTGCGATTTTTTTCCCCAATATTGCGATTTACTCTGTGATTGTTTTAATGTTCCTCATCTTATGTATTCTTGAACAAACATAAGCATTAGATGTTTTTATAGTAAAACCAATATGACATTAAAACAATCTAAGGATAAAATATTTGGGAAAAAGTGGAGAAGTGAAGAGCAGAAGCAAAATAGGTATGAAATTGTAAAAACTGGGGGGGAAAAAGGTACGAAAGCGGGAAAAAAAGTTAATAGGTGCAAAATGGGTATGAAATTGCAACAAAAAAAAGGCAAAAAAATTCAAAAGTGACTAAGGAACATTGATTATAGCTGCAAAATTGGGATTAAATTTCAAAAACCATGTAAAAATTCCAAACATGGTCTGACAGTGGCCAAAAAAAGAGATGAATGGGAGCAAGATCGACATAAAGTTGTAAAAACTGGGTTGAAAAAGGTTAAAATAAGCATGAAATTGCAGGAAACCACATCACAATGCCAAAATGTTCAACACATTTTGGGTTAAAAATATTGCACTGTCTGCGATTTGAAAATTGCAACAAGCCATATTGCGATTTAAACTAATTTGCAATTAATTGTTCAGCCCTAACAGAAATCAAAGAGGAAAAGATGATGACCTGTTCAATTGAGTCAATTTTGAACAAGACTGTTGAACATAATTTTAATAGTACATAAAAGTACTGTGCAGTAGACTTGACACTTTGGCATTGCAACAGCAAAGTGAAGGTTAAACATACTGCTTATGCATATGTGAATGAAAATGGAAAATTATTTTGTTCCTCCATTAATCAGAAGTAATAGTTTGTAACTGTTTTCTGTGATTAAAATCTCAATGTCAGTCAAAACATTTGAGGATGAGTTTCTTTTCCATAATCAATCAGTCCGACTTAATAACCATCTTTTTGTCCCCCCAGGAAAAACCATATGGCATTGTTCCATTGAAACACAAGCTCTTTCCAGTAAGTATGACTCATTTTTTAGTCTGCTTCTTTATTCTGTATTGTTAAAAGTATAAGATTCTTGAATTTACTGCTACATACTTTCTTTTAAGTTATTGCCAGGTCAGAGTACCTTTCCTGCAAAAATGTCTGCTGCCCTAAGATGTTCTTGCAAATTTTTGTAATCTTCACACAAGGATGTCATCACGAGATTATTAATCTATATTTTTGTCTTTTATTGCGTGTAGGGTGACATCATTCAGGAGACGGGTGAAGTTGTTCCTGATCTCCCTGAGAGCCATGGTCATCACTGAAGATGAAACATTTCTATAATTTAGAGTTTCTGTTGTAAAAACTGTGTATATGCCAATAAATACGATAAAGTCCCACTTGTTTTCAAATTCTGTGGTGTGATTTATCAATAGAAAAACATGAAAATGTTAGAAGTAGATTGTTTTTTAAGTTAAAATAGATATTACATTTGACATTTTTTCTTAGTGAGGGGGGGTTCAACAAAAAATAATCTTTTATTGGTATGAGACAAAAGACCAGTTCTGATTCTCAAACTATAAGAAAACTCCCTGGATCATGTCTGCATGCATGACTGAAAGGGAAGAGTTGGAAAACATTTGTTGCTGTTTTCAGCTGGTGGGTTGGGACCTTAAAGCAGTGTTGGGCAAGTTACTTCAAAAATGTAATCGTTATTTATTACTTATTCCCGTCATTTCAAAGTAATTGGTTGCATTGTAATATTACTGTATTTGAAATGTAAGGCATTACACTATTATTGCATTGCTTTTAGAGTTACTTTTGTCAAAATAACAGGAAATATGGATTTGGCATTCTAAATGTAGCTCATGATGCTCAAAAAGCTCATTACACATCCAGTGGAAGGTGATGTGGTGGCTATCTGACTGAGTTTGGCTAAAGGCTAAAAACAGTAAAATCTAATAGCCACACTGATGGCTCAATGCACAATACAAGAAATGATCACAGCAAAAACAGACACAAGGTAAACTTCTGGTAAAATGGGTTAGACATACTGTAACTGTAGGCCTAGTGGAGGACTTTTCTCCTCTGCTGATCTCACAGAGTATTTGGTGAATTTGTATTTCAACAAACAAAACAAAAAACTTCATAAATTAAAAATGCTTTTTAACTTGCCCTACTGACATTTGTACTGAGTAAAACATAGTTTTTTTTTTATTGTATTGCCTTTCATTACGATGTTACAGTAAACAGTTATATACATATAGTCCTAGAGATTGTGACCTTTTCTATCTCATCTTTTTCAGTAAAACCGGTTTTAATGTGATAACGCCCTCTTTAGGAGCTCTAGAAAACAAATTGTATGTGTATTCAAGGAAAAGTTTATGGTTTATGTATGAATGGGCAAACTTGGTTACTACTAGAGTCATGCTAATGGTATTCTCAGTGTCAGAGGGCCGTATAGTTACAAATAAGGGAATGCTATCAATAAGACAGTCAAAAATATCTGTAATTTAGCAAAACAAACACCTAGTTTTTTATAAAAATGCATGTTGTAATTTTCAAGCTCATAACCCAACAGTCTAGGTTCTGTCAATAAGTTAATATTAAATATAAGGGTGCTTTTTTGATTAATTAAGCAAGTATATTTCTGTTTTTTTTAGTTTCTTTGACATTCATTTTGCCAGTCGATGCTCTTGAGACTATAAAGTTGTTTTACAAACAAAACCCAACCAAGGAAGCAGTCAAACCTCTTAGTTGCTGATAGTTACTTAAATTTCTTTTACTTTGACCCCAAATGTGACATTAATTCATGAAAGACCCCTACAAAAGCTAATTTTACAAATTTAATCAGACTACCTGTAAAGATGTGTTTGCAATTTCTGAAAATTGGAACTGACTGGCGGACGATTGAGGACTGCATGTGGCCTGGATCATCAATGTCCCACCCCTGCTTCAGGCATTATTTGAATATGTTTGTTTGATTTGTCCTTTTTCAAGTTCGGATTGCAGAATTTTTGTTATAATGCGTTTTCAGTTTTGTTTATTTTTTCATCTCTTGGAAATTGTGGCCTTGATTTTTCTTTTGAGAGGTTGTGGTAGGTTGTGATGCCTTGCTTATTAAACCATTGACTTTAAAGTTAACGTATTTATTGAATATCAAATTTAAACTGAAGATTCATACATGCTGCTTTTTGTCATCAGCTTTAAAGTGAGTATTGTTATTAAAATGAAATAGTAAATTATGCTGCAGATCGGGGTGGGCAAATGGCGGCCTGGGGGCCAAATACGGCCCTCCACATCACTAAATGTGGCCCGCCATTCATTCCCAAAAACCAGCAGCTGTAAATATGAAGTAAATTCAGATATCCAATAGAAATATTCCTATATAATCATATGTAAGTTATTTACAACCTTACTTTGCTCTTATAGTGTCATGAAGCCTTTAACATTATATCAAGTATTACTCAATATCAAATTAAAAAAAGTTGCCCACTCCTGCTATGAAAAGAACTTTGTAACACTCAAACTATTATGTTCCTTTAACTGTTGACTTTCATCCAGGAATGTGTAAAAAATAGGATGTTCACAACAAGTGCAATGAATCAAATTCTCAATAGTTGCTAAGTGGCACCAGTCCATTTTCACTGCTCCTCTGAATGAGGAGGATATGCTTTTATTTTGAAGGCCGGAAGTCGCCCTGAAGTTGAAAATAAACGGTCGGTTATGGAAGCGGAGTTGCTGAGGCAGACGGGTGCTTTCGTAAACAGTTGCAACCGAATGATACTCACGATGAATTTGGTGATTTTCTATGAAAATAAGGGAGAGTGCTAATCGCTGATCGTATTCGTGTCTGAGGAAGTCAGGGGTAAGCCTTTTTAAACTTTTTTGAACGCTGTAACACATCATGGAGGTCCAAACACATTAGCTTAGCTCTCTCTGTGTTAGCAAACCCATTAGCTTCTGCCCTAGCTTACAATGCTGCTGTACTAATATTAGCCTACCACGTTATTAAACACCTACACATAACTTGATAAAGTT
This sequence comes from Scarus forsteni, assembly GCA_036419115.1. Taxonomy (NCBI): domain Eukaryota; kingdom Metazoa; phylum Chordata; class Actinopteri; order Labriformes; family Labridae; genus Scarus; species Scarus forsteni. The sequence goes on along the minus strand of JAZDUH010000098.1, from coordinate 19,922,249 downwards.
TTTTATTGACGTGAGGGTGTTAAGAGAAAAGATTTTACGTTATTATGTGTCTGTATTCTTTATATTCTGTGATTGGACTTGTAGTACTAGTAAATGAAAGTAAGAGAGCTTCATGTGTTAGAGGTGACAGGAACACGATTAGCCCAACCTCACAGGTTCATGAGACAGCAGCTGAATCGGTGAAGAGCCTCATGAGCAATTATATAGGCTTATTCTGATGGGCTTTGTACACTTACATGTGTGTCAAACATTTGAGATCAATGTTTGTGTTACAGACTGACCTGACGTAACCCAGACCGTCATTTTAGATATGTGCCATACACTGCCTTATCACGGTTATGTAACATTTCTCTTGATTCTAGTCATTAGATGGGGGTGTTTTTTCTGATGTTTTAGCTTAATAGCCATGTATGATATCGTGTGTATCTGTTAAATGTCCATGTTCCAATAGAAAGACATTCGTTTTAAAGCCAAGTCAAATTAAGGTAAGATACACCTTTATTAGTCCCACAGAGGGAAATTCCAGATTTACAGCAGCAGCAGGATACAAGAGAAAGAAAAGATTTACAAATGAGACTATAAGTAATTAGAATAAAATACCAAATAGCATAAATACAACTCAATGAAAATAAATGAAAGAGCATGAGCCTTTCAGCAATATTAACAATATTAACAATATATAAAAGATCTGATCTGAAATTCACAAGGAACAACAGTAAAATGTTAGTGAAACATGTTTATCAGCAGCCAGCTATTCAAAGATAACTTCACAGTGGAAGTGGCTTCAAAATAAACTACGTGTTTGAGCTAAAACGTGAAAAAATCGTTAAAGGGATAGGTCATAGTTTTTGACGTGGGTTGCTTGAGGCCCATAGCAGGAGTAAATATGATTGCTACTAAAACAACCAGCCAACTTTGTCCCTGAGGGGAAATAGCTGGGTACTGATGTTAGCCGGTATGTAGCAGTCAGTGGTGCCACCAAGAGCCTCATTATTAACCCACTTCAGAATATAACTATGTAGAAAAAAAAGTCATAGCTTAACTGGTTGAACTGGACACCACAGTAAGGTCTTTTTTTCCATTAATACACTTTTCCTCAAAAAAGGCCTTTGTGTTTGGAACTGTGTTGTATTCAACACATAGAGTATGAGTCATATCACCAGCAATGTGCTGCTACCCTCTTATCAGCTGTTCGGGTCAGGTATTAAAGTGCTAACTGATATGAAACTATCAGTTGGATGGATGTTCCGATGAGGGGATTGTGTAGTATTCTTTCTGTATGTATAAACAGAAAACAAGGAGTCCAAAGTCTGGTTTCACTGTGTTCTGTTGCATGGTGTGAGCCTTCACTACCTTTGGATTTTTGTTCATAATATGGACAGCAGGATTCATCCCTTTGCACTGTTACCAGTGGCCATTTGAAAAGATTTTGACTAAAACACATGACAGCCATTTCAAACACCCATTGTTAAGAGCTCTGCAGAAAGATCCTGGAGAAGAGCTGTTACCAAATGCTACTCCTAACAGCAACAGGCCTCATGGGCTCATAGTTAACATATCTCTACCGCCAACTAACCAAGATCTGTTCTGTTCCTCAGTTCACACAACAGTTTCTCCCATCCTTCTTTCTACCTGTTACTCCATCTGCAAAAGTTCTTCTGTGTACCACAGGTTGTAGAGATATACCTTTATCCCCAAGACTAGTGGCATGTCATCAATGCTTGAGTTGAATTTGCTCATTTTTGGTTTAGTTTTTGTGAATTTAGCATTCAGTGTTTCTTGTTACTGATGACCTGCTTGGCTGATGGAGGGATACATAACTCCTACTTTACAACACACTAAAGTTCTAAGCAACAGGGTCTTTGTTGAGGAAAAGTAAAATCCTGTAAAGACTATTTTAGTAGTGTCCATGTGTTTGAGACTAAAAGTGGGTTAATTTGGAGACTTTGTTTGCAATGGTGGCACCACTGACCTCTGTACACTTGAGATCAAAATCTGAAGACTGGTTGAAAATTGCAAAAATGTACATTTGCACGGTTGGATTTTCTGAAGATCTTACCCACAGACAACAGATTGTTCCCCTTATCTAAATCCATTTGAGGACATTTGGGGATGAATGGAAAGGGAAGGTTCCAAAAATGGACATCAGGTCCAGACAGTGGTTGCCCTTTGTGAAGCCAACTTCACCACTTGGTGCTACTTCCCCTCAAGCCTCCTGGAAACACTCATCTGAAGCATGCTGAAATGGATTTTTGAAGTGATCAACGAGAGTCGTGGAGCTTCTCATTAGTCCTTTTTTTGTAAAGGTTAGGTTTTTGCAAAGTTAAGGATTTATGAAGTGATGTTTGGGGCTCATGTCAGTATACATTGGCCACATTTAGATAAAAAAAAGGTGACTGTACACTTTTCTGCTGGTGAGCCCACTTTGTTTTGGCACTGTAGATCAATGATAACCTCACAGTGTTATTCTTTAGTTTGTTTTCACTCAGTTTTCACTAAACTACTACCCTACTTCAAAAATACTGAAATTATCCCTTTAACATTTTAATAGGTTGCCTTGACAATACATTTATGTTGTTAGTGGTTCTTAATGTATGATGGTCTCTTCTGATTGTAGGCCTGACAGCTTTATATACATACCGTATTAAAAAAGTGATACCATTAGCTCTTGTTTATATTTATATTGATATGTCTGGAGTACATGTTTTGTTGTCCATGCTAAAGAGTGTGAACAGCTGTGAAATAAAGTTGTGTTCATTTCATAGTTTGATGTGCTATTTCTGTGGAACTTCACAAGGCATTTTCACCATGCTGTTATGTTTAGTGCATTGATTTCCATCACAAATAATTTGACACCTGTTTTGATATTTTGACAGATCATGTCAGCGATTAAAGTGGCCCTTCAGCAGCGCCAGAAGAATGGCAGAAAGAAGACCCCGGAAGCAATGTCCGCCGAGGTGTCCCCAGACTCCAAGTGTCCCATCTGCTTGGACTCATTCAACAATATTTCCTACCTGGACATCTGCCTGCACAAGTTCTGTTTCCGCTGTATTCATGAGTGGTCTAAGAACAAAGCAGAGTGCCCGTTATGCAAACAGCCCTTTAATTCAATCTATCATAGTATCAAATCAGAGCAAGACTTTAAGAAGTATGACCTGCAGCCGCTGGACAATGGCTCTTTTGGAACTTTCGGGGGAGTGCGGTTCAGATACCGCACGACCCTTACAGGAGTCAATCGGCATATGCAGGGAAGAACATCCCCACCTCCGGATAATGGCGTGATGTTTGAAGCCTCAGTGAACCCTCCACAGCAGCGGCAGGACCGCTACATTCGACGCATGATGATGAGGCTGGCAGCTAAGAGGAGGGCTGTGAGCGAGGGCAGGGTGGTGAACAATGTCAGAGAGCAGGAAATGGTCAACTTCAGGCGGGAACTCTACCGCCATGGTGTGAGGGTTAGAAGTGTGAGAGACGGTGGACGCTCCAGAGACGCCTCAGCCGAGTTCTACAGGAGGAATCCTGCCTGTCTACACAGACTAGTCCCATGGCTAAAAAGGGAGCTCGTTGTGCTTTACGGAGCTCATGGCTCTTTGGTCAACATAGTCCAGCACATCATCATGTCCAGAATCACACGTTATGATATGGAGGACGGAGCTATTCACGATGAGCTCAGACCTTTTCTTCAGGGACGCACAGAGCACTTTCTGCACGAGTTCATCAGCTTTGCTAAGTCTCCTTTCAACATGGAGGCCTATGACCAACATGCTGTCTATGACTGCCCAGCCCCATCCTCAAACGAAGACAGCAGCTCCAACTCGTCTGTAATAGCCATCTCAGAGGATGAGGAGCACTCTGCAGAGATGGACCCCCCAGGAGACCCTGCATCTACTTTGAGTCAGTCGGTGTGGGATGATGAGACTCCAGGGCCTTCATACTCTACCAGAGCAGAGCAGAGCCGGACAGAGTGTCTGTCTGTTGTGGACTCAGACTCGGACAGCAGTCTAGAGGGGGAGACGCAGGAATTTCGAGCTTCTCCGCAGCAGAGAAGCCCCCCCACCCAAACTGATCTCATACAGAGTGAAGTTAACCACAATGATTGTTTGACTTCAGACAGTGAGGACTGTGTCATTGTTGGTTTTGTTAAACCAACAGCAGAAAGGACTCCTGAGCTGGTGAGACTGTCCTCTGACTCCTCCGATGAGTCGGCCGGTGAAGACACTAAAGAAGTGCCTCTGCTGCCTCAACACATCCGCTTCTCCAGCCTAAGCCCTAAAGCATCGTGGGGCAGTGCTGGACAGTCAGAAAATCTAGAAAAAGATTATCATTCAAAAGAAAGGCAAAACTCTTTAACATCTAGCCGACAAAAGACCCCAGAGAGATCAAGTAGAACAGGCTGGGGTAAAAGATACTGGAGTTTTGATAAACCCCGGGATCAGTGCCACTTAAAGGACAGAGAGCACAGGAGGAGGAGGAGGTCAAGAAGTGGAGAGCACAGGCACTCCAGCAGGAGTCCAGCAAATTCTCAAAGCAGAGAAAAAAGTTACCCTCACTCCAGCGGCAGATACTTCTACTCAAAAAGTAACCGTAGTCATGAAAGGAGGGACACTGATCACAGCCATTACTCATACAGACTTTACAGCCAAGAGAAGAGGGACACCGGCTCACATTACACAGAGAGGCGCTCTTACTACTACAGCAGCAGCAAACACTCCAACCGGCACCTGCGGTCTCGCTCCAGGAGCTGCAGCAGGGACTCCCGAAAGCGGGACAGGAGGCGTTCCCGATCCGGGTCTTACTCCAGCAGCCGCTCCCCTTCCTCAAAAAGTAGGTCTCACCACGATAAGCCAGGGGGAAAGAGGAAGTACAAAACCAGACACCTGGAGGAACCTCCAAACAGACAATCCAGCCCGGATGGAGACGCTGCCACAAAGAAAAAGAATAAAGACAAGCATAGAAGGAAATCCAAAGAGCGATCCAAAAAGTCCAGCAGGAGCCTGAGTGTGGAGCTGATCAACGAGGAAGGCTCCCACGAACGATCGAAGAGGCACCATAAGAAGAAGAAGAAACACAAGAAGAAGAGCAGAAGGCACAAGAGTAGAGAGCGGACGGAGAAGCTCTCGCCCACTGTCATCACTATTGACAGTGACAGTGATTCTTTGGCCGCCTGCAGCGTCACACAGACTGACTGCACCAGTAAAGACAGCCCTGTGCACAATACAACAGAGGGTACAGGAGACCCCACCCCCTCTGACTCTCATATGTAAAAGATCAGATTCCTTTTGTTTGTGGTCGTCACTGATGGGTCCACCCTCGCTGCTAATGCCAGTCAGCAGTATTTTAGATTTAGACAAAGTTCACCATGTTCAGGGTCACCAGACTTCAGGATATGATGAAAACTCTTGTTCTTTTGATGCCACTGCAGCTGTGTCAGTAACTTTTGATTTGACATCATGGCGTAGATGTCTGTTGAAGACCATAATGGCCTCTCGACTGTTACTTACACCATCAGTGACCCTTTTATGTGCAAAGTGCCACTTCAAACACGGGACAGTGGGAAACTGTCAGCGGTCAAACCTCTGACCCTGTTCATTTTTTATTTTCTCTGTAAATCCACTTCCTCAAACAGATGTATTTTATTTTTCTGGTGTTCTCAGGGAAAACATTTATAACCAATTTTTTAATGTATGTCAGATGGAGATCATTTCTACCTGCTTCTCACTGAGTCGCACTTATGATTGACACATGGTGTTGTATGGATTACAGAATTATTTCTTCTGTATTGAATTTTATTTAATTAAATTGTTTTGATCATCTCGGTGGCTGTGGTCACTGTCGTTCATATTTTTTGTTTTTGCATGCCAGCACAGACCTTGTGTCAGACTACCCTTTGGAATACCATTGTTCTGTCCTCAGTGATTGTCATTATAAATCTTTGGTGGGTTTTGATACTGAAAGAGGGGTCAGCTGGCTTTTTGCTCAGATAGATAAATGACATTAAGATACTGGCTTTACTCTGTCATAAAGTTGGTAGGTAACATACATTTGTAGCTGTCCATTATGCTAACGTAAAGAAATCATGCCAATTTCTTTAATTTCAAGTTATTATTTTTTAATCAGAGGAGAGAGTAGATAAAGTAGGACATGGGGCAAGAGTGGGGGGAAGACATGCAGTAAACAGGCCTCAGGTGGGATGCAAACCCAGGCCACCTGCTCAAGGGCGAACCTCATGAGGCACGACCTTATCCACAAGGCCATCTGCACCCCCCTTTTTTATTTTTTTTTAATACATTGTAAATATAAGTTGCGTTTTTGTTGTTTTTAAACCGATATGTAATTCCCTCTATCATTGGCTGTGTGGAAATGACCTGCTGTAGAACACTTGTCATCAGAAAATACGGGAAAAAAGCTCAGTATTTCCTCAAATCTGTGGTTGAACGATTGTCAGACGAGATCATAAGGATATGTCATTGTTGTAAAGCCAAAAGCAGGACAACTGAATAGTCTGTGACGTCTTGACAGGACATTTGAGTTCAGGAGAGGAATGCGGTTCACACTTTTCATTCGACCGACACTTTGTCGGTTTGGTTCTCATGTCGAACACAATGCTTTGCTAAAATCTGTGACGTATTTCAAAATTACTTTTTGGTGTTATGTATGTGATTGGGACTGAGCTTTTATATTTTTTTACTCAAGATTTTTATTGAAATTTTCATAAATAACAAAAAGGTGCAGCGCCATTGGTTCAAAAAATAGCAGCTCACTCCAAATATTAGTTCAATGGACCTGTATGGATGATAATATATTGAAAAGAGAAGCAAAAGAGTAAGATAAAAAGAAAAAAGAAAAGCAATAAGTATAAAAACCATACTCTTACAGAAGCTCTAAATAAAACCAATCCCTCCCCAGTCACTACCAGCCCGACACACACATTATAAAAGCACTGTCAAACCAAAAGTCTGTCCAAGTGATCCAATATGTTATTGCTGGAGATGTTAAATAACACCTGTTAATTAAATTACTATAGAGTCTGGAATGTACTTAGAAATGAACCCCACATTTTCTCAAATTTCCCTTTAGAATGATGAAGTGAAAATCTAATTTTCTCTAATTTTAAGAGGCAAAAGACAAAGTGCGGCACTTCCCTGCAGATAGCTGCACCTCCCTACCTGTGATCCCAAACAAAGCGGTCAAAGGATTTGGCTCCAACTTGATGTTGAGTATTTTAGAGAGGGTTGTAAAGATGTCTGAGCTTTAATTTTTCAAAGATTTTTCTTAAATGAAGCACCACAACTTGGTTTGAAAGTACAGTGGAAATGACAATAAGTCATGCAGAGAGCTATGCAATCTTTCTTATTAGCATAAAAACTATGGTAAATAATAATATAACATATATATATATATATATATATATATATATATATATATATGTATATATATATATATAGATATATATATAGATATATATATGTATGTATATATATATATATATATAGATATAGATATATATATATATATATATATATATATATATATATATATATATATATGTATGTATATATATATATATATATATATATATATATATATGTATGTGTATATATATATATATATATACATATATATATATACATACATATATATATATATATATATATATATATATATATATATATGTATGTATATATATATATATATATACACATATATATATGTATGTATATATATGTATGTATATATATATATGTATGTATATATGTATATATATATATATATATATATATATATGTATATGTATGTATATATATGTATATATATATATATATATATATAAATATATATATATATATATATAAATATATATATATATATATATGTGTGTGTGTGTATATGTGTATATAGCAGGGGTGAAACAATGCTAGAATATATTATAATAAAAATTTTACTCAAGTCAATGTAGCCCTCTGAACTCACCAAAGGAGAAGAACTTAAATGGCTGATCTGAAAACAGTTTTCTGTAATATACTCTGGATATTAGGACAAAAGCTGGAGTGGGACCAGTCAATCAGTAATTTGTTTGTATGTTGGTATGAAAAAATATAGAATATTTGACCCAATCAAAAACATCACAGAAAAGCAGTTTACATTGGCACATGTAATTAGCTATTGAAAACGTCAGTATGTGTATGCTGCACACTCGTAATAGTTTAACACTGCATTGGGCCAAACATTCCTACCCGGGCAGTTTGACCTGACAGACATCAAGTCACTAAAACTTTTATGTAACTGACTGTGTTATTTTAACACTCCATGTTATTAAAAAGCACCCAGTCAGTTCAGAGATGTGGTCCAACCTTGAAAACATTTTCTCTCTGTTACATTGAGTATCAAGTTAGCAGTCAGTATAATTCCAGTATCAAGTATCATTTTCCCTTCATGTATCATAAAACTCAGCTTGGTATTGGTATCAAAGTCAAGGAAAGTAAGTAAGTACAATATACAGTGCATACATTTATCAAACTACCTGTCATAAAAAGGAGAAGACATATATTTTAGAAATCTAGAAGTGTCTTTAAAACTAAAAAAGGTTATCTGACACACATTTTGAGCAGTAATAAGGAATTTTAAACTTAATTCTTTTTTATGCTCAAATTGGAGCCGGCTCACAAGCATCACATTGAATGACTAAAACTAATTTCTTTACTCAGGAATGCAACTAAATAACTGTAACCCGACATCTTACTCGTGGTATCGTCTAAAAATGTGCTTTAATATTTTTTCTTTTTTTGTGAAACAGTACATTTGAAAGTCCATACATAACAATAATAACTGCATGTTAACTATAAGAGTATAATTTTGCTTCAAGAGCTTCTACATACTGGTGTTTCGACTTTTTTAGAAACATATCAAAGATTTTGTTATAAACAACGCTGGTATTTTAGGGCAGCCATGGCATGAACCTTTTATCACATGGTGGTCTAATAAATTTGTTTAGTACTGTAGTCTGAAAATACCCAAGTAAAAGTAACACATGGCTGGTTCAAAGACTATAAAATAAGTATATGCACATAAAAAGTTACTCAAAAACATAAACAAATCTTTATTTGTATTTGTATTTTTTTATATTTATTTATATAGGGACAGTATTGTGCGAGGAAATGTTGCTGTGCACCACAGCGTTAACAGCCTGAGCTATATTTGCAATGCTCTTCCCGAGTTGGACCTCTAAAAACATGAAAAAAAACAAGAAATACAGACAGAACAGTACAAAACAAGTATATACAGTAATACAAAAACAGGTAAAACAGGAAGCACATGATCATTAATGGCCACAACTTTTTAGTCACTTTTCTCCAAGAACATTAAGCGTATTGTTTGAATACAGGACAATATAAGCGCTGATTTTAACAGAAAAAAACCTTATCCTGATTTGTCTCTAAGGTAAACCAATGAGTAAATGGGCATTTACTTTGAAAACCTGACTGCCGTGCAGTGGTCAGCGCTGATGATGCTGAACTCCATGCTTTTATTTTGAAGGCGCTCAAACAGGAAGGGGAATGTCCTTAAGGTGACGGATGTTGTCAAATCCTGCAGCTAAATAGCGTGTGCCTCTCAAATTTGTCAAATATTCAGTCATACGGCAGAAAAACTTTCGGCATGGCGTCCCCGGTTCACATCAAGGTAAATATGATAATTTTCTGATATTTTTTGACTTTAGCGGACAAAACACGGCGTGTCTGAGCAGCTTTAGCGCGAGAATCAATGAGACATTTTAGCTAGGTTATGAATTTCCTCACAGATGTTCAGCTGACGGACCTGAAAGTGCGGGAAAAGCATTTCAGGTCAGAGCAGACTGCTGGGGTCCTAGAGCCGGTGACATATCTCTGAGTTTGATGTGAATATAGCAGTAAATATACCTGCACTGATGCTCTGGCTCACCTGGGACTCGGTGCCATGTGGACTGATGTTGGCACTGAGTCCACCGGCACAGCTGAGGGGGACGGGGCGAGCTGAGACCTCACTGTGAGGCAATGTGACTGAAAGTCTGACGTAAAAACACATTTCCTGCCTACGATTGTCTCAAACACATAAAATGTCGCTCGTGAGAGACTTAAAATAATAACGAGAATGGAGAAATGACCTTTGCACCGGTACACACTTCATGTTGCATGCTTCCTCCTCCAAAGTAAATCATTGAAGCTGACGATTTCATCATTAAACCATCCCCCAAACACCTCTTTGTTAGTAATTCAACATAACAGGTGAGACATGTTAGACAGCTTTTCTTTGCTGTAATTAGGGTTGGGGGATATGGCAAAAATATCATATCACGATTTTTAAAAAATAAAATCACGATCACGATTTTATGACTATTCTTTTTTAAGTTGATTTTTCTACACTAATTTGCATGTTTGACCATTTTTCCCTATGTTTAACATATAAAACATGTAAAACCCTAAAAAAAAAAAAGAAAATGACAATTAAAGCCAAGGAAACTTTCTGAACAGGTTTTAATTTAAATAGTGCAGTTTTTACATAAACTTGCAGTCAATGTAAACATAAAAGGTAATGAACAACAATATCAACATTATCTCTTAAAGTGCAACAATCTAAAACAAATGTTATCTAACTGCAATGTCTATAACCTGAGTAAATAATACAGCTGCTTTAGAACAGATTTTTGTTCAGACATCTCTGAGCGTAATGTGCTTCGATTGGCTAGTCGGGTGCGTGTCAAAGTCTCTGCGCCCACACGGACGATCTGACGATCTTTCTGCTTTATGAGATCATCCCCACGTTATAATCCTTAACGATTTTATATTGTCATATCATCCACCCCTAGCTGTAATATCAACACACGCTACACCTTCACATTTTACATCATAATCACATCATAACCACAGTCTAAAGTTACACAAGCCCCTTTCTTTAACCTGCCTTCTCCACGTTTCTGTTAAATCAGAGAGGCTTGAAACCCATGATTTCATACTAAAACCCTCTTTTGCATTTTAGCTCCTGTTTTTCTGCCATTTATTAAGAAAGCAATTGATTTCCAATTACCTCTTGCACAGAATTGTCATTCAGAGTTTTATGTTTTCTTGCTAAAATATCAAACTAAGGGCTTTGCTATTGTTTAGTCATGTGCAAAAAGCTTACTGGGAACTCACCATATGTTATAATTATTTTAGACAGGCTTGGATGGAATTTGGTGATCCAGGCCCCCTGAAAGTGTCTGAAATCACCTATTAAGGAGGATAATTGAGAAGTTTTTGAGCCTCAGCTGCCTTTCTGGTGGCCACAATATCATTGCAATCCTTCATGTTTGTTAGGCATTTATTAAAGTATGTGTGTTGTCGTCCTAAATAGTGCTGTAAAAGTTCCAAATAGTTATAATCATTCAGGCTGCCCGACTGGCAAAAGTTCTCGTTGTGATTATTTGTTATATATTGAGATCACCATTATAAAACATGATTACTGACAAATTTTAAAACACACTCCACATACTTAAATAGAATGTTTGTGCTTTTGACAGAGTCATTTCAAACATTAAAGATCAGGCATTTCACAGAAATATACATATAAAAATACAAATACTTGAAAGTAATGCTTATAGTCAAATGGAAAAGGGAAAAAAAGTGTCATGTGGCACAATGATCTGTGAATCTAGATCACTCAATGTTCTTAATTTTGGGTGTCAGTGATTGTAATCTTGATTAAAATTACATTTTTTTTTTGGCTGGCTCTTATGATAATTATAATTATTATAATTAAACAACCTCAAATTCCCCAAAAAGTGAGATAACAGAGGATTTATAGAAATACAATCAAATTGATAAGATATGCAAGAAGCAGCTGTTTAGGCCAGCACTTTATTTATTTTTTTTAACTCAGAATATTCACAAAGATAAATCTATTTCCCACCACAGAATAAACTGCATCATGAGAAGGATTTTGATGGACTTTCCGTCCAAGCCTTTTACCTTATTGTGCTAGAATTTCCAAATCCCTGCAGAGACTGCTCTGCTTGTGTGAAGTTAAATAAATTTCAATCTGCAGTGTTTGGCTGTTTGAATGAAACCGTGTCAGAGGAATCAATAGGATAGATTTTCAGGTCGTATTGACGCTCTTACCCAGGTTAAATCTGAAAAAAAGTTTACCTGAATTTAACTTTAACTAATAAACTGATGCATGTTCACACACCTTCTAAATGTGATCATAGATGCTATTTTTAAGAGATTAAATATTTGTATTTATTTTGTTGAATTACGGGGATTCAGTTTTATTAGTTTTTGTTTATCTATCTTATTATTATTCATACATCCAGGAGGATTCCCACTGAAGTTAAACAAAAAAAAACATTTTTTTCAAGGGAGTTCTGCCCAAGACAGCAACAAAAGAAGTTTAACACAAATATCAAAAACGAGAAAAATAATTTCACAGTCAGCAGAATTCAGCTGTAAAAAATGTGCATATACTGATTAAATGAGCTTTAATTTTGGCTTTTATATTCCTTTTGGGTTGTTGATAAGTTATCAACTTGTCATCCATCCGTGTGATTTTCCTGGTAGAAATAACAGCTGTTAAACCAGTACAAAGAAAAATACGTTTCAGCTGACTTTCTGAGTTTTTACTTACTTTGGCGTGGTTTTGTGAACTGAATGTTACTGACTGTAAACAGGAAAGCAAACATCCAGTGAGGCTTTAGTCTGTTTACTTATTTGAATAAATATACTTACATTATAACTGACACTGGACAAACAGTATTTCTGTTAAAATAGCTTAAAGGGGAACAAAATGATTGAGTTTGCTTTTGAATGAGTAACTGAACTGCTATGATGTGTATTGAATAATCCCTAGGAGTGTTAATTTGCTGTTCGTTGACTAGTTATGTTTTTGTTTCCTTCATAACATCAAATAATTATGTTAAAAACAACTAAAAATAATAGATTTATTCTATGAAACTGGAATCCAAAGCAAAGCACCTTGGTCTAATCACATACGGTTTTGTCTTGGACCTGAACTGATGTTGTTTTATAAATGTTTGTTTAGATTGGTATAATTGGAGGCTCAGGCCTGGATGATCCAGATATCTTGGAAGGAAGAACTGAGCGATATGTGGACACACCATACGGAAAGGTCGGTTCTCTCTCTTTTCTTTTTTTCCTACTTTTTTATTTTCCAACCTAAAAATGTTTTCATCAAAAGTGTGCTTCAAGACTGAATAACATCAGTCAAAATGCTGTTAAATCACTTTGATTCCAGTCCAAATGAGTGTCTCTCCTCTTCTTGAACAGCCATCGGATGCTCTGATAATTGGGAAGATCAAAAATGTCGAATGTGTGCTGCTTGCCAGGTGAGAGCGTTTGATTTACTCTGTTACTGTGCTGATGGGTGTGAAATGTTTTGACGTAGCACCATCTAGTGGACAGTCTTACACTACACTTCATGTGAGAAATGGAACACTCTTTATTTTATAGACACTTTAACTCGTGTAACTATGAGCTTTAATTTGTTTGGATATTAAAAAGGTAATGATTAAATCATTATTTTCTCTTCCTTAGACATGGGAGACAGCACACCATAATGCCATCCAATGTGAACTACCAGGCCAACATCTGGGCTCTGAAGGAGGAGGGATGTACACATCTGCTGGTGACGACAGCGTGTGGCTCTCTGCGGGAGGAGATTCAGCCCGGAGACATTGTCATCATCGATCAGTTTATTGACAGGTGAATGGGATCTCAGTACTACTGCATGCAAATGATATTTACCTTGTCTTCCCAAACACCCTAAGGATGTGTAAGAGCTCAAACCTGTTATGGCATTTTTGGGGAAAAAGCACAGGCCCTCAGCTGGTCGGCTTGGACCAAAAAGTGGCTTTTAGTTTTAGGAGCTGTGCATTAATAGAGGTGGCAGAAGTGTACTATAGCTCTTAAGCAAACATGCATCCATGTATTTTACATTACTCCATTATGCTGTGATAATGAGAGGGGTTTTGTTACTTATTCTAGATCTCAACTTATTTATTACCTCTTGTTTTATTCATGTTTAAAATATTACCCTAGGCAATATGTCAGTTCCTCAACCAAAATGTAGGTAAAACATCAAAAATAGCATACGTGTTCTGTCAGAGCTTCTGTAAATCTGCACTTTCTAAACACGTGTGTGCCCCGTCTCTTTGTACAGTCATGTGCTTTGTTTCTATCTAGGCCCTGTGTATCATTTTATCAGATAAATTGGAGCATATTTTTAGAAAAAAAGGGTTGGGATTTCTCGAGAAGGAGGAAGTGGAGGAGGTCCTGAGGCTGACATTTTAAAGTCACTGTCCTAGAATAGTTTTTATCCTTAACAAAGTCAAAGAACCATCTGAGGTGGATTATGTGTGCTTTGGCTTCTGTAGAAATGACCACACTATTCCAATCCAGTCCAAGTTTGTTTCACACTTAGTTAACTAAAAACAACAGAAGTTGACCCTCGAGCAATACAATATTAACAATGCAAAAAAATGCAGCAGGTCTGAAATGACAACGTACAGTGTAGGCGGGCTAGTGAGAAAACAGACAAGAGGAAATTGGTGGGGGAGTATAAAATGATAACACATTTGTACAAAAAAGATAAAAGATTATATATTCCAGGGAACACCAGCTATGATTTTGTGTCCTACTGCGTAAGCATGAGCAGATTTTGTCTGTCTGTCTGAGGCTGAGCTTTCTTTTTTATTGAATAAGGCTCTCCATCATTCTTATTCCTCTAGTTATTCTGTTAAAACACTGTTCCTTCATCACTGCCAGTCCAAATGATAAGACAGTATAATGATACAGCAGCATGTGGTTGAGCTGCCATTTAGTCGGGTTTAAATGGTCTAAAAGGTTTGTCAAATAATTTCATTTCTGTTGATGACTGATGCAGGATAAAGCACATGGAGTCAAGCTGGTCATCCATGATTGTTTGTCAAAGCCACACTAATAGATGTGGGCTATGTGCAGGAGCTACCACTAATTTTTTAATTGTTTAATTTTGTTGATCTTCCTGAAGTTAATGTCAGGAATTGTGATGATTATGGAGCCGAGCTGCAGGAAAGGCCGATTATTTCAACAGTCTTATGTCACATACCCTGTTTGAGGTTTATTTGACATCACCCCGGACTGCTGGGCGAGTTCTGTCACTGTCCAAGTTAACCCCAGCTCGACTTGTCATGGCTCCTCCTCTGCAGCTATAAATAAAGTAACTACAGCAGTGACACTGTGCTCGTGCCCCGAGCTGCTGCTAATATTGATGTCAAGAGGCTGCAGCTGCTCATTTTTTCACTGCATGTGTCGCAACAGTGCGTCCGTGAGGCTGTAACACTGATGGCTGCTCACAACAAAAAAATGTTGCTTTTCACACTTGGTCCAGTGCAGGATCCATTTTGTGGATCTGCTGTTGCTCAACATATCCCTCTTCATTTACTCCTATTTTTCTAACTTTTGTTTGAGTCTGATAGGACAACAGTTGGAGTCGTCCTGTCAGCGGTCTATAGATACCGACTGAGCATTAGTTTCCTTCCACTTGTGATATAAATAGTTTTTTAATGTGAATTTTCAGTTAACACTGTGTCTGTTTCTGTTCAACAATCTAAATTACATCTCTAACTTGGTTTTCTGTGAACTCATTGTTCTTCCACTGCACATTGCAGCTTTCTGTGACAACTATAACACAACAAAACTCCCGGCTTTGAGTGAATTTCCATGAGCAGCCTTATATTTTTGAAGATGAGACATTGACTGCAGTTCTGACATTTTTCTAAACAAAATCATTGCTTAACTAAAACTGGATTGAATCACAGTTTTTTTCTTACATATTTTAAGCCTTGTAAAACAGTGATGATTTTACTCAAGGTGTGTTGTACACCAATTTAAGTATGTTCCCACACATCTCACTATCTGGACTCATGTTACTGCGTGACGACTAACATGTCATCCCAGCCGGGTGAGAGTGAGAGAGGACTTTACTTCTTAAAATTGTCAGTACTTTACAGCTATTTTTACTCTGTTGTTTTGTTTGCACATTTCCAGCTCCTGTCTGATGGTTTGTGGAGCACTCCTGTGCAGTAGTTATGGACGTGCTGAAGTTCTTGTCACTTTGCTGTTTTATGCTTTAGGCAGCTTGACACAGATGAGGTGTCAGATTGTCTGGAGCTTCACTTCTGGGGTTTATTTGTGACAGAAAGCTCCTTCCTGTTTGTCTCATTTATCCCTTCCTCTGTGTCAGAAGTGTTCCAGCCGTCATTTCTCGTGAGCTCAGTTTACTCTGGTAAATACCAAAATTATCTTCAATTGTCCTTCAGTGTGAGGTCTTCATATAAAGAATAAACACTTTATTTTACCCCATGTGGAGCTGATGTTTTACACATTTGTTTTTAAGGAGTTTAAATCCAGGGGGTCATGGTTCTACTACACAGAAGTCAGTGTTTGGTCCAGTATTCTGGTTTAGTGTTATTTTATTCATTGGCAAACTTTCTAAGAGTTGCTTTCTCTGTAGTTAGGGATAGTTATGAAACCAATTCTAGCTGAGGACTGATAACAACCAGCTTAGGGAATCAGTATAATTAGTCCTCATGCTTAACGGTTCGCTTATAAATTCCTTTCACTTTGTTCTGCATGCTGTGCAAACCAAGGACATCGTGGTCTCATCAGAGAAAGTCCCATCCCAATTGGCAGGCACACAGTATGCATATAAAATACACAAACACTGCAGAATGAACTTGGGGACGAGTTTTTACTTATATGTGGCATGTTTCAAAAGTTAAATCACATTCAGATACTCAAACAGACCTGCTTCTTAAGTTGAATTGCTTGTAAATTTATTTCATACAATTGTGTAAGTATTAACTTGTATGGGTCATATTCCTGGTAGTTGTTGACTTTTTCTGTGCCCTTACCTTAGTAAAAATAAAATAGATTTTAAGATGATTTAGATGGAGTGTTATAATATTTATTACATAATATTTAGTTGCAATTTTTTTCTCCCTTTTGTGCACATAAATGGTAAACAGATTGGAAAATGCTGTTCCTAATTATCAATTGATGTGTTATAAAACAGACTAATGTCAATTAACTCTAAACATGTTCATACTTTTTTTAAAATGATGTTTGTTTTATATTTTAATTCTTTTCCACAAGTCTGTCCCTGCCCCTAGAAGTCACTTGCCTAAAATTCTCCCACTTAATGGACATTGGCATACTTTTGCACCCCTTTTTTGCAGGCTTGTTCAGAGCAGGTGGTTTTAGTGTAAATCCTTATAAGAAGTGTTTGACCACCCCCTTCTCATAAAGGGGATGATGCATCAGCTGTCCAGCACTCTGCTCTCATATTTACCTCAGCTGTACTACAAACAAACACCGTATGCAGGATACACTGAATATACTGCATAATGTATAAGTGCTGCATTTTGGATTAGAGCAACTCATTTTCACGTACAGGTACTACTTTAAACACATGCAAATTTTCCAGTTTCTTTTAATGACATTCCTGGTCTTAGAATCAATGTATATAGAAGCTCAGCTAATGGCTAGCACTGCCAAGTTAATGTCCGTTATTGGACTGTGCCTACAGACAGGCCACAAACACAATTTATTTTATAAAAACCATTGAAAAGTGTCCATTATCTATAGCACTCTCCCTATCCCAGCTGACATAGGATGAGAGGCAAGGACAATCCTGGACACCAGCCAATCACAAGGCTATTAGAGAGACAGACAAATACGCATACACTCACACTGTGAACTATTTGGAGTCACCAGTTAGGCTGACAAACATGTTTTATGTTTGTGAATAGAAACTGGAGTACCCAAGTACCATTTATGATCTTAAAGAAAGGGAAACGCCACACTTAACAGGGAGTCAAACCAGCTCCACTGCACAGTCTTGAAAAACAATATTTTGCCAACCTTGCAGTGCAGATGGATCTGCATGATTTATTGTCTGTAGTCAGGCAGATCCATTCTGTCAAGCCCCAATCTACAATGACTGTGACTGGCCCAAAACGGGACGGTCCAATTGGAGTCCTTTAGAGCAGGAAGAGGTGGGAGATATGAGTAAGGTGACAGCCAGAAGTGACTCCTTGTTTAGAGATTAGCATGATGCTTAGCGTCAGTGGCAGCTTCATCAGATCTTGAGCACATTTCTTTATGGAATGAAAAACAAACAACAGCACAGACCTCTCTACAGAAAGGACATTTCACTGGGCCAGTGAAATATGTTGAACAGGCCATCTGGCCGGTCAGGTTGGTATTTTTCACAATATGTGACCTTTTGAAACAACTGAAGTTTACTTTATTAAAATGATCCCAGCAGAGTTGATCTTAAAGACTAAAATATGCTGATCCATGGCAATAGCATTGTCTTATTCAAAAACAGAAAGTTAGTTCTACCTTCTCTTCCTGGATGTGGATTTATGAGGAATGTGAGTTTTTATAGTCTTCACAACGCACAATAAATCTCAGAAATATAATTGTTGAATTTATAGATATTTAACTTCATTTGAATCAATATTTATTGAATTTTGAAATTCTGTCTAGTTTTATTTCCAAAGAGTTTCTTTGAAGGTGAAAACATTTTGTTGGAGACATCATGAACAAATATGTTTGTGCCATAAAATATAGTAGAAAAGAGAGATGGAAGGTCAACATGCATTTTCTTCGCAAATTAATTAGATGAATACTAAATCAGTCATTAAACAAATCTTTGTTCAAGAGATGATGTGTTTTTTTAGCAGAATACTAGTTTATGTCCTGAAGACAGAAGAATCTCCACTAATCAGGACTGACCTAATTTGGCCTGCCTGAGTCGTGCTGCCTGTAGTTTTTCTGGCCCGTGTTGGAGAATCTGATGAACTACCAGAATCAAGCACAGACAAGATCTATTTATCAGAATTGAGGAAGTTCTGAGTTGGGACTTGTTCAGACTTGTCCTGCAGCATGTGACGGCGTGTTTCTAAAGGCCTCATGCTAACGATGCCACTCGTTACGTCACCTCTGCTGCTCCCAACCAAACACTCTGTTACTATGTTGCCATAGAGCCGTGGACTCGGTCACGTGTTTGACAGTGATGCTCTAAGCTTGGCAGAGTTTCTGCACCGAGGTTTCAAGTTCTTCAGCGTGAACTCTTAATTTAGATTCTCTGGTTTGCATGTCCCAGTTTACGTTCTCACTCTAATTAAAAAAGAATTTGAAAGAAGGTGTCAAGCTGCATACCAGTGTCTATGCTAGCTCATTCACACACATTAAACACAACTGCTTTGCCATTGGGAGCCGTGAAGTTTTGTATTCTGTACAAACACATTTCAATGTGAAGACTTGAGGCGTCGTGGTCCAAACAGGAGATCTGTAGATAAGTGGACAACATCCATTATCTTAAAACAACAGCCAGGAGTGCTGAATTTAGTCCTCTGAACTGAGTAAACATTAGGATAAGTTGCTTCCTCACTATATATAACAATAGTAAACAATGTACAATAGACAGTTGAACTGTTTCACATGCACGTGACGGCCTCAGGCCCGTGGACACTGTGCACTTCTTTATAAATGAAGGCATTTCAGCCACACCCTCCGCTTAGCAATTCATAAAAGTCAGGCTGACCCAAAACGTGATGTGCAGTTGTGGTTTTGACTGTGGCAGTGTCACAGGATGCAGGGTTGTAATAATCATGCCCAAGTGAAAATGATCAGAGCTAAATCAAAGTGTTGAACTTGTGATGGAGATTCTCCAAAAGCCATGTTAGCTTTTTTAGCAGAACCGTCCTCACCAACCCAAACTCCTGCTCGGTTTACAGGCATCTGGGGGGCTGTGGCCATTAAAGTTGTGATGATGCACCAACATTTAAGCAAATTTAGTTTGGAAGTCAAAGTTTGATACATTTTACTTAGACATCCAATATTCTATGACTTATGACATATCTTTCTCTCATACACTAATACACTCTCTCTCTTTGGCTCTGTCATTACATTTACTCACAACATTACACACATACACACACACACACACACACTTAAAAATGAATGGATCCTAATGTTATCACAACTGTTTAATTGTGCGTTCCAAACCTTAACCGAGGAAGCATTGTCTCACTCGCTGTGTCGTGCAGGAATATAAGCAGGAAAATGCTACAGCTCAGTCTAGCTATAGCAGGAGAGGATTAAGGCCACTGGTATTATCTTCAAAATGATATTTCATGCATTTTGATAGATAGGGCAAGATTTTAGTAAAATAATTTATAAGGATTCTGAGGAAAAAAAAACAAAATTTTGACTTTAATCTCAATCAAGCTCAGCTGTTTGGCAGAGGTCAATAGTTCAGGAATATTTAATGTGTTAAAATAGTTTGTCTCTGTCAATTTTTTTGGGTACATAAAAAATTTAAACAAACCAAAATAACTGATATTTTCTTTGTGTGAAATTTAAAAAGCAAAACTTTATTATTACCATCATTATTATTGTAAATACATCACCATTTACTGAGATAAATTTATAAATATATATTTATTTAATCTCTTATTCATCCAATACATTTTTTGTATGCTTGTCAAACTCAATATCAGCTAGCTTAGGTCATTTATTGCTATTTTATAGATAAACATTTCTGCCTTTTGTGGGGCGGACATTAGCTCAGTTGGTAGAGCGTCCGCCCCATGTACGGGGGCTGCCAACCCCTAGCAGCGGCTATTGGTTCGAATCCATCTTCGAATCTCCCCTCTCTTCACCCGCTTTCCTGTCTCTCTCAGCTGTCCTATCAAATAAAGGCCACCAAAAGCAAAAAATAACTTACAAAAAAAAAAAAAAACATTTCTGCCTTTTGTGATTGATTTTGTCCCAAATATTTGTGCATTTTATGTCATCACGTAATCAACTGTAAGCTTATTAAAACCTTAACATCTCACACTGAAAGAAAATCTGGTTTTTGGTTTATTTGTAGTTTTCTCTGTTCCCTAAAATGCTATCCGTATCAAACAATGACTTGACTTGTTCTGTTTTTAAAACATTATGACCGAATTTATTGATGACCTCTGCCAAACAGTTGAGCTGGTAGCTAAAGGGTTAAAAAAAAAAAGTCAGGATTTGAGAAAAAGATTGGACTCAGAATTCTAAAGGATAGGTTGGTGTTTGCCTTTTCCCAAGATTTTGTATTCAAAATCAGAATTGTGTTACTTTTTTAAAATGCTGACTTTATCATCTGATTTGAGTCACAAAGTTTGAACTTTGACTCTGAAATCTGAATTTGTTCTCACAGTTCTGAGTCTGACTTTGTCATAATTCTCACTAATGTTTCTGAGTCCTGGCTTTGAAGTCAGGATAGAGTGGTTCAGGAATGAGTCCAAAAACCAGAATAACCATCTCTGAAATAAGGTTTGAGATGATCACATGAACACAAGAGTTTGATGTTTAATCTGGAATAATAAAGTGCAACAGATGTTGCCTACTAGGGATGTAACGATATTAAAATTTTGTGTCATGGTTATTGTGACCAAAATTATCACGGTTATCATTATTATCACGGTATTGTTGCAGTGTGTTCAAAATGTTCAAAATGTACTTTAACACAAAATTGAAATCATTTAACCCCTTTAATATTATAATAACAACAGTTCTTTTTTGTCTTTTTTGTCAATAAATGTGTTTTGAAATGTCCTTTGAGTATATTTTTTTACCCTTCTTTCATGAGAAATAAAAGTAAACAATTCTAGCAGGTATTTGTCATTATTATGTAATAAACACTTAAACTGTGTGTAATTACAAGAAAAGAAAACAACAGATTTGAACTTTAAACAGGATTCTCTTTATAAACAATTGAAAATGAACAACATTTAACCTATTTTGCATACACTCACAGATTTTTGTTTGCCTGCAGCATTAGTGTCCATGTTACAGCTCATTATATTAGACCATGTCATGGCCTTTTCTTTTTTTTTTTTTTTTACTGATGATAGTCCCTGTTAGCCCCCTTCATGACTCTTCTCTGGTCTCCTCCTCCTCCCCCTGGCAGATCTCCTCGATATATTTTTCCAGAGTACGATCGATGAAAACCATAAAGCACAAACTTTGACAGAAAAAGACGATCAGTTTCAAAATACAGCGAAAACACGGCAAAAGAACGGCAAGAATACACTCCAAAATGATGCTAATGCTAGTATTTACATTATTTAGACATTATTTAGACAGAGAATACTGACAAACCACCTGTAATTCACTCGGGTATGGCTCATTGCTCTCTCTCTCTCTCTCGCCCTCTCTCGCTCTCTCTCTCTCCCTACCTCTACGGCTCGATCAGTTCATTTACTCGAGGAGTTACGGCCATTATAACCGTGCACGTCTTTTTCTTTCGCCGCAGCTTCATGTTTAAACAGGGTGACTGTCTTCTACCCTGTCTTCTATCAGTTTCCCCTTGGCATCCTTGTAAACTCCAAAATTTAACCAGACTTTAGAGTCTGTTTCCAGAGGGAACTCTCCGCTGTCTGTAACTTCCGCGGAGGCCAAACAATGCAAACTGCACATGCGCGCTTCCCATGAGGCTGCTTCATCCAGGAAGAGCCTCTTAGTTCAGGCATTTCTAGGCAATGAGCAGCATCACCATGCGCTTTTGACGCATTGTGGTTATCAAACACGGTAAAACGGTAATTTTTATAGGATGCGGTAATGATTACCGTGGGAAATTTTACCGCGGTTTGCCATTTTACCGGTAACCGTTACATCCCTATTGCCTACTTTTGAATTTTAGATATATGGTTGCTAATAAACTGCGATTAAGGACCACAAAAATGGTCTGGAACCATACTGTAAGCTTTTCTGATTTCATGATCAGTTATTCATACACTGGTGCCTCATCCATGAGAATCAACATGATCAGTCATCAATTAAAAAGATATTCTCGAACGAGAGGACACAAGACGTTATATATTGGGACTGCTGTAGCTGTGTTGTCAATCACATTTAAGCTTTAAATGATGTGAGAAGTAGGTTTTTTCATCAAGATTATCACAAAGACCAGTTAATTTAAGTTTTACTCATTTTTGGTCCCTATTTATTAGCTTACTACAACAATTACTACAGTAATACAGTAAAATAAAGTAAAAAAAAATCCCATAGACTGTGGTTCAGAGAGCCTGGGTGATGCTGACTTCTGCATTAGCCTACAAATATACGTCATTCCTGCACCACCCTATTCTGACTTTTTACAACAAATGTGTCTTTAATTCTAGAAATGGGACTTTTTTGTTAAAAGTTGTTAATGGACTTTAATGTAATTTATGACAGTGTTGGTCACGGCACGCAAAGGAACTGATGAGTTTGGGTGGTGATCCCAGTTCAGATGCGTAGGACTTGCTTCCATATTTTTGGTTATAACTAGGCTTTGAATGTCAGTCAAGCCTTGGTGGAGCTTTGTACTCCCTAAGCTCTTCTAGTTAAACATTCAGTACTTCCTGTCATATGAAATCAATTTTCGCCAGTGGTCCAGCACAGCAAATGGTTGTTTCTTTTTGTACAGCCCTCTCTTCCTCTGTCTGTGCACACTGAACAGGGCTGTGTTGTTCATGGTGAGTTCGATGCCTGTCTAGTTTTCACATCAACATGTTTTTCAGTCACAGAAATAATTTAGTATGTTTTTATGTATCTTTTTTTTTTACATTATGTTTATTGAATTTTTCTCATTTTTTTACAAGATAACAAATAAAAAAATAGAAGTAAACTAAAGGAATAGTATGACATAAAAAACAACATATAAACAGTGGACACAAATACCCCAGCCTCAAATGAGTCAGTTACATTCTTCTATCACTATCTACTGTTCAAGTCTTTTTTTTTGTATCTCAACCATTTCCCCCAGTCTTTTTTTTTTTTAAACACTTTATTTATATACGATTTTAATTTCTACATTACAACACAGAACTTTAGAAACATACATGAAAATAAATAGAAATAATGAAAATAAAATAAAAGGAAAGAAAAAAAAGGAATATATGTATATACATACATACATATATATATATATATATATATATATATATATATATAGATATAGATATATATAGATATATATATATATAGATATAGATATATATATAGATATATATGTATATATATATATATATATATATATATATATGTATATGTATATATATATATATATATATAGATATAGATATAGATATACATATATTTCGTACGTATACACATACACATACACACCCATGTACATGTATATACACACATAAAAATGCTTAACATACATATTCATATGTATGCCTGTATATAAACAAACACATATGGTAATTGAAATTTTAAAAAGTAAAGACAAAATAATAATAATAATAATAATAATAATAATAATAATAATGATGATAACAATAATGATAATACATAATAAAAAAAAAGAAACAAACAACGTGCATTCAGATTTACCATAAGGGAAAGACCTCTTAAAGGTTGTTAACTTAAAGCTCCAGACCGGGTAAACTTTTCACATATTGCATGAATGGATCCCAGGCTTTATAGAAGTTCTTACAGGAGCTGTTGAGGGTACATCTTATTTTTTCCAGCTTAAGGTTGTACATCACATCCCTCAGCCACTGGTTGTGTGATGGAGGTGTCACGTCTTTCCATTTAAACAAAATTGCTCTTCTAGCTAATAAAGAGGCAATAACTTTTTCTATGTGAGTGGGCATATTTAAAGAAGATGGATCTCGAACTATACCAAAAATTCCAACCAATTGGAGAGGGTGTGATAATACAGCCATAAGACCGAGAGAGCATGTCAAAGAAGGACGACCAAAAAGGAACAAGTTTTGAACAGGACCATAGCATATGATAAATAGTTGCAGGGGCTAATTTACACCTGTCACACACAGGGTTTAGGTCTGGAAATATTTTTACAAGTTTGGCTTTAGTAAAGTGCAGGCGATGTAACACTTGAAATTGTATTAGAGCATGTCTAGAACATATAGATGAAGAATGAACCCTTGATAAAGCCATGTCCCATTCCTCATCCAATAAAGGAACCCCAATATCATTTTCCCATTGTTGACGGAAATAAGATATAGAAGGATTGTATTTGTCCATTATATGACGATAAATCATGGAAACTCTTCCTTTCTTCAACATGTTAACTTTCAGTAAAGAAATTTCCCCCAGTCTTTAACAAAATATTCTTCTTTTAGTTTCAGTTTACAGAAAAGTTTCTCCATCACATGGATGCTGTCTATGATCGATGTTATCAGATGTTCTAAAGTACAAAGGATACGCTAAAAGGCTGGAGGTTTATCTGATTGTTTATTCGGCCAGTTCAGAGGTAGTCTGACAAAGAACAATGGGTAACCACCGCTTATATCGACACACATGTCACATATATGGTAACAAAACATGAAGACAACAACATCATGTCTATATAAACTTGCATTCCAAAGATGGTCAGCTGTGAG
The DNA here is from genome assembly GCA_036419115.1 of Scarus forsteni. NCBI lineage: Eukaryota > Metazoa > Chordata > Actinopteri > Labriformes > Labridae > Scarus > Scarus forsteni. The sequence continues at coordinate 19,896,802 of JAZDUH010000098.1, read as the reverse complement.
ACCTCTCAATTCATGCTTTCTATTTCTGGCGAGCTGCCAGAGCTACAGTCTCCTTGCTTACATAAACAAACATGGACAAAATAATCCTAGATGTTACATGAATTGGTCCATGACTAAATTGATTGATACATGAGTTAAAATTCATGCTATCAGTCGACAACCACTGTTTATGATTTGGTGGCTCGGCTTTTAGCCAGTTCTTAGTGATGGTTTTCTTTGCTGGAAAGTCTTACAGAGGAGGAAAGCGCATGAAGTAAAAACCTAGAATCTGGGATGTTGCTGTCAAGTCGGCAATTTTGTTGTTTCTTGGTAACTTTGGTTGTCAAAAGGGCCACAGTAAAGTTATTCTCAGTTTCAGAGGGACAAATTGTCAAAGATAAAAGGATATTATCAATAAGACCACTAAAGTATCTGTAATTTTACAAAACAATGAATATCTAGCATTTTTAAAAAATTAAATGTATGTTTTTAAGCTTAAAAAGAAACAGTTTAGCTACAACTAACGACCTAATGATGGAATTAAAGCCAATTAGTGATACTTTTTCAATGTTATTGGCTTCTATTCTTTTTTTGTTTGTTTGTTGATATCGTTCATTTATTTTCCCTTTATTTTGCCAGTGAAGTCCCACTTAATTTTTTTTTTTTTTTGCAAAATCTTGGTTTATGATTGTTGTTTAAGTTCATTTGACCTGCTTTTGATACAAGTGCACCTTTATAGAAATTGTTACAAAAAATAAACTCTAATAATTTCTTGTGAAAAAATTATTAATGAAATGCAGTCTAAAGTCTGTAATTTAAATATGTTACATTTTGCACATTGTCATGTGGAAAAAGAAAAATCAGAATAAATTACCTCATAGAAGATTTTTTTCACCCTTACAGTGGGTTTTTTTTGGAAATCTGAAACTGGCTGGCTGGCTGCATTGAGTGGGGTGGAGGGCCCACAAAATGACATCATTCCTGCATTGAAAGCTTTTCCTTCGGAATGATGAGGGGGTTGCATTTGTTTATGGGCCACCTCTCCAGAAAATGTAGGGGAGACAGTTCTCCCACACCCCAGCCAGTGCCCTTGACCCACTGCTGACTTTCACTGTTCAGCAGCGACATGCATTAAGGACGCATGCAGTCAAAGCCAGGCAGTACTTCCATTTTTGAAAGTACTGGTTGCTTCTCAACACTGTCAAACTTAAAGTAAAAGATACGGTATCATTTTAAGACGCATAGTGTGAGAAATTATCAAAATTGTTGAAACTTTATTACTTGGTGTAGCAAACTTTTTATCTTATCATGTGAGTAATACAGCAGCAGCAAAAGCTAAGCTCCTAAATTCTGTTTATCTGAACAGAAATAACTCCTGTTAAATCAGATTTAACCTATTTATTGTTAGATCATGGTATTTGTTTCACCTTGGAAAAAGCTCAGATCTTATGATTAATCACATAATTATTCATATTTGAAAGAACATTCAGGAACACCACTGAAGAGGGAAAAAAACAGATTCGTCCAACGTGGCTTTTTAATGATATCCAGACACTACAGTGTTAGTTTGTATGAACTGCCCTGGAATTTACTTAATCTGTAATTATGTTTTGATTCCTTAAACCTTAAGAGCTTTCCATTCACCTAAGACTTGATATTCTTGAGCTGGGTCCAAGGACTGAGAGCATCTCTGTTGCTCAGCTGCCCACAGCTTGTCCTTTCTGCATTTTATGAATAGCTTGAATGTTTAGCAATGGTAGGTAATCTTTCTTAGCGACAATGTCTCACTAATGACATAACAAATAAATGGCCTGGTTGACTGGCTCCTTTGGCATTAATAGATGATTGTATGCTGGAGTTTTTCTTTCACACTGCTGTCATTGATTGTCAGCAGGGTGGAGCTGCAGCTGGCTCATACCATTCCAGCATTGACTCTTTTCTTCCCCTGCCAGCGTTATGCATAAAAGAAAGGGTTTGGCATCACCCTTGAAGATTATTATCGTCTTTGGTGGCTGCATTCATATTTGAAATGGCTGAGATAATTGTGTTATGAGTAGGAGTTCATATTAAAAGTGATCTTTTGTTTTATTTTTACATCAAGATGAAACGTCTCTGTCATTCAACTCTGTGTAAAAGTAAAAGAAAATGTGAATGCTTGTTTGGAGTTAAGATTGAGCATAGCAAATCAACATTCCAGGATGTTTTCAAAAAGTTAAACAGCAGAACTAAACACATCTGAGGTTTTGTACAGATGAATAGACAATAACTGTGATCACTTCAACAGAACTACCAAGAGAGCGCAGACGCTGTATGACGGGCGGCCCACCAGTCCTCCAGGAGTGTGTCACATCCCCATGGCTGAGCCCTTCTGCAACAGAACCAGAGAGGTCAGTCCCCAAAGTACTCTTCTCGCTCCTCTCAAACAGGATTTCCTGTACTCTGTCAGACTATCTGTGTGGTCTTTAAAAAGTATTTAAAAAACAGATGAATCTATTAAGCAAAGTAAAGGCTAGAGGTTGTAAACCACTGGAAAACTTTAGATTTTTGCTCAAGAATATCACACAGTAAACAATTAAACTGAAAGTATCTGACATCATTTTTTTATGGATCATTTATTTCAAATTTCAAAACCAAAAACATTGTTTTGATAAGATACTTACATGTTTATCTTTAACTTGCTGTCCCTCTACTGATTTTTATACCATAAAATCTGTATTGATATGATGAATGTAAATGTAAAATGTTTTTTTAATTTACTGGTATACAGCCCTTAACAACAACCCTTTCGGTGAACCAAAGTGCTTTACAATCGGTAGTAAGTAAAAAGCAATTAATAAAACAATTAAAAACAAATAAAAGCAATAACAGCATTAAAAACCGTGAAAACAGTAAGAGCAATAAAATACAATAAAATAAGGTAAAACAGAGTAAAAGTGTCACCACACTACAGGGTATTAAAAGCCATCCTAAATAAATATGTCTTCAGTCTAGATTTGAAAAGGCCCAGATCAGAAATGAGACGCATTTCAACAGGGAGCTTATTTCAAAGCTCGGAGCAGCAATGGCTTGATGAAGGGTTGTGTTTGTAAGAAAACAAACCTTTGCAGTTTCAGTTGCTGCAAAAGCTTAAGAATGAAAGTGCCTAAAAGTGCTTGTAAATCTTTTAAGAAGCTCTATGAACGTTATGATTAGAGGTCATGAATTAGTATATTTTATTCTGAGTCTGCAGATCTCATATCCTCATATCTGGCTTATTTTGTATACATGGGAAATAAAAAGAAAAGAAACCGTACAAAGTGTCAGAAACAAACTGAGTTAAAAAGCTCTGCAGTCCCCTCTTCTCCTGATGGTCTCTCCTGGTCCAGGTTTTGGTGGAGGTGGCCCGCAGCCTGGGGATAAAGTGCCACGTTAAAGGCACCATGCTGTCCATCGAGGGGCCACGCTTCTCCTCACGAGCAGAGAGCCTGATGTTTCGCCAGTGGGGGGCCGACGTCATCAACATGACAACCGTTCCCGAGGTGGTGCTTGCCAAGGAGGCCGGCCTATGCTATGCCAGCATCGCCATGGCAACAGACTACGACTGCTGGAAGGAACACGAAGAGGCGGTGAGTGGCAGGCCAGGCTCCTAACAGTCGTTTCCATCACTTCAGTGTCTCTTTGGGTCTTGTTTTTGTCCTGTATGAGTCATTATGTGCAGAAGGCTTCCACTTGGTTTGTGTACAGATGGCATCATTTCCTTTAACTGCGCTTGTTTGTCCATCCAGCAGCAACGATAAGTTTGCTCTCAACTTAAGATGTATTTGCTTTAATCTATTAATCAACTTGTGTGACCACTTTCACAAAGGTTATTCCAACAAGCAGCTGACGATCATCAGAGATTTTTTGGATGGAGAAATTATGCAGATACAAACAGGAAATGTTCATCTAAAGCAGAGTGATATGTATCATTTTATAATGTCCTTCTAACTCTAAATCCAGACTTCTGCTTTTCTTCCATATCTTTCAACAAAGGGTGTTGGGAGCAGATTGGTTTTACTTTTGTGCTTCTTTTTCTTGAAGCTGATAGCAAAGGAGTAAAGAACCATAAAATACATGAAATTTGACACTCAATGACATGTTTACCTTTCAGTATTAAAGTTTGCATCCTATTTGAAAGTGTTATTCTCGTCATATATTCTAAAGTTACTCTGTATAACCATGTTGTATTGTGCCCTAGTTAGTCATTGCATCCCGTTAACATCTCAACATGGTTTTTAAATTCTTTCTGGGATTAAGCTGCCCTATTTACCACATTCTTTGAACAAGAAAGCTGATTATTCTAAACAGTTTAAACAACATTTTTGAGTCCACTCAATGTAGCCATGAGGGACGTACCGAATACAATCTTGGAGCCAGGGCAGAAATCAGGGATGCGATTAGCATGCATGCAAAATCAGAACAGTATTGATTATCTGCATTGCCAATATTTTTTCTTAAATTTACAGCTGATCTTTTAGCCGTACAAATTGCCCCTAACTATTGCATATATTGGCAAATGTTCAGTGTACCAGAATGATTTACCTAATCATCATCATTAAAGCTGTGGTCTACGATTTGAAACCGCAGCCTGCCCCCCTTCCCTCACCTCTCCCCTCTGTGTTCCAAGATCCCGCCCCCAGCTCGTGGCACCTCATATAAGCCCCCTCGGACTGAGCTACGAGCGACTAGCACAATATATCAGCAGCAAACTCAATCAAAAACAGCTCAGCTCAACTGAAAGTATCAAACACGACAGACATCTCACTTATAACACACAGCAGTAGCCATTTCAAGTGGACCGGCAGCAATGCGGGTCTGGCGCCGTCAGAGCGGAGCCGAGTGTGGGGGAGGATTTATCTTTCTCAGCCTGTCCTCCACAGCTCAGCTTACAGTGCAAACGATTAGCGGCTAACAGGCTAACCCGCTCCCCTACAAGTTATTAGCCCGTGCAGGCACAAACTAACCAGAGTTATTCAGCAGACATCTCCCACTGTAGTAAACAAAGCCATTACCTGATCAACCAGGGGCGAAACGGTCGATGCTGAAGGTCTGACGGCCGGCTGAGGCTATTCGTTAGCCGTTAGCCATTAGCCCGCTAACAGGCCTCAACCCGCGGGCAGAGCTCCGTTGGGCCCCGCGGGAGAGGGAGGCGGCTTCGGTCTCGGCGCTAGGCTTTTCCGGCTCCATGATAGTTCAGTAGCTAACGCTGCTAGCTGCTCACCGGAGGTAGAGGGGAGGAGGCGGGACCATGGGCAAGATGCTGCGTACTGCGTAGTGAGGGAGACGAGGATTGGATGGACTCACAGACCAACTCTCGGACCAATTAATAGTCGCAGGTTCTTAGGTCTGATTGGTCAGCTAGTATGCAGCTTTTCAGCAGATATACTGAATTGATTTTTTTCGTTCTTTTTGGTCTTTATACTGTGTGGATAGGACCATAGGACCATAACAGCCTTATAAACGGTGTTATTAATATGTACAAAGCTTCCAAATCGTAGACCATAGCTTTAATTATTAACAATCAAAATATAAACTATTAGAGAATAAAAAAAATGCTTCTGATCTGTTTCTGGCACGCAGATTTTAGTTAAGTGGAGACTCGGTGCCTTTGCCAGTCAGTACTGATATCAGTGGTAATAAGTTTGGAAATATGAGCATATTTGATATAAGCAAAAATCTAATATCAGCATCTTAAGTTGGAATCGACATCAACATGTCACTGTGGCAGGTGGACCCAAAAAATCTATAAGCCAATTCTTTTTTTTCTAACTGGGCAATTTGATTAACCAGCTCATGAGTTTCACTTCAGTTTATATATTTACAGGAAATATGCTAATTTTTTCACAGAATGTCAAAGTTCCCCCACTTGTCCCTCTGTATAAATTTAGGTGCTGAAAGAGGCTTTTATTCATTCATCTGTTTTACTCTCAGCCCTCATTATCACTGAAAATGTGGAAATATTAAAAATGTATGAATTCTGTCCAGAGTGCTTAAATCATACATTCAATAAATCGGTGCAGCTGATGAAGAAGTGCGGGGTGACGGGGTGACGGGGGGGGGGGGCAGAGTGGAGCGGACGGAGCAGTTCCTCTGTGCAGTCTGAGCTTCCTGTCAGAGAACTCAAACCAACTTCATACCCTGTGATAAAAAGGAATATTTCATAAATTTACTGAAACTATGGCCCTCGGTTTATCTTTCTGTTTGATTTTTTTTTTCTTTTTAATATCTTTTTTTAGAGTTGACCCTTTTTGGTGTTTAGATTTCTACGTCAAATGATGCGTTTCTGCTCAGTCACCTGTGCTCTGGGAGAATAAATGTTAGGGAGAGCAGATATACAGTATATTGCAGATGTTTGCAGATAAATGTATATTTCAAATGAAGTAACATTTGGCATACTTGGTGCACAAATAATGAAGGTCCTTGTTTGAATGTTAATGAGGACATGGATTGTGGGATAAAGTATTTTTATAGTGAAATTAAAAGTGTTAGAGGCATCAGTCTACATTTTAGATGGTCTATCACTTCTCTGTCTGTCAACATCCCCCCACCTCTAAAGATGTGTATGCATAAGCCATTGTTACCTGGTGGTAAAATATGCACACCATGATAAGTCTATTTGAAAAATTTTAACAATACCATGATAATTGTATTTTTTCTATTTTCTTTCCTACTTGAAAGTAGGTCTAAGATTTAAATACCTCTTTGCTCTGAACTATCTCAGCTGGTGCAGCATCTCAAATGTTGAGCATAAATTCCATTAAATGTTAAAACTTGCATTCAAACTTGACCACGTTGAACTTGGAGCTGGTGTGACCCATACAGAGGACTTAGCATGCTGAGGATTACGGCCTCTTTATACAGACTCCACAGCTCTCTGTGAAGTCTGTAAATGGATATTAAAGAGAGACGGGATCTTGATGCCCTGAGGGAACACCTCACATAATCATTGACCCTGGGGAATAATTCTTCACAAGAAATTATGCCACAGCGTTCGAATGTACAGCTTTGAGTCCCCGGTGTAAAGGTTTTTGCAAAAAGGCTGCAGATAAATTCTAATGATTATTATCATGCTTGTTTCATGATAAATACATCTCAAAAGGCAGCAGGAAACGATGGTGATAACCGGCTACATTCACTCGGTTTTGCTTGGGAACACCGAGACAGAGCTGCACAAGGACAGAGGAAGGGGATGTGAACCAGGACACATCTGATAATGATGAAGGAAAAGAGAACAAAACCTCTTTCACTGTAATTATTTTAGAGTTTTTTTTATCACACTCAATATGTGTTGAATACAGGTATGAATTATTCATTTAAATATGAAACTGTGTGAGTGCACAGTGAAGATTTTCCCACAGTGCAAAAGCCTAAAGCATAAAAAGGCCATTACAGATCCTCCCACATTATGTCTGATCTGAAACTGAACACCAAAATATTTTTCAGATAATAACCTATGTAATGGAAATTAAGAAGAATTTTTGTTTATATATGGTTCAAATCTTAAATTTTTCCATCAACATATTCCAATCTGACACGCAGGGCTAGAAATTTGCATAGTACCATGTCCTCACAGGTTGAAACCCCGCCAATGCAAATCGAATGTTAATATTTACTGATCTGTGGAGGTGAAGAGCATGTGGTGCCAATCATTTAAACTCCAGAGCCCATCAGTGACCACCAACATTTGTCCACAGCCTCTAGAATTGACCACATGCTCACACAATTCCTTTGTTCTCAGTTTGTTTCCAGGGTAGATATTTGTAATATTTAGCATTTAGAGAGTTGTCTGTGCACATGTGTATGCACTATTTTGATCACATAAAACATGTAGTTATGGTTGGCCAGTCATTATGGATTTCATTCCCATTCTAAGCCATCCTCTCTGACTTTATTTTTCTGTTTGTAGTTGCTGTAGCATCTGTTAAACTTACCACATTTTTGTTGTAAAGAATGTTTTCTAAAAGTCTTTGTGTAGGCCACCACGGAAAAAATCTGTTCTGTTTAAATTACAAAAGAATTTTTATGGATTTAAAATATTTTTAAAAAATTAGGTGATGCAAGTAATGAACTAAAAATGAATGTGTTAATGCCAGTAGTCAGAGGTTGAGATGTGGATTAGAAACCAATTCCAGGTGAGAATTGATAACAACTCCTTCAACTCAAGGAATCAACTGTCTTATTAGCTTATTAGCTCCCTTACCAATTCCCCCCACCTTTTTCTGCATCTGGCATCCAGCAGTGATGACAACAAAACAAGTCAAGTAGTCACAAGAAAATGGCAGATTTTGGCAGAAGTGTTCAAAATCAAATATCTGTTGTTGGCATTTATGCTGGAAAATCAAAAATGGAGTTTTGTGAATAAGAGACAACCCTAGTGTATGCTTTTGATAATGTAACAATAAAGCTACACTGCGAGTGTCAGTAATGACTAGAATAATATAGAAAAACTAGAAAAGCACTCGGAGAGCACAGACCCCTGCCAGCACCACAGCCCTCACCCTTACTGCGATTTACACCATAAATATTAGTCCTACCTTTATTCCATTTAAATATTTAGATTCCTTGACCATACAAACGTACCATTAGCAACTGAATTCATAATATCTATTTTAGTTCAGTAGTTATTCACGAAAAAACGCCTTGTTCGTCATTGCGGTTTTACGCCGATCCAGATCACTCTCATAATCTAAACATTTGTTCCTTGTCCCAATCCGGACATTTCCTGACAATTTCATCAAAATATGTCCATAACCTTTTGAGTTATGTTGCTCACAGAAAAACAAACAAACAGATGCCGGCAATAACAACACCTCCTTGGCGGAGGTAAAAATGGCATATCTGATTAAAAGTAACCTTGCAGTGCAGATGGATCAGCCTGATTAAGTGTCTGTAATCAGGCAGATCTGCACCAGTCTACAACTACAAACAACCCAAAGCAGGACCGCCCAATGTGAGTTCTTCAGAGCAGAACGAGCTAGGAGCATCGAGCAAGACAACAGCAGGAAGTGACTGTTCATGCAGAGAGCAGTATAGATGCTGACAGCTTCAGCAGCTGTTTGATCAGATCTGGACTGCATTTCTTTATTAAATGAAAAACAAAAAAACAAATACTACAAACTTCTCTATAGAAAGGACATTTTGGCTACACTTCTGACATGTTTTGACAAGAGTTCCTTTGTCGAAGTGGCTCAAATTCTCCAAGTACATAATCAGAATAGCCCATAATAGGCATGATCATCCAATCACCTGCCAGATAAGGTTCTGCCCTTTTGTAACACTTCCTGATGAATGGGCTCTTTCCCAGATGAACTAGTGAGGTATGTCGAACTGTCCATAAAAAGAGTAAAAATGCATTTTCAAATTACCGTAAGTTGTAAGATTCATTTATTTTAGCAGCAGTGTGATGTCATTCTTCATGAGATGTAAAAAAACTGAAAGGATTTTTTTAATGTTTTCATCCTTTTAAATTTAATCATTAAAAAACAGATTTTTATCAAAACACATAATAGATTTAAGAACAGTTAAAAAAGAACTGACAGACATTGTCAGCTAGTGTATGCAGACTTGTAAAAGTGGCCCTGTGTGAATCTGCATAATACCAGCTGCAAGAATATTGATAAGAAAAGTGTCCATGCCAGAATGAAGATATATTATGATACTGATGTTTTGCCGCATGTCTAACAAGTACTGTTAGTTTTGTCTGAGTAAGATGAAAACAGAAATGGTGTAAGGACTTAATTCAAATATCTGTCAAATATTGTCAAATACACACTTGAATACGAAACATGTAAAAGAATTATGGTTCAGATGTTTATTTACTTGCCGAACTTGCTTCCCAGCAGAGGTTTTCAGCATCTGTCCTCTGTGTACAGACTCCAGTATCTGAAGCTTCTGATGGCTTCCGCGTGACCTCAGACAGACACTGTTGATAGAGCAGTTGATGAACTGTGTGGGAGTTTTGGCATATCTGTCACGGATCCAGCCCGACTCACAACTCAACTTCCGAGTTCCTGCAGCTGACCTCTTCCCCCTCCTGTTGCAGAACCCTCGCCACATCCTTCCGCCCCCCCCTCCAAGTCTAATACTGCCTCCTGCCCCCTCCCTCCTCGGTCAATTTGCCTGCCAGCCTCCGGTGGAAGCCCTGCCAGAGGAGGTTGAGTCACACTGAGTCATCAGCTCGACTGTCTTCAGCAGCAAAACATTAACATTTATCCAGCCATAAAGAGAAAACAAAGCAGGCTGGGGAGAGATTAGTGAATGGGACTGAAGGTAAATATGAGCACAGGAAGGAAGAAGACTGTTGCAACATGCTCGTCAGTGCACATCTGGTTTATGATGTTTATTATTTAATAGAAACCTAAGCAGAATAAGCACTGACAAACATTTTAGTTTTACAAAGAGCACTTCTGTTTACATTTTACACTTGGGATTTTTTATTTCCCCTGTTGGTGTTGTGTTGTTAGCCCTGTGTACTGCAGTTATGGCCTGTAGCATCATCACATCAAGTGAAACTGCTCTGGACTTTGAGTATCAAGGATAGCACAGAGTGACTCACTGGAGTTCACGGCTGGCTGCGAGAAAAACAATTTACGGAACTTTATATCTTAGTTCATGAGAAATTCAGTGAGCGTGAACTTCCCTCTCCATTAATGCAGTAGAATGTTTTGTTTTGTTTTTTGAGTCTTGCAGGTGATGGTGCTGGGCTGTTCATAGTGTCAGTGTCAGTCACAATATTCACTTCTTTTGGTCATAAAAATAGAGTAAAGGATATTAAACATTCCCAATTTTGTGTCCCACACATATTGACAGTGATATAAGTTTACTTGTTTGCTGTCATATTTTGGCCACATTACTTTAACACTACTACAGATATAGAGCTGATTTATATGTTCGTTTTCTATTCATATTTTGCATGTTAATTTCCTTTATTTCTAGTTTCTTCAATAGTTAAATTTGTCAAAGCACTAACAGTGGTGAAGTTTGTTAATTGTTTGTAATGCAGATGAGTAATCATGCATCAAACAGTTGTGATTGTTTTTGCCATAACAGAGCAGCTGCAGAAGGCATAAGCCTCACTGTTTTTTTTTTTGTTCTTGATAATATCACGCCAAACCCCCACACAAATTCTAAGTGTACAGAGTTCTTTTTGTACAAAGACTGCAGGAAATCTGGTCTTTTAAGATGGGCAGGCTATGCTATTTAAAAATGCAATTTGTGAAAGTTGAACACATGAAAAGAGATATTTCTCTTTATCAAGAAAATGGGCATGTCTTTTGTTGTAGGCACCACTTAGAGATATATTTCACTTGCACAACACGTTGCACAAGTTGGTAAAATTCAAATATTTTGAGTGGTATAGTTTAGTGACTGTTAAAATCATGCACATCAGGAGGGACTGATAAGAGGTGGACAGCATGAGTGTTAACTCTTTTCATTAGCAGTCTTCACTGCATGGGTCCACCATGATCCTATTCTTGTTGATTTTATTGTTATTCTTGATGTTATTTTTGTTGTTTTTTTTATCTTGTTCAGCGTCATTGAGTGTCTTGAAAGGCACTTGTAAATGAAATGCATTATTATTATGATTATCAAAACTTTCAAATACGCTCTACATCATAAATGATGAAATGCTCAGCAAAACAGCAGGCCCTTCAACATACATAAAGCTTAAATGGATTGCAGTATTCTGAGGTTTAATCAATAAAAAAGCTTTATTCTTCTGTTTGGAACTGAAATCAGAACCAAAACCCGTCCTGTATTGAAGCATAGAATCTTGTGAACTTTTGGACACCCAAGCCTAACCTAGAGTTGCATACTTAGGTTAGACAGATTGAGCTGCAAATGATCTTTTAAAAAAGCAATGACCTGCCAACTGCCAACTGCCAGAGACTCCAGCCCTGATGCAGCCCCTTACTCTTACTCTTTCTCTGTTTGATCAATAAATCATATTAATATCTCTTTCAGGCAACTGGATACCAAGTGATAGTCCTGAATGCTTGTTTGCACAACCTTTAAATGTGGCCTAAAACTTTTTGGTATACAGTACCTCGTCATAACAGATCTGAGATGCTTTAATCTGGATGGATGTTGTGTAGACTCAATGAGCACTGCCGTGAATTAAACTTCCTCTGGGGTCCCATTGTAACTATAGCTATAAGTAAAGGCCTTTCTCTTCTTATGTTTGGTTTTCCCTCATTATCAGTTTTCTTCAAGTTCATGTTTTTGACCATGATGTTCAAGCATTTCAGAAAAAAACAAATGTAGTAAAAAAAAAAAAAAGAGAGAGTCATACTTGAAAAGAGGCACAGACTAAAATGTCATGACTTTTTTGCCCTATTTGTAGGAATGTGTGATATTGGATTTTGCAGATATTTGATATGCAAAGATTTCGGAAGTCATCACTGCCGATACTGATATTGATACTGATGTTTATGTCAAGAGTACAAAGTCTCTACTTTACAAAAAAATAACCATTTCCTTTCCATTGTTACAGGCTACTTGTTAGACACAGATGTGAAGAAAGAAAAACAAAAATTGATTATTAAATACATTATACTTGTGATTTGCAAAGTGGACGTCGAGTGATGATGAGGTAAAACATGGTACATTTTACATTTTGCCGATATAACAGTCACAATTTTATGGGATATGAATCCCCAATTTGTATGGTAAAAACATCAGCTGTTAAGTATAAGCAAAGATTTCATATATGCAGATATGAAAATATCAGCAGGCATGCAGATATCAGATTTCATCGTTGTTATGGCGTAGGATATAAACAGCTGCCTCTCCAATAGCTCTCCAGTTTTTGCTACAATCTTTAAACAATTTTGTCTTTAAAAAATTGTTTTTTTTTAAGTTATTTTTTCTGGCTTTTATGGCCTTTATTATATAGGACAGCTGAAGATTGACAGGAAAGCAGGTGAGGAGAGGGGGGATGACATGCAGCAAAGGGCTGAGGCCAGGAATCGAACCAGCAGCTGCTGCAGGGGGTTGGCAGCCCCCGTACATGGGGCGAACGCCATTCTCAAAAATGGTACCAGGAGCCAGGTTCATCGACTTTAAAAGGGAGAAACTAATGGCTCTAAAACCAAAAGGTTGAGCTAGGATTTGACACCACATCATGGTGAAAGTCAGGAGGAGGCCCAGATCTGTGGTTGGCGTGAGGCTGGACTGCCTTTCATATCTGCTGATATGAGTATGTCAGCATATCAGGTATGCAGATATCATGCAAGTTGCCATGGCACTGGATGTAAATGGCTGCTTCTCCAATAGCTCTCCAGTTTTTTCTCCAATTTTTTTTAAAACAAATGTGTACAGTTTTAAGCCTTTTCATATCATTTTGACCTTTCTGCTATTCTTATGAAGACATTTCTTTTGTTTTATATACAGTATATCTCATGGATATTTTGTTTTTGCTTATTGCTAATAATGTCAAATAATTTAGCTGTGCAGCTGAAATGATCTCCTCTAACAGCAAATGCACGTGATAGAAAATGATCATGTATCTCTAAATGGAAGTCATCCACCACAGAGAACACACTGATGACTCCTAAAAGCCTCTTAATGGTGCATTTTCACCAGCAGTCCAGCCCGCTGAAACTCAAATTTCAGTTCCTACTGCTCATGAAAATGTTGCTGCAGCACATCACAACAGCAATCACTCTTCTGTCTCCTCTAACAGCAAATGCCCAAGCAAGAAAGTGATCACATATTTCTAAATGGATGCCATTTAGAAATATGAGAACACACTGATGACTTCTAAAAGCTTCTTAATGGTGCATTTCACCAAGCAGTCCAAGCCCTATGCTCACCCTAATCAAATTATCCCAGCTTCAAAAACAACACATTATAGCAACTGCATTTTGCAGAGGACTTTCTCAGCTGGTGCAACACCTCAAACATTAGTAAGTCAACTCTCTCAAGAGGAAATGTTTAATCTAGGCTTCTTTTGAACTTATGCACAGCTGGTGCAACCCATATCTGGATCATTTGGCTCAGCTCAGTGAAGACTTGTCTTTTGTATTGTATTGACTTTCTTATGTCTATTGGTGTAGCACATCACAGCGGCAATTGACTGTCACTCTTTTGCCACTAAGTCAAGGTTAACACTGCTGTTCATACTTTTGGCTCTGTGCTTTTAACACCCCTTAATATTTTCCCGACGTCACGTGCACTGGGGGGTGAATACAATTCTGATTGCAGGAAGTCAGAAAAGAAATATTGGTAATGTACTGTGTGATTAGCAGTAAAATTGGTATCCAAACACCAACAGGGGCTTCTGACATCTCTCTGCTCATGCATGTCTGTAGGTCCAGTTTGTACTTTTGGGATTATATTTGCTTGTGTCAGTGTCTACCAAGGGTTGCAGAGAGTGGAAAATTTCTGGAAGCGTTCCAGAAATTATCAATGGGAGGTTATATCTAGTTTACAACTTTTGTATTTTATTGTTGTTTTTTATTATTGTATTTTATATTTTATTACTGTATTGTATATTTTTCTGTTTCCTGCCCAGGGACCACAGATGTAAATTAGCTTATAACTAACTCTGGCTTGACAGTCCTAGTCTTGCATGGCCCCTGTTAAATAAACAAATAAATAAATAAAGGTAAAGATAAAAGCTGGAGAATTTTGGAGAATATTGTAAATTAAAAACTTTCTATCGGAATTATGGGAATTTGTGGGAATTAACTAGAAACTGGAGGTAATTAAAATGGACTGTTTCATATCCAAACATAAATACAAACTTATTGTACTGTCCTGGAGAGTCATCCGTGCAAAATAATACCATTAGAAAAATGAACATTTACAGATTTATTTGTAAGTAGAACTTTAAAAAAAAATGTATTTGACCAATCAGTGTCAACTTTACTTTATGTAGTTCATGGTCTCTGATTGAGAAATAAGTAGTTTTGTGCTCTGGGCTCATAAATGTGTCCTCAACTGTCCAGGGTTCGAGAATCATCTCTGCATGTGATGGTGAAATGCACAGTGCATGTAGGGGGCGTGGCCTCAATACTCCTGCAGTAAGCCCTGTGCATGTGATTGAGGAATAACATATTTTTTAAATTATGCTTACATGATATTTGTTTTATCATACGTATAGATATTTGGTGTGAAAAGATTGAACACACCAGTGATCAGGTTATGCTTTATCAAATAAGCATTCATGTTTTTAGATTAGTGTGAATTCATGTAAACTGAATACAGTGTTTGACTATTTCAGTGTTCTGATGTACCTTTTGTTCCGAGGAATTAATTTAAACATGTTTATCTGACATTTTCGAAACCCATCACAATTCAGCGCAACAATTATGCTCTTATTCGGGAACAACAAACTGATTGTGGCAGTAAGAGGAAGTGACTCTTAACACCCAACGGCTGTGTTTGTTCTTTCCGAACCACAGGTCTGTGTTGACAATGTACTGAAGACGATGAAGGAGAATGCTAACAAAGCCAGCAGTATCCTGCTCACCTCAATACCCCAGATCAGTCAGATGGACTGGGCACCGACAATAAAGACCTTGAAAGTAAGTAGTCAACATCACGATGATTCATCTCCACACAGAAAGTCATGAATGAGTCGTAAGAGCGTTTATTTACCTTCTATCTCAGAAAGGTCTTATTTATAATCTCTCTATCACACTTAAATAAGGATCAGAAGAACAGTGTGACAAAAAAAAAAAGAAGAAGAACAGTGTGACAGCCTGTAGTGTAACCACTTTAAAAACAGCCATTTTATGACAGTAACTAATACCATACAGCCTCGGATGCTAAAAGTGAGCAGAGGCAGTGACCTCATCGAAGGGGAAAACTGAGACACTCATTGTGCTGTTTCACTCTTACTTTTTTCTGCAATATTTGGTGAAGCTGGTTTGAATTTAAATGGAGATGATTAGGAATAAAGACGAACGACAGTTATGTCTGAAGTTGTTGCCTCCTAAAAACCCAATGTTTGTGGTTATAGGACTGGGAAATTGACTACTTTAAAGAATATTTTTGAATTAAATATAAAGTGAGACAGTATTGTTTTTATCTATACACTATATGTTGATTTAAGAAAGAGAGTATACCTGGCCTGTTACTTTGCTTTATAGAACAGTTGTTGATAGCAGTAGTTCTTAATTTATCTTGTTTTGAAAGCACAATTAAATAAAACAAAAGGAATCACTGGAATTTAAAATGAGTTTGTCTGTACATATGATGTTTTCGGGGGGATTTGTCAAGCAGCCCTAATGTGTTTGGAATATATCAGGTGTTGCTGTTCAACTAAAAAGCAATGATTAAGAAGTCTGTTTGGTCCATATTGCCCAGCCCGCTATGGTAGCAAGTTTATCAAAAGTTTGAGATCAGTTCATCTGCATTCAGCTTGGATTGGATTGCTTCACAGTTTTTCACCCAGAAGTCTTTTTTCAGAGCATAAAGAACCCACAATATTGTATGCATGTAAAATACAGTTTATTTTTTACATAAAGCATGATCTGTGTAATATTTATAAACTTTACTGTCTGTCCGAGAGACAGAAGTAATAGTTTAAATTAAAGCATACAACAAAGATGGAGAGTCAAATGACTGAATGTCTGCTGTCAACTTGCAGATGGAGGCTTCACTAAAATACAAAACTAATGCCCCTAATTTTTTTTAGTTATTTAAATGAAAAAATATCATGTTGCACTAAATATATCAATACAGTATTAGAGCATAAAATGCTTTGTTATATTGGTGTATCAAGAGTTTCTCTATTCCCAACTGAATAGGCAAGAATCTGTTTCCTTCTCTGAAAAAAATGTGCACACAGTAGGCTGTAAATGTTAGTATAATTATTTTAGATGATCACAAATGTGGTGAGAAAATATCCTTATAACCAATACTGTATTGATTGCCCTTAAAAAAATCTTGGGTAGCGTATTGATTTTATTATCAATGTTGTGTCTGAGTTTTAAACTCTGAATTTCACAGATTTTAAAAGTCGTATGTTCTTTTTGTTTAAAAAGTTATAGTGATCGTCAGACAAACTGAAATGTTGGGCCCTCTGGAGGTGAGAAAATAATATTGTCCAATATTACCCAAAAAAACACGAAAGTAAATCCCTCCGCTACCTCTGTTGCTCACCCCACCATTCAGAAAATTTAAGCAAAAACAGGAAAGCAAAAAAAAAAATCCCTCAAGAGGTCATCACAGGACAACCCACCCCCTAGGAAGGAGGATGACGTGGCATGTCTGTGTGGCCATAGTAAACAGTGGAGCACAGCATTGGAAAGTCAAAGCCACACCCATTCAGAGGAGCATTGTCAGATAGAGCTCACACGGTTTTACTCTAAAATAGCCTGTTCTGACTTTGGACCTACTGGCACAAAATCTGAAATATAAGTGGATTTTGCACTAAAAATCTTGGAAAATATTCTTTTGGGACTTACTGAAAAGAAGGGAACATATGACTTTTATTGTGGGCCTCTCAGTCAGCTTAAAGGGGTGGTTGACAAATTTTGAGTGGGTTTTGCTTGAGGCCACTTGTAAATATGATTTTCAATAAAGCCAATATTTAGCAGTACATGATGCCGCTGAAAACACTGTAATTAACCCACTGATAGGTTAAAACTATTCAGTAAACACATTTGGCTCGACTAGATTGTGTACAACATTGAACTTTTCCTCAACAAAACCCCTGTGTTTAGAAGTTAAGTGTGTTGTAAGGTCAGAGCGATGTATCCCTCTGCCATCAGCTGATCAGGACAGCAATTGAACCAACAAACATTAACTTCACCAAAACCATACTTTGGATGAGCCACCATGTGTTGCTAAACACTGGCCAGCCTCTGGCCTGTAATATCCTCTCTCTGGGACAAAGCTCGCAAGTTTCAAGCAACCTCACTTCAAAAAAACCAACGCATCCCTTTAAAGTAAAATAACATAACAGCAAGATTAGTAGGTATGTTTTTAATCCTAAAACTTCTTCTAATTATGACCTTTCTGCTTTTGAAAGGGTAACATTAAAGTCTCTTGATGTTAAAATCTGTTCTGGATAATGAAGACAGTCAAATCAGTTTTAATTAAAGTATTTAAAATGTGGAATATTCATATTCAGCTTCTCATCCAAACTTGAGCTTTACTAAAGCTCACGCTGTAAGCATCTTTGACCTGACCTAATTCACATCTGATGTACATGTGACTCATACTTTAAATATAAGCTGTTTTGTTCCTTCTGTTGCAGTCAACGGCACAGTCTTCAGTAATGTTACCAAAACACTAAGCGTGCTGAAAACAGTGACCCCAGACTCCTCCGTGGACTGCAGACTCAACTTTTACTCTTCACTGAGCTACAAGAAAGTGCCTCACATAAACACAGTGCATGTCCTCTCTGCCATCAGCACAGCTTCATCTTTTTCACCAAATGTACACAGACCACGTCCATCTTTATCCTCAATCACAGCTTGACTGCTTTTCATGGACATAGCCTGTTATGTCGCAGCAGCAAATGTATTTTTGTCACCTCTGGCACAAAACATTCAAGTTTGTTTAGCCTTTTTGAGATTATGTTACCTTTTGGGGAAATACAGACGGGTTGTACTTGTCATCTGCACACATTTGCCACCTGTGAACCATGTCTGTCCATGCATTTCAATCATTGTGCACTTAAAGTAAAGGCTTTTTATTGTAGCACATGACAGATGATGCCTTAGTCACATCTTGTACTTCACTCTTTATTCCTAATTTCACATCATGTTTTACTTTATATGTCTGTTTTAGCTGGTAAATCATGTAGAGCCCATACATGTGAGAACACCTTTATAAATTAAGTAAAATAATTAAAACCTTAATTATGGTAAAAACTACTTTAATTTCAATGTTTCTTTCTAAACAAAGCATACTTGTGCTCTCTCTTACGGTTCATTGGGTTAAAAGGAAGAGAAGCCCCAACAACATATTACAGCTGAAAGTGCCTCTGGAGCACAAACCTCCGCCATGGCTTTTCTGACATTGTTATTTGAGTTATGGAAGATTTTGAAATGGACCCCATTGTGCAGTGTTATCAAGTTCTTTTCAAAATTTCCTGGATCCGCATCCAGATTGGGATCACCAATGAAAACTAATCGGTTCTTCCTTGTGCTATGACCAACAATCCCTGAAAATTTCTTCAGAATCTGTGCAGAACTTTTCAAGACAGACCTTGGCAGATATGACTATTATCTAATTAACTCTTTAAAAATGTTTTGATGCTCTGAAAAACAAATTTCACATGCATTTATGTCTTAGACAACAGTGTTTGACATTTTTACAAATCTGTATGATTAATTGTTGCAGTAACTGTTTTTCCAGAAATGTACAGACATTTGTGCTCCTGTCTCAACATGAAAATAAAATGTGCTGCTGAAATATTGAAATAAAATCTCTGAACGTAAAACACGCTTAAAGTTTTTTTGATGGGGCATAAATATCTTGATTTGTCTGTTATTCTCCAAAGTTAGGTTTAAAGTTATATCATATGAAAATGCAATATACAACTAGAAATGGGGATGTTTTCCACGTCTTGGAAGAAAAAAATGGAATTTTCGTCCATTTTTCTTTTTTTCTTTTTTTTAAATGTATATTTTTGGGCATTTTGTGCCTTTATTGATAGGAGAGAGACAGTGGATAGGCTTGTGAAAGGGGGAGAGAGTAGGGGAAGACACTCTGCAAGCTGGTCACAGGTGGGATTCGAACCTGGACCGGCAGAAACAAGTACATGGGGTGCTAACCACTACACCAAACCAGGACCCCTATTTTTCTTTTTAATTTAAATGTCCAGTTTGAATTTCTAAGTTTTTGGAGTTGCTGAAGAAAATGCAAATTTCTTATTATTATGTTCTTCTGTTTGACTTATAATGAGAAAATGTAATTGTTGGGGTAAAAAAAAAAAAGTATAAACATGTTTTTTTTTTTTTTCTTTATTTCGGGACATTTCAAATAGGCAGGGGTTATTGTGCTATTTTGTAGTCTTTAGCTAATCTTTAGCATGCCAAGAGGATTAGTTCAATCTCATTCACACATTAACACAAACTAACTTTACAGATCTGGTGTTTTTGTTTTCCCCGAGTCTGTTTCTGTCTGCCATGTAGATTACCAAATGCATCATTTCCTGTTTCACTGGATTCAGTTTGTGGTGAAAATGACGGTCGTGACCTTCAGTTAAAGTGTCCTGAACAAAACTCACATAATTTTGTGAACTAACACATGAAGACTAATTTCATCACCCTGCTTTTTACCAGCATTTTAACTCTTAGAGTCAGCAAAAAGCCAGATGTAGAACAACGGAAGCCACATTTCTCATTAGATGTAAAAAAAAAAAAAAAAGAATCTGATTATTATTGTCTGCTGTTTTTCAAAACTTACTTGGACTGAGATATTAACATCTTAATGCAGTTTTTATATCATTTACTGGGTACCCACTGTACTCTTCTGTCTGTAGGCTTGTCTGTTAGTCCTCACTTCTCCCTTTAATGTTGCCCTGTACACATCATATTTTTTTACTTAGTCTTGTTTTTCACTTTCTAAATTATTTAGGCTTGAATGTTTGTACAGTTAGCAGAAATGATCCGAGTCATTTTTTAAAATGAAGGCGATCATGATTCTAGAAAGTCATTATTTTCAGGTATTTTAACACTTAAAATCTCACTGTTGAAAACTGAGCTGTTCAGGGGGGTTATTCTATTACAAACTGTATGGTGTGTTGTAGAGCCCCAAAATTAACCTAGTTAAAATTTTAATTACTGAATTTCACAATTCTGAAAAAAGGATAATCAGAATCACAGGATTACTGTGCCACTTGTTTCCCTTTGTTTTTACATTTTTGCCTCTCCTTTTCAGGTATTTGCATTTTTTTAGTTTTATTTTTATGTATGGCTTGTTGTTAACGTTCAGAATGAGACTTTTATATAATCGTGACAATGCCAGAATCATCATGGTTATGATAAGTAGCAGTCGGGTGTGTAACTAAAAGTTCAGTCTCAAGTTTTGGACAGCTGTCAGCTACTGGGGCACTCTGTTGAGTTTTGGCATCATTGAATGTTTTTTAAATTATTTAATATCACATTCAAATTGAATTATTCGTGGAATTTAGCCCAGTGCCATAAACAAATACATTTTTGGAGTCCATTATATTTCTGATATGTTAAACCCTTGTTGACATCCACTGGCTCTGTAATGTGTAAAATGTCACTGATTTTTCTTGAGTCTTTCAAAGGTTTTTATGGATCTGGTAAAGTGTGTGAACCCTGTTTTTTAATGCAACTACAGTCATATGTTGCCAAATAAACAAATGTGGACCGATTGTAGAAATGTTTTATTTTTTTGGTACCAATTAGTATTATTTATCTCGGCATTAACTAAAAATACAGCCACACTGAAATACAAAAACGCAATGTCTTGCATTTTTGTAATGTAATTTTATAAATTACATTCACATATTTCTGTACATCTTTATCAATGATTTAACATCATAAGTAAAAACAATAACAGAGACTCTAAACCCTGCTATATAAAGAAAGAAAAGTGCATCTGTTTGACAGTGTTTGAATGTGCAAAATATTTTGATTACCAATGTTCTTTATGGCACGGATAAGTGTTAAAGAAATATTATCCAGCCATCACATTTACGACTTTACAGCTCCAGAGATTCCTAATTAGCTTTTCCGAAATTTTCCAAGACGCAGCTCAAGTTCAGACCACAAAACCTGCCGTGTGTCCCGACAGCAACCGTGTCCGCATGCAAGCAGAAAGTATTTTTTTCTAAAAAATAAATGTTCTTTTCAAAAGTAAAGGCAGATAAATAAATAAAGCATTTTGTACATTAAAAATTGTCTGTACCCAGACTTGAGGCTGCAGGCCTGCGCAGGCCTCGTCTCTCTGAGCCCAAGTTGAGAAACGCGCAGCAGTTTCAGGCTCAAATATTCCAGTCAGCATTATTCCAGTGAATCCAGAAAATCAGCCACCACCCTGTGGCCGTGTTCCCAGGCCAAATCTCTGGGTCGACAGCCGGCATTGTCCCGGGCCTGCGGGTTTGCATTGTGTCCGACCAGCAGCCTCACGGTGTCCAGGAAGCCGGCCCGGGCGGCGTCGTGCAGCGGGGTGTGCCCGGTGTCTCTGTCCGCCATGTTCGGATCCGCTCCGTGCGCGAGCAAGGCACGAACCACCGAGGAGCTGCCCATCATCATCACCTGCAGGAGACACGCTGTGAGTCAGCGATCAAGCTCATTACACCATAAAGAAGGCATAAAATGACTGAAGGAAGTACCTGTCATTGAATACAAGACTACGCACAAGCTGCTAAATCAGACTGAACAAGACGACTGCATTCATTAGACTTTTATTTATTAAGTGATACTGTTTGGTAAAATAATAATAATAATAATAATGCGACAACAAACAGAGCTCCGTAAAATAACGCACCTCATCATAAACAAGTACAGTCACCCAACAAACATCCTACCATCGATAACAACCATAAAAGTGATCATAATAAAACACAGTCATAATGATTATCCAAGTAAAGTGTGCTGACATGAATTAAAGTGACATTAGAATAAAGCCAGAGGACACGGGCGGAGATCAAGCCCCTCTGGAAAGCAGCCGAACATCAGTGTATACAAAATAAAATATTGACCAACATAAGTAACGCAAACATAGGAACAAAAAAGGTTAAAAAAAAAAAAAAAAAAAAAGCAGCACTTTGTCTTTTACTGTCAGGTGCCCTGTGATAAAGTAATCCGAGGTTTATTGAGGCCTATAAGACGGCAGTGATGAGCCATAACACTGTCATTCTTCACATACCACACAGCCTGAAATAAAATGTCAGTGGATGGCTTACTGGAGCACAATGTTACTTTCGTTTCTACACCGAAGACAAATTATTCAACACAAACTGTGACAACGTGACACGTTTTCTAAATTAACCTCAAAAGTAAGATCAGTACTTTTATTTCTCAAAGGCCCCTCGTCTACACTGCAGCATCAGGCTCAGGTGTTCAGGCCCTGAAGAAATGGCGAATCTCCTTGTAACTGTTTTTCCTGCAAATTATCCACTCCCCCTAAAAAGTTAATTTAAGTGAAGACGCATTAATAAGAATATCAGGTGCAGTATTAACTAAAGCTTCATAACTCGGGACAGCCTGCTTTGTTAAATTAAGGATGCTGTTTTCCTCCAACTTTCAACTTGATGTTTTTGACTATTATTAAATTATGATTCGAAAAATGTCAAGATAGTCTGAACAAAAAGGAAAACTACTCAAGGCAGACACAGTTGAATATTGATAGAGCAGTGTGGCAGGGCACTGGTGTATTTTAAGTGCCTGGGGATTTTTTTTTTGTCAGCCACAGCAACGATAAGTGTCAGACTTATTCAGTGCATGAGATGCATTAATTTTAATAAACCCACAGCTGCAGTGTATGAGCCTATATGGCATTTTACAAAAACATCCAAAGGAAACATCATACTTGAAAATGAACAGAATAACTGTAGGAAATTCAAGTTCTTTATCTTAAGTAGTTCACCCAGATTCAAGATCTGTAACCTGTTTCTATGTAGATTATTTCAGTCATCATCCATTTAAGTCTGAATTATATCACTGGTATATAAAAAAAACAATAATTAATAAATTAATATTAGGATGATGCTTTTACCCATCAGCCGTGGGTTAGGGGGGAAAGTGTAGGTTGAGGCTTTAGCTTATTACACCCACCATTACACTCGTTTTCTAATTAAGCATCTTTCAATTTTTATAAAGAAAAAAAAAGAAAATGAATTCCGTATGTTACTTGTGTTATTCTGTCAACCCAAATATTTTATTGTCACCACATGTATGCTTTTCCCCGACGCTCGTTCTTCTTGTTAAAAAATCATCTTCTTCCTGATTATTTTTTGTTGCATGTGCTAATGTGTTTCTGATCAAAGTCTTATGAGTTCGTACTTATTTTTTTATGAAGACTGTATTTCATTTGTGACACAGCTGTTGTCTTGATTTTAGGTGCGGTCTAAAAGTTGGAGTCTCACACTTTTATAAAACAAATTTTGGATGCAAAATGTGTACAATTAGCATAAAAAGTAAGGCAAATGTCAGGAAAATTAAAGAAAACAAACCACTGTCATTGTTTTAATATCTTTTCAGAACTATTTGACATCATTCGACATGACAGTTCATACAAATAAGATAGCCTACTTGAAATATTTCTGTCATGGTTGAAGTATTTTCCCCTGTCATGTCTTTTTGAGGGGTATTACGATTCAGATATGGAGTTTAAATTCACTAAAGACAAATGGAAATAAACATATG
>JAZDUH010000098.1:19850000-19867500 GCA_036419115.1 Scarus forsteni | reverse complement strand
ACTGACTCAGGTGTCTGCTGATGTCAGTTGTTGGGCCAACTGTCATCTCATTTTGCAGTAAATAGGGAACTGAAAACAAAGATACAGCAAGGTAAGTGACTCCTCTTTAGAAATATATCATATTTTCTAAGTCTGTATAACACACAATAAGTCTTGTGATTATACTGTGTTGTCCATTCAGCATGTTTGTGGACAGTACTTCCTGATTTGAGTATTTGGATGAGTCAGTTCACAGTTATTGGTGCTGAATGATTTGGCTTTCTGCCCCACTTTGACTTGGCTCTTGTATAATTTTACCATTACGATCCTAAAAGCCTGGAATACTGCAATACTCTCTACATCCTTATCATTCAAGCTGCATTTTAAAAATTAATTTAACGTGGAAATCTGAATGGATTGAAGAAATAAAAATCTCATTTCAACATATATTGTATTATTTTAAATTACTTTCATTCAATTCCCTTTCAGTTCTGAAGTGGGTATTTTTTATACAGTTCATTTGCTACTGGCTTTACAAAGCACAAGCGATATTGTGGTTATAAATAATGCTGGTAGTGGAACAAATTTGGATAATATGTTATTATTCATACTTTGTGGGAAAACAGCTAACCTATAGTTCCCTCACAGTAGCAAATGGGCTGCAAACATTGCTGGGTCCTTTCAGGGCTTCTGTGTGAATAGTTTATTAATGCCCATAAACAACACAACATTTCTTGTGGAACATCTGGCACTGATGTGAAAAATCATGTGGCAAGTCATATTCGTAAGGTTTTAAGGTAGTCCTGTTTGCTGAATAAAACTTCACATAATTATGAATCTGGTCTAAAAAAGTGCCATCATTATTATGAATGGTTAGGACTTTTTGGTGGGTGTTACAGCTCTAAGCTGTTTTTAGTTCCTCCTAATTTGAATTGTCTTTAATTATGGTTCTAATTACTAAGAAAAATAGCTATATTGCCTTCTTAATATCAAATTACTGCTGAATCCTAACTTCCCCTCTATAGCATGGCACTGGCTGGTGCTTGGTTGTGGTGGCTCACTCTCACTGAGAGGCTACATAGGAGTGAATTACCTTGTTCTGGATGTAACACGGGATTTCTATTTTCACGAACGTATTTTAATCTTTTATAAATGCTAAATGATACCAAACATTTCTTTGCCAACAATAATTAGACATAGGTTGATTTACACAGTGTATGTCATGTTGTATTGTACGGGCCTATTAGTTGTCTTCATGTTCACTTCTACAAGCCTGTCTTAACAAAAATGTATTCATATGGGCATCATATAACGACCTTTTTCCTCTAATCGTCTCCTTCTAAAAGCGTATCATGAACCTTTGATACCGAACAAATCAGGCGTACACTTTAGCTGTCAGCGGGCTGTAGGGAAAAACGCCACAGAGATAAATCACATAGATTCTGTTTTCAAGCCTCTGACATGCGCCTCTATGGATGGGGCGAACTGCGGGCGAACCATAGATTTGGACCCATTTTCAATTGCAATCACCCCTCTCAAATATGGCGTCAGTGCTGACATACCGCACCGTGGCAGTCTCTACGTGTGACTATCTATGACTGCTGCTCGTCCACAGCAGCTCGGGGTATGTTTAATGATTCTGTGCCACGACCCAGGTCGACCCACATCATCCCGGTGCTCCAGATTAGCCCCCTCGGGTCTGACCACAGAGATTGTGTTTGAATCATGTATTTTCATCAGTATACCTTAAATTGCAACTTTTAATGTGGTAGGCTATTTAAAATGTGAATATATAATGTGTAGTTTATAAAGTGAGAGGGACACAAAATAGCCATAACAATTAAATTGTTGATTCCAAATACAGATATTTTAATACAAATTCAATCAATGCTCCAGATAACTCCCCTTACAGTTCGACTCTCTGTGTCACTACTCTGTGACTTCTCATGGTGTTTCATATGAAGGAGGAAAACAGAGAAAATTAACTCAAGATTGAATCTTTTCAGAGCATTTTGTATTCCCCAGTTTTAGAATATACAAGTTTGAAAATGTTGTTTTAGTTGCCTGTTGCTTCTCTTTAATAATACCAAATGGTATTGTATTTTATATCATTGAATTATGACTAGTTACAAAGCAAAGTCAATTTTAGGGGGCCAAGATGGAGCCTCTGAACCATTATAAACCAATTAAGCTCTCAGCTTCTAGTAAATTATGTAAAAAGTAAAAAAAAAAAAAAAAAAATACATTTGACTGTTTTTTTTTTAATCAAAATCATACTCAGAGGAAGTGTGATGATTTAGAAATCATGTGATAATCCATCACCACCTGACTTCATTGCTCATCAGCACATGGTCGACTGAAGGGGTTTGGTCATGACTTGTACTAAATATTTTTAATGCAATATGCTTGTGTTTCTGAAGTTTAAATGTACAGGTACATCTCAAAAAATTAGAATATCATGAAAAAGTTCAATATTTTTTATCACTCATTTCAGAATTACCAAAATTTCAAGCAATACATGTTTGAAATGTTTCACTCTATCTGTAATGAATCTATATAATATATGGGTTTCACATTCTGAAATGAGTGATGAAAAATATTGAACTTTTTCATGATATTTTAATTTTCTTAGATGTACCTGTACGGAGCAAAATCTGTAGGCTATTAACAAATCAACAGTATCAGAGCTAATATCAACACTTTAGTGTATAGATGGGTCCACACCACAAAGTGTAGCTTCACTCCTTTAGGAAAGTTGGTACTTGAACTCATATAAAGCGTAATTATGACTCTTTCTTGGGTTAAAATTCAAGAACACTCAACAGTAAGAATTGGTTAGCACACTAGTATGTAGAAACTCTTTAACAGAAAATTATATGTTTAATGCGATATAATTATTATCGTAATCCATGAATTTTCAAATTTATTGTTAAACAAAACCAAACAAACTGAAAAAATAGCAAAGCACATTTTGTTTCTTGGATAAATTGTCAAATTAAAGTTATTTACCTGCATTCCTGAAAAGGAAAAAATATGTTCAATGGTTGAATGTTTTTCAGAGAAGCCCAGTGAGCAGCTTCAAATTTGGATTTTAAAATGTGAATTCAGTTTGAAATGTCTTTTCTCTGTTCATTGTGGCATCAGTTGGTGTGTGTTGAATAATGCAGGACAAGCTGATAATTGAATCTATAAGTATCACTGAAAGGTTTGGAGTTTAGAGGGTCAAGTTGAGAGTTAATGATCCTTTGGTTTACTAAATTTACTGAGACATTTTCACACATGTTTTTTTTTTTTTTAAATGTATATTTTTGGGCTTTTTGTGCCTTTATTGATAGGAGAGAGACAGTGATAGGCTTGTAAAAGGGGTTCAGAGAGTAGGGGAAGACACTCTGCAAACTGGTCACAGGCAGGATTCAAACCTGGACCAGCAGAAGCATGTACATGGGGGGCTAACCACAACGCCAAACCAGCACCCCTTCACACACGTTTTTGACACCAACTCTTTTTTCCCCTGAGAGTAAATTTTCAGGGATTTGACTCCATGAAAAATAGAATTAAATCTGCCCTTGCTGCATGTTGCAAACACAAAACTGTAACTCTTCTAAGTTTGCTGTAGTTTTTGTGTTAATTTGAGCAGACATATGTGCAGTGTGTATTTCTCAGAGCCTGCAGCGATGGAGAGTCAGCGTGGGTGGAGGTGTGTTGGTCTGGAAGTCCCCTGGCTTTGTGCACATGTGTGTCTGTTTGTGCTTTTATGCGTGTGAGAAAAAAGGGCACTGTGAACGACGGCTTTTTGACTTTCGCCTTTCATGTTCTGTTTAAAGTTCGGCAGTGTAAACAGCTTGCAGTTTTACACCATGAAAAAAGGGACAATTTGAGCTTGCCTTCAATAACAACCAAAGGCCATCATCAAACATGTCTGCATCAGCGGTTTCTCTTTGAAGGGCTCCACTTCATTACATCAGTGCATCTGGAACGTTTGTCTGGTCAGAAAAAAAATGCTTTCAGAGGAATGTGCTCCTCTTTGTTGCTAAATTTAGCAGTGCAGTTTGGAGGAAAGTGGTCAATAGTTGTGTGGGCATCATGGTAATCTGTCAAAGTAACATGCGGTTTTACTGAACCTCCTCTGAGCCACATTCCTTATTTTTTTGTTTTTTATTTTTTACCAAACACGCTGCTTAACTTTTTAAAACTTCCTTAATGATTGAGTTAAATTGCAGTTTATTTTAGGTCAGTTTTATTTGACATTTCTTGTCACTCACTTTTTAACCTGCTTCTACTACTCCACTTACTGATGATAGGAAAATTAAGCAAAAGTAAGCAGGTATCATGTTCCAAGAGGCCTCAAGATTAAATCATTGTGAGCATCATATTGGAGGTAATTGCTTTCAAGGAGAATTGCTTGTACTATTATTATTTTATAACAAAACAATATTTTACTACATCACTTTGCCTCTTTTTGACCCCCTCTTTTTCCAATGTGATGTTTCCTTCCTATTTGTGAATTCTGGACAGTGCTCGCCCTCTTTTGAGGCCTTGGTGCCGAAACTCAGTAATTCCCTGCCCCTGTCATTATAGAGTGGTGCAGGGATGATGTAGCTGTGTAGGCCAACCAAGAAGTAAGCATTATGCTGGTTCCCTTGACTAAAAGCCCATGGGATTTTTCACTGTTTCCAGGATCTTTGGTGATAATAAGCCCTGTGGCAGACAGAAATTCAGTCATCATAATCATTTTCATAAATAACTAACCTTTACCGTAGGAGCACAACAACATAGCTGTTTGACTTTAAAGGTCCAATGACCCTGAAAAAAAATCTCTGAAGAGGATAAGCTGCAGCTCCTTTTCTTTCCCCTTTGGAAACGCTCAGATCTGAAGGGGTGGGGAGGTTATGATAATGAGCTCTACCTTGATTGACTGCCCAAAAGATGTCTGATGAGGGAGGGGAGGAGGGGTTACAGGCCTCACTACAGTCATGGCTTCTTCATGTGACAAAAACAAGACACACATGTAGTTGGAGGCTGGATAGCTATGACAAAATAGGCCCCAGGAAGTTGAAAAAGTGTTTAAAGGGGCATTTCCTTTGAACAGATATAGAGAAATCCTCCATGAACAAAGAGTTTAGCCCCTTCTAACAATATTAAAGGCAAAGAAAAATGCATGGGACATGGGACCGTGGAAGCTACCACAACAAGTCCAATGTTTAACACTTGGTTGATACTGCTTATTTGAGGATTTCTCTTTAATCTGCTCAGAACAGCCCATCATCTCCCTTCAGGGGGAAGTGGCATATCCCTTGATGACATCAAGAGGGAAGATACCAAAACATCCTCTTTTACACATTTACTGAAAGATGAAGAGGGAGATGTTTCTTTTCTCATGTTGGGAATAGTTGTAGACCACCATGTATACATTATTTTTTATTAAAAATATCGCAAGTGGGGTGCTGGTTTGGCGGAGTGGTTAGCAACCAGGCACGTCCCACGTACATACTTTGCCGGCCTGGATTCAGATCCAACCTGTGACCAGTTTACAGAGTGTCTTCCGCTACTCTCCCACCCCCTTTCACAAGCCTGTCCACCGTCTCTCTCCTGTCATTAAAGGCACAAAATGCCCAAAAACATACATTTAAAAAAATATATCACAAGCATATTTAGCCAAAATTGAAACCAGTCGTGCTGCCAACTCACATCTGGTACATAACTACTTTCACCAAGTAGTTTAAACATTTTATCAGTGCTTTTGTTAATTTCCATGAAAATATCATATTATCATGTTTTCATGTTTAAAAGTCTCTAAAAATATTTTGTTCAAATGCTATGATTGGTCTAGATAATTAGGAAAGGGCCTCATATTAGTCTCAGCACTGGGCGTCGAAATGTCCAAACCACCCCTGAGTACACTGTGAAAAGCACATATCCAAACCTCAAAGAAGAGAAGGGAAAGACTTGATTCCTGCGGTATGAAATCATCTCCTGCTGACTGTTCATTTGAAATCCCCTCTTTATTACTTCCTTTAAATAGGTTCATTGTCTGTGCCTTTGATTGCTCAAACCCTGCTACACCTAGAATCACACACTTGCTGCTCAACAGATTTACACAAACAAGGTTATTGTTCTAATACGGAGGCATTAAAGTTGAAAATACTTATCTGAAGTGACCAGGCACATTTAACAGTCTACTGGATTTTTTAACCTCTCTTCAACCCATTAAATGAAATAGCTGGCAAGAAAGTAAAAAATATTGCAAGGTGCTCTTTATCAAAACAGCTATGCCCTCCTCCACTGCTTACTTCTTGCATTCAGGACTAAATAAAACTGCACTTTAAGGTGAATTAGCTAAGCAGCAGAGTTTCTCATATCATCCATTTTTTGTGTGTTAAAGGGTGGCTTAGAGTGATCCTAAAATAATTTGCTGTAGCTGTTTTTTGTATGCAGTGGGGGTGGGCGGAACAACGAGGTACATTTTTCTTGAACTCAGAGAAATGTCAACTTGAGGAGTTTGGCCACATCATTGCAGTTCAAACACAGTAGATGTGTGAAGGCTGATGCACAAGCCAGCTGTTATACCAGGTGCATGTGTGTTGTGTTTAGACTGAATCTCCCTGCTGCCTCAGCCCTGTCTGTCATCATAAATTTGACCTCAGTGAAGGCCTTAGATATACAGTATATTATTCTATTTTCTTGTCTTTAAAAGTAAAAGAGTACATGCAGGAAAGGTCAAATGTCATGTCATTAGTAAATTAGAAAATAGAAACTTTGGGAAGAATCATAATGAAGCTCCATTAAATAACTTGATTCCCATGAACCTGACACCCCAGAAAAAATACAAATAAATGCATTCACCATGAACGAGAGGAGTTTTTTCTCAGAAGTGGCAAACCAGATTTTAATCTTGGAAAGCTCAAACAGGAAGTGTGGGTGTATTGTGTTTATTGTGTCTGTTAAATATTCTAATGATACAGACCCAAAAAGGTTTAACCCTCTATTTATTGCAACCATATAAAGACACAGGCCCTCTTGATAATGAGACATCTTATCTTATCTCAAAGGGCTAACTTCTTATTAATATATAAATATATACAATTGAGCAATATGATTAAGACAATTTTATGGTCCCAGCATCCATATATTGTCACAATCATAAATTCTTATTTTAGTTCCATACAAATAAAGATTAACTGATTGCTTGGTTGAGTTACATGTAAATAATTTTAAGTCCTCCACTCTCAAGCTTCTTCGCGAATAAGATGGTGGCAGCCTGAAAACTCTGCCTTGATAACATGCCAACTGAAATGACACTTTGTTTGCTCTCTGATTGGTTCACTAACCAACCTATCAGAATCAAAATTCTCCTATAAAAGCAGCCATTGCTGGGTTACCCAGTCAGACAGTCTCTATATCGGCAGAGTCTATTTTCATGCATTGTGCTGAAATATTATAGATTTGCTTTTCAGCATTTAAAATCGCAAAGAAAAGTTAGTGTACACAATCAAAGCATTTTGTTGTTGTGAAAAGTTGATATTAGATAACATTGATTTTGTTACCTAGGTTAAACATCACAAAGATCATTCACCAGTTATATATTTATTTTTTTAACAGATTCATCAAGATTTTGAATTTCCTTTATACACCAAAAATGTTAATATGCTACAAGATGGCAGTGTAGAATGTATCAGTCTATGAAAAAAAAAATTCTATGCATTAACATAACTAAAGACACTTTCTGAACCAAAATAAAGATGTTTGTGGTCATATCAGTACTAGAGGCAATGTATGCTTAATTATTTAGTGTTATAATATTCATTAAACAATTAGTTGAATGATTTACAAAAAAATAGTGCCCATATAACTATAGAAGATAAGTTAATCTTCAGTATTTGACATGTTTATAGCTCACATCTTATGCAGCTGTGTTTATGTCTGTAAGGAGATAATGCTGACCTAGCCTTGCAGAGCAGATCGACCTGACTGATTCTGAAATCATGCATCTCCGTCTTGTCAGCCTCCATTGTCCAACGGTTTCACTCGGCTAAATGCTTAACGGCCCAATCAGGGAAGAGAGGCGGGCAGCGGGAGCTTCAGGCGTGACTACAGCAGGAAGTGACTTGACAGTGAAGTTACTTCCTGTTGTACACATAATGGCAGCTAATGCTGCGTTCCATTAACCTCGGAACTGGGAACTGGGAAACAGGAGTGACGTCATCTCCGACTTATCTGCATTCCAGTTGAAGTTGGAAAAAAAAAAAGATCTACCAGGCTATTGTTAGCCGTTGTTTGCACGCCCTGCATTGTTGTTCACAAATATCACATGAAGAATGTGATTATCACTATGGCAGCATTTTTGTAAATATAAGTCTAACAATATTATGTATACAGCTGATCCAGAGGGACACACACTAGTCAGAAGTGCAAATAAATTGATTATTACAGGAGCTAAATAACTGTTCACACTGGGGGCTGCCATCTTTGATTGTCAACTCGGGAGTGGCGAGGTTTCCCCAAGTTCCTAGTATGATATTCCGACCTCGGGGGGCGTCCCAAATAAAAATTTCCTTCTCGGAACTGGGAAATTCTGACTTCCGACTACAACTGGAACGCACCATAATCCGCTAATGTCGGATAGCCTGTGGTCATCATGGTAACTCAGTTTTACTTGGCGAAATCAGAAGTTTACTTCATAGGGACTGTTTTTGACGAGGTTCATGTCACATATAAGTGTTAAATGATACATCTGTGTGGTATTATTTTATGTGAAATGATAGACTCAAGGTAGTTAAGCTATCAGCTAACGGCCGTTAGCTGTTGTTTGCCCTTGTAAGCCGTTGGCCATAGCGGATAGCGGTTGGCTGTTAGCTGCTACGTTTAGCTGCTACATATGCTACATCATAGCAGCGCTGCTTGATATGGATTGGTCTGTGATGAGCCAAATGATCGTCCAATCACAAGCTCCTGTTGTTTTTGAAGGTTCTGCCCCCGAAAACATTTTCGCAGGGCTCCTTCCCAGATGGATTGGTGAAATATTTCCAATATGGAACTGTCCATCTGGCATGTCAGGTCAATGCTGACCAATCGAACAGCAAATGTCGAAGATTGACAGGTTAAAAACAAATGCCCCTTTGTTCAGGTTTTCATTAAACTGCATTTGATGTGTATGTTTGGCTCTATAATTATGAAAAAGTCTACAGTTTTAAACAACTGTATTATGGTGAAAATATTGCATAAATCTCAGTATTTAATGTCCTGGACAGCAAAGTACAAGAAAAGGTTCAGTTAGAGTGTGTTCTTTCAGATTTTCTGCTGTCATGGTTGGGGCTCACTCACTACAAACCACATGAAGATGTCTGTCCACTGTAACTTTGTCTGTCAGGTTAAGAGCTGTTCCATGGAGCCAGCAAAAAACTCTTCCCAAATCGCTGAGGGTTTGCTTGCCGTTGTCAGGCAACTTGATCTCTGCTGAAAGTCTATTTAAATCATGAGATAAGTGCCCGGTGTGTCCACATCACCATGATGACATTACACTGTAAAAATCCTTCACAGTGCACCTGCAGCCAGCATACCCCATAGAGACACCATCTACAGAAAGCACTGACTAGCAAAAGCAGTTCAACACAATGTGTGTTATATCAGCCCCTGTGATGACTAAAGGCTGCAGTCTTACACTAGTCTTTCATACTGTTCTATTTCTATGCATTAACATGATGATTTATTAAGTGAGATCCTTTGTCACGCTTCCACATACTTATTCAGTTTTTTGTTTAATTCCCACACCACGGTTGCATTTTTAAAATTTTCGTTTAAGTTCCACTCTATGCTTTGACTCATGTATCCTTAAATGACCTCTGCTTTGATCAGCACTATTTTCAGACAGCAGTCTACGTCAAAGACACATCACAAACATGACTCAGGTTAAACACTCACAATCCAGTATGCTGTATTGCTGATAAAAGCCTGTGTTATGCCTTATTTTTTTCACTTTGGAGCTGTCTTGTTCTAACAAGTTCCATTAGAGGTTAAAATGTCCTGACAGGAGGGGAGGGTTTGTTTTACTGTAGAGTTTACCCACATAACTGATCCATTGATCCACAAATTCTTTCTTTTTTACTCATGCTGCTATTTTCCCAGACTCAGACTTGTTTTTCAGCCAGAAAAATAATTAGTAATTGAAATATGCACAGCATCTCCATGCATTGATAGCTTTTATATGATGCCACACACAGAAAGAAAACCCAAACAGGAACACACTGACTCAGTATGACAGCTTAAAGTGAGCCTGATAAAGTCATAAAATACCGTTAAAGGCCCCATGTCCTGCAAAATCTTTTTCTTTTTTTGCTTTAATGTTCTGAAGGGGCTTGGGGAGCAGAAAAAACATGACACATTTTACTAAACTGCCAAGAACACAAAAATGTGTTACGCTTCTTAAAGGAGAATGCTCCTTAAACCCTTTTTTTTCTTTACTTCTTTGGCAGCCAATCAGCACAGAGCCTATGATCACACCACCACCACCACAGTAAGGGAAGCATCCTGTCAAGTCAACAGTCTTATGAGGAGTTTTAACCCTTAAGTGGATCAATATCAAGGCTTACATTCCCATCATGTAATGCTATGTTCTGGTAATCATATTTTTCAGTGCCATGGGCCTTTAGTTACCCCACTTTAAAAACCCAACTTATCCTATTTTAGAAACAAACTCATAACAATAACACAGCTTACTTCTTTTCTATCACCCTTCACTTTTAACTTTCCTCATAGCCCCGCTTTAAAACCTTGACCTGCCAAAGTATTCTATGGCAGCAGCCTACCTCAGATGAGAAGAACTTTGTTGCTGATAACTCAGCAATGCTGACCTTGCAGAGCAGATGGACCTGTCTGATTCATTGTCTGAAATCCTGCAGGGCTAGTAAAGTATTTCCGTGGCGGATATATGGAAGAGTCTGTCTGGCATGTCAGGTTAAAGCAATGCAGCATTACTTTAGTGTTTGCTGATATGTTGTTTCTCTTTTGAAAAACTGTAATTCTTATGACCAGTTATTAAAAAATATATATTATTATAATGTTATTACTGCCAAACACCGATAATTATTTAAGTACAATGCCATCTAGCTCCAGCATGAACGAGGCATTGTCCTGAGATAATTAGATTCATTCTTCCAATGTCTTATGTTTTTTTAGATACTATTTAAACAGAGCTTTTAAAAAGAAATGCCTTTACTATGTTTTACAGAAGGTGCGAACTGTAGCTTGATGAGGTTGTACATAAACAGGTGATACTGCTTGACAGTTCTTAGACTTTTTAAACTAAACAGGTCATAATTCATTGTTAATTCAGTGTATTTGGCAGAGATGACAATTTTTTGGGCTACTGAATCAGCAAGAGCTCATGCTAACCACCATTTTCTCTCTTGAATTTAATAGCGTGCAATACATTGTATTACATTACAAGGCCTCTTGGGAAATCAGTTTGTAACCAGACAAGGCTCATCTTCTTTATTTATATATTACACTCTATTGATGCATTTCATTTGAATCAATCATGTTCAGTTTACCGTTTAGGATTCCATGCATTTGATTTTCTGTCCCAAAAGAAAAGAAAAGAAAACCTAATGCTCAAAAAGGAAATCAGCTTCGCAAATCATTTCTGGGGTAAATAACAGTGACACATATAGCATCCATTAGGATGTGGATAATAATTTTGATTTTACACATAAACTCCACTGGGATTGTGTGCATCTATTGTGATCTTTAAATGTGAATTTTTTTAATGTGCAGGAAAGAGTAAGACTATTTTGGTATCTGTGGTTTCAAACGGTCTCTAATGAGTTTCAAGGAAATTGAGTTAACAAAAGCTTCATGCAGCTTTAGCCCTTTATTATAATTCTTATTCTTATTATCATTATTATTATTATTTGTTCTTAATCATATTTGCTCTCAGATTGTGTCAGCAGAGGTTGATTTTTAAAGTGCTTTCCAGATAAACCTTTACTAGACATGAAGAGCAACAATAAAATTACAGTCATTATCAACTCTTCCAAGTAGGTTATGCTTATTTACAAGCATTTTATTAGTTTCTATGTTTATTTGGACGTTTGTTAACTGAATCACTCGAAAAATCATGAACACATTTTAATGACATTATCAGGGAATGTTCGCCATGGCTGAAGAGAGAAGTGATTCATTTTTGGTGGTGATCTGATCCCAGATGTGGATCCAGAAACATTTACAATAACTTGTTATGGGGCAGATAGGGCGGTTTCCCCAATTTTTACAATGACTGGTCTGACAGTGTTGGAAAAGCACAAAACTCATTCAAAGAGAAATATTTTTTACATATTATGTTGTTTTAAATATCAAAAACCTCCCTGAAGGCAAAGGTCTGGGATATTATTATTAAATATGTGATTAAACTAGCATCATATTATTACAGAACACATGCTGATAGTCTTGATAACACATTTTGTCACTGGCAAAGCACAAACCTGCTTTCTTCATTTTGATGATTTTCTAGAAGCAGTGTCACCTTCATGTTGCTGAGTGTGTTTTATAAGCCTTAAATCAAATTAAGTCACAGAAAATAATTTGAAAACAGGACAATACAATATTCATTCACTGTTGGTTTCATCTCCTCAAAAGGAGCAATTTTGAAAATAGGTCTGTGCCCGGCAGCAGCGATTTGTTGATTAAGCGCTGCTGCTGAGTAAAATTCCACAATAGCAACCATTTCCCATACGTGGCCAGAGCAACATCAGGGATAGTGCTGCTTGCACCATCTGCTCATGTGCAGCCATAAAAGCAGCTAATGCTCACAATATACAGTATATGATGGTTTGCAGCCACAGGATCAGGGCGACAACAATCCGTTATAAGAGTACTAAACAGCAGATTTTCCATTAGCTGATTTAATAGCTTTGGTTTTCTCAGAGACAATAAATCTATTGTTTATTGATAAAAAAAGTTGCTCCATGGGATTAGCTGGTCCACATGCTTATACAGAGCAGCCTTTTCTTCCTCCATTCTGCCAGGAGATAATAAAACATGGTGTATAGTTAGTTTATAGTTTATTGTTTTTCCAGGATGTGGACAGGATGAAAACACACTAAAGTCAGTATCTGAGTGCTTCCAAAGCTGATTAATGATTAACTCAGAGGTTAGGAGGTGACATCATCCGCCTCATTATGAAGGCAGTAACTAAACACACCTCATGATAAACTCACACTGACAGAACTGTTCACGGGAGGAGATAACCATTACTGAGTGTTGGAACTTTTACTTCTAATATCTGTATAAAGCAATCCCCACATTGTTTAATTCAGAGGGAGATTTTTTATTAAATCTCCAAAAACACATTTCTGAAGTACAAAGGAGTTTGTTGATGCTGTGTTTCTGACAGTTTAAGCCTGTCCTTTTGGCTAATTGAGGTTATCATGGCAGTACTACAGCTTGGTCCTCAGATTCTTTGTCAGGAATTGTTGAGAGGCTGTTACTATTATGAGGAACCTCTACAACAGGAGTGTGCAACTGGCAAAGGGGACGGCCACATGCTGCCCTCCCACTCCCTCAAAGTGACCGCCTGTCAGTTCAGAAATATGAAGAAATCCCCATCGGTACCCTTCAAACCCCACAAATATTCAGCCCTCCGGTAACGAGGATAATTTTCAAGTGGTAACCACAAAGTTGTCTGTACTTTGCTTTGCAGGCCATTTTTCAGAATGATGATGATGAGCCAAAACCTGTTTTCTCATGTTTAAAAACCAGATCAAATGAAAAAAAGCAAAACCAAACACAGAAAATATTCTGAACAATTCAAATAATGTTGAAGAAACAAAAGCTGATCTAATACTACTCCCACTCCAGTGCCTAGAAATTAAATCACCTGATGATCTCTTTTTTATATACGTATTCACAAACATTAATTCACATACGTACATTTGGAAGAAGTGTGAGTCCCATAAACTGTTGTACAGATACAGTATGTCCCTGTGTAAGGACAGACAGGAATTTTACTCTTGACAGAAAAGGGAAAGAAGAGGTGACTTTGTTGAGGATTCAGATATCTCTTATGATTTAAAAAAAAAGATAAATCTGCATTGGGATGAACTGGTGTTTCAGGTGG
This sequence comes from Scarus forsteni, assembly GCA_036419115.1. Lineage (NCBI taxonomy): Eukaryota > Metazoa > Chordata > Actinopteri > Labriformes > Labridae > Scarus > Scarus forsteni. The sequence continues at coordinate 19,853,411 of JAZDUH010000098.1, read as the reverse complement.
TCAGTTTGTCATGAAAATGTATGTTTACCTATCTTGTTCTTCGACCGATGATCTGCAGCTCAAAGACCTTGGAGACTCCCTGTGAGTTTTACAGGTGGTTGTGGTGCTAGTGTGTTTGCTGAATAGATTTAAATTAGATTTAGTGTTACTTGACTTAAATTTTGGGTCTTCACATATGAAAGGGCAAGGACAAATAATGAAAACAATGGTTGTAAATGAATTTTAGGCATAGGAAATGTCCAAAAGAATTTAAAGAAATACAACTTATTGACTCATTCCTCCCTTCGATTGACTGTAATCAGCTTCTCCAATTTTGTTTGTAGCACTATTTAAGGTTTTAGGGAGGAGATGGAAATTTTAAGTGAGAATACTTTCAGAAAAAGAAGATTAATTAGGTTGTTTTGATCAGTAAAGAAATGAAAAGTGAATGAAAAATATGAAACTTAAATTAAATCAATATTTGACATGAACACCCTTTGCCTTCAAAACAGCATCAGCTCTTCTGGTCTGTGGGGGTCAAAGCATCACTGCTTGTCCATCTATTTTTTTTTTTTTAATGTATTTTTTTGGGCATTCTGTGCCTTTATTGATAGAAGAGAGACAGTGGATAAGCTTGTGAAAGGGGGAGAGAGAGTAGGAGAAGACACTCTGCAAATTGCTCACATGCGGGATTCGAACCTGGACCAGCAGAAGCAAGTATATGGGGTGCTAACCACTCCACCAAACCAGCACCCTACTGCTTGTCCATCTTTATGCTAAAGATTCAGATTCAGATTCAGAATATTTATTGTCATTGTCACAAAGAACAACGAAATTAAGTTTGGAGCATCCATACAAAAAGTGCAAATCCACATAAATAATAACTAAATAAATACCCCGGTGTGTAAACATTAAAGTAAAGTGCAGAGCAGGGTCCATCATATACCTGAGAAGATCATCGGTTATTGATGTGGGTGCGTGTGTGTGCGTGTGTGTGTGTGTGGGTGCGTGTGTGTGTGTGTGGGGGGGGGGGGGGGGGGGGTAGTGATGGTGACATACTACAACAATGCATACCAGTTGCATAAAGGTAGTTCTCACTGTTTGCTTCGGATCATTGTACTGCTGCACAATAAATTTTGGCCTATCAGACAGCTCCCTAGTGGTATTAGATAATGGATAGGTACCTGCTTATATTTCCCAGCACTGAGGACTTCATTAATCCAGAACAAACCCCCAACACCTCACCTTTAAATACAGCTACAAACTTGCAAGGAACCTTCACCATACTTCACTGTTGGCCTCTGCCAGTTTCTGTACCCCATTTCCTATGTTTTTGTGTTCTTTTCAGTCACATAATGAGGCATAACCTTGTGTTTTTTGCTGTGCTCAGTCAGTGCTGAAGTGTACGACCTGTAACATCAAACTAACTTCCATGATCTCACCTTGATAGCACCTTTGGCTTTTCTTCACCCAGCTTTTAATCTCCTACAAAGGTAATCTGTTTCAGTTAATGACTGTGTTTTCAGTGTTTGTGTAGAAATGATGATTATAGCTCCTGTTTGGTAAGTTAATACACGTGCGTCACAGGACGGTTGCTGGTTTGACCCCCCATGTTAACCAGGGTCTGATAGTGTGGAATTGACCCTGTCTCTCCGTGCCTGCAGGGGTTCTCTATGGGTGCTCTGGTTTCCTTCCAAAGACCAAAACCATGAATTTTTGGTTAACTTGGTGACTCGAAATTGCCCATAGCTATAAGTGTTAGTGTGCATGGTTGTCTGTCTCTCTATGTGGCCCTGTGATTGGCTAACCACTGCTTCATAGTGTACCCATTATCTTGTCCAATGTCAGCTTGGACATGCTCCAACCCTTGAATTGAATTGAATTGAATTTATTTTCATTTCGAACATGCATGCAAAGAACAACAAAAAAAATAGTGAAATGCCATTCAGATACACGAAAAAAAGGATTGTAGCAACCACACGCTCGAAAAGGAGTAGGAGGAAGTAAAATACTGTTTTTGGTTCCTACCACTTATTACTGTTCCTCATAGGTCTTATAAAAAATAAATTCTTCTATTGATGCAAATACATCATACAAATGTATATTAAGAAACATAATCTATACAAATATGCTTAACTACCTATACAAAACCAATAAAATATATAATCAATTTACATACGCATACATACAAACATATATTCATACGGATATACATATATACACACACATCCTTCCTACATATATACACACTTATATCCACATATGTACACATACACATATGTATCTGACATATAAGCATCAATATAGACATAATATATCGTTAACATATACCTTTGTGTCAATAATAATAATAAGTAGTTTAAATGGTGGATGAATCACTTATAAGACTTTTATACCCAACAAGCACAACTAATAATATTTGTCTATGCTCCTCAAAACTGATTGTTACCCTGAATGAAGGAGGGGAAAATAAATAAATGAAAAAAGTGTCCAAAGCGAGCAGATAGGTTATTTTTTCTTCATAATTTAATAAAATAAATGATGAATAGATGGTGGAATTGTTTGTTTGTAATCCTGTTTTTCTTGTGTTGTTTCTTTGGCCTGTGAGACGAACAGAAAGAGAAAGTAAACTGCATTCAATAACATACCACGACAAGACTACATTTCGTCTTGATTACCTCTGAAGGTACTTTGACACAATCTGCTCTCATCATACTGACAGTTTTATGTTTAATGACTAAACTTTGCTGTCTGATAAGAAGCAGAATGTGTCCATGCAGTATAATGTTATCACAATTACATTTTAAGTGGCAATCATCTTTATGGTTATTATTTTACAGTCAGAAACCTGAGCTTACCTTCGGGGAAAATGCCCATGTCATTCCTCATGACTTGGCTACATAAGATGTGATTAGATTACGTGACACCTTTGCCCTGATCAGACGTGACGATCATTCCAGATCAAACTGAAGAATTCTGTGAGTCAGAGCAGAGGAGCTCCAGAAATACTGATCAGTCAAAACACAACAAACCACATACCAACACTTACCCTCATCTATAATCCGTTTGAAGGTGACTCAGCAGTGTCAGATAGATATTGTCAAACAAGGGTGGGGCCATTGAGTTTAATTGATTGAATAAACTTTAATATCACCTGTTTAGGAGGATAATGAGTCTGGCTTAGAGCTCAGTAAAGTCTGAGAAATAGAATCACAAACAGTATTGCACTCTTCTGACTGCATGATGAGCTACTCAAAAGTTTTAGCCTAGGGCATAAAATATCACTTTCTCATCCCTATTTAAAAAGAATGAATTCTTTTTATATTGTGTTTCCCCACAATGGAAAGAGTTTATAATACTTAATATGCGTTCATGTTGACACAGCCATTTTACCTGTGAGTGAAATTGTCTTTGTGACTTTTGGAACATTGC
>JAZDUH010000098.1:19745000-19845000 GCA_036419115.1 Scarus forsteni | reverse complement strand
AGGCTGAGCGATGCAGGGAGAGTTTTATTAATGGGAGATTAGAATGGCAAAATGTTTCAAATTCCACCTCCGTGACACACAGTCTGACCAACGCGCCCAAACACACATTTCACTGTTGGGCAAAAACCTCTTATCTCCATTTTATTTGAAAGATTAGCTCTTTTTTTCATTAATTAGTCACACTGGCCCTCTTCCATGTTGGTGAATGTGTTTTATAAAATTTGAACCAAATTAAAGTTCAAATATATTGTACAATATTTATTCATTCTGTATCTGAGCCTTTTTAACATGCCCTAAAAAGACTCAACTTTGAAGATATGAGGTTTGTGCCGGACAGGAATGATTTTTTTATTTCTTTGTTAGCTTGATATAGACACAACAACAACAACAACAACAACAACAACAACAACAACAACAACGCTTGTGAGCTTATCTATCAAGTCACTCAGAGGCTTCAATCTGGCTCTCCGGACGCCCCCCACATTATTCTGGGTGACATGAACCACTGCTCTCTAAGAACTACGCTGAAGGACTTTTACCAATACATCACATGCCCCACCAGACAGAATAAAAACATTGATCTCTGTTATGGTAACATCAAAGGTGCATATAAATCCATCCCTCTTCCACCTCTTGGTTCCTCCGACCACAACTGCATCCAACTCATCCCTGTCTATCGGACTGTACTGAAGCGAGGCAAAGTGCAGAGCCTCAGAGTGAAGACCTGGGACGATGATGCCTGCCTCACCCTGCAAGGGTGTCTTGATGCCACTGACTGGAACACATTCGTTGAGTCTTCTGCCGACATAGATGAACTTACCGATGTCGTGAGCAGCTGGGTTACATACTGCGAAGATTGTGTTATTCCTGTTAAAACGATGAAAACATATCCTAACAACAAGCCTTGGGTTTCTAAAACGCTCAAAGACTTATTACACCGAAAGAAAACAGCCTTCAGGGAAGGGAATAGATCATATTTGTATAACTTGCAGAAAGAAATCAAATATGAGATCAGAGCCTGTAAAAAACGTTATAAGGAGAAAATTGAGAGTCAGCTTAAAACAAATGAAGCTTAGCGAAAGTTCAGTCAGGAAGACCTGTATGCTCATTCAGTCTCCTCTTTCATGCTTCAATCTGCCTGCCTGCTCAGGTGCTCCAAATCTCAGCTGATGAGGGCCATGCTCTTACTCAATCACTGAGCCAACCAGATCATGCCACACACAACTGCTTGGCCAATCATTCTGAAGCAGCCTTATTTTAAACCATGTCTTTGCTCCTTCACAGTCAGTGCGGTGGCGTCGTGCTGATGATCTCGGCAACCCTCCTCCACCCCAGGCACCTCCATTCATCTCACCAGTGTCCAAGTCCAACTCCTCAGGATACTGGCTCTTTCACCTCAGCAGCACCCGAGATCGCATCAGGGTCCCAGCCGCAGAAGTCTACAACTCATCTTCTGTATTCCTTACCACCACCAGTGTCTAGACTCCAGGGGGGTATCCTATCTCTCATTCGCCCTCAGTACCCCTGAAGTACACCAAGACAGCACGATGGAGTCTAAGCGCCAAAAGAGATTCTAACTAGAGACTTTGCACATTTTCATTCATATCTACCTGTTCAATAAATACTTTCAAATCATTCAATTTTGGTCTCTCCTGATTGAAATAACTTGGGTTCTGTTTGGGACAGTTTGAAAACAATCACTGGGGCGAAAGAATGTAGCCGGAAAAACATTCAGCTCAGCGGTTACAATTCAGATTTTGAACTAGCGAGGGGCCTTAATGATTTTTATGTAAGATTTGATGACTCTGATTTCCATGGAAAATACACTGAGCTGAAAAACCAATTCTCATCTGCTCCTCCTTTAAACTCCTTTTTTGATGGGGAAGATGTAATTCAGTGTTTTAAAAAATGTAAACCAAAGAAAAGCCCAGGCCCTGATCATATAAGCGGTCGCCTGTTAAAAACTTGCGCTGAACAACTTGGTCCTATTTTTAACTACATTTTTAACTTGTCTCTCTCTCTTCAGACTGTGCCATCCCTATGGAAGAAGTCTATTGTGGTACCTGTTGCTAAAACAAAAACTCCCATGACATTGAATGACTTTCGGCCTGTGGCACTCACCTCCACAGTGATGAAACAGTTTGAGAAGTTAGTAAAAACAGAAATACTAGCAAAAACTGAGCATCTACTAGACCCTCTTCAATTCGCTTATAGAAACAATAGAGGTGTTCAAGATGCCACAACTACCTTACTTAACCTTGTGTACAAGCATCTTGAGCGCAGTAAAAATTATGTCAGATTGCTTTTCTTTGATTTCTCATCAGCTTTCAACACGATCCAGCCTCACATCCTAGTCGATAAACTTGTGGATTTGTTTGGTCTGGATGCGTGTCTTGTTGGCTGGATTCTTGACTTCCTCACTAATAGATCACAGCAAGTAAGAGTGAATGGAACATTGTCCAGCCTTCTATCATCCTCAACCGGTTCACCTCAAGGTTGTGTTTTGTCTGCACTTTTTTACATCTTGTATACTAATGACTGTTGTAGTAATCACACAAACAGATTCATTATAAAGTATGCAGATGACTCTGTTATCGTCAGCCTGCTCCATGATGAGGAGGTTTGTCACGGCCAGGTACTTGATGACAAATCAATGTTTCGAAAACAAAGGAAGTCTGTATCGATTTTAGACGTACGTCCCGGGTTCCTAATTGTAGTGTCGTTCATAATCAGCGAGTTGAACTGGTGAGCAGCTACAAATATCTTGGCACTATAATAGATAACTCGCTCAAATTTGATGTGAACTGTGATATGCTCTGTACAAAGGGTCACCTCTTTTGTCTGAGGAAGCTCACCAAATTCTGGGTAGACAGAAGCCTGATGAAAATGTTTTATTGTGCTTTTATTGAGTCTGTAATTTCATTTTGCATCGTGTGTTGGTACGGAAACCTTGCTGTCAAGGACAAAAACTCCCTAGGGAGAATTGTGCGCATTGCTTCCAAAGTAGCTGGGGTTAAGTTCAGCAGCCTGGAGGAAATTTATAACACTCAGCTGCTTAAGAAAGCAAAGTCCATTCGTAGGGATGAAATTCACCCTCTGAACCAGGAGTATAAGCTTCTTCCTTCTGGCCTCCGCCTTACTGTTCCTCCAGCTACTAAAAACAGATATAAATTTTCCTTCGTGCCTCTCCATCCGCGCTTTAAATGCCAAGGAGAAGAGGAGGTAATCGCACAATCACTTTTACCAAAGTAGTATCTCCTTACTCGTTGGTAATGTTAACCGTGCTTTTTATTATGCAGCTACTGTATATTTGCTGACCAGTAGTCTGTTCTTTCTCTTTTACTTGTTTGTAATGTTAATCGTGCACTTGGTTACGCAGCTACTGTATATTTACTGACCAGTAGTCTGTTATTTCTCATTTACCTGTTTGGAATATTAACTGTGATTTTGATTGGTAGCTACTAGGGATGGGAATCACGAGGTCCCTCACGATACGATACGATACACGATACATGGTCCATGATAACGATATTATCACGATACAGCGATTTTGCGACAATCGATATATTGCCAAAAAATAATAACGATACATCACAATATATGTTAGACAGTTTAGCAAAATTTGACACACGCTGTATGTAAACTTGGACACATTTTGTGCTTATATTGGTAAAGCTCAAATTTCATGTAAACAGACATAGTTCGATAACTTTTTTTAAACAAACATTCAATATGTCAAGATTGAACTGTTTTCCATTTTTTGTTAAGAAAAGAACAAATGAATTTCCTTTTTCAAAAATGGTTCATGGACTAGCGCTTACTAGTGCCTTTTCTGTGAAATATTTTCGGATCAGTATTTCATACCTTGGTTCAAGAGTTTGTGACATCTGGTGGAAACCTTCATTTTCGACCACACTATATGAGCGGGGATCCTTGCAGATGAATTTAACGATGGACTTTGTTATGTTGACAGCCCTCGGAGGGGAGAAAGGGAGCTCTGCGTTAAACAAGGCATTCACGGCTGCTTGTTTACCTCTAGCATTAGCTTCAGCTGCTCTCACAGCCAGGAGGTCCAGGTGGTGGCGTTGCATCTGGCTCTGCATGTTCGTGGTATTTCCTGTGTACTTTACTTTCGTACATCATTTCTTGCATATTGCATAGTCTTTGTTGAGTTTGTCAGTCTCTTCTATGCTGTAGAAGCTGAAGTGTGGCCACACTTTCCATTTGTACGTGGCTGGGGCATCCTTCAGTATATATCCCCCCGTGCCGATGTCCGACATTTCCGCTCTGCAAACTTTTTCTTCTTCGGCTGGTAGTTCCCGTTCAAGTTTCACTCTTACAAGTGTGGAGCGCCCCCTTCCGGAGTCACCAAGTAGACACCATGTAGAGTGCCGTATTATATTAATTAAAATATTGATATTTGGCTCCCGCTTATCGATAATCATATTACAGGAGATAGGACGACGATAATCGCCGTATCGATTTTTTGTCCCACCCCTAGTAGCTACTGTATATTTGCTGACCAGTAGTCTGTTCTTTCTCTTTTACTTGTTTGTAATGTTAACCATGCACTTGGTTACAACAGCTACTGTATATTTGCTGACCAGCAGTCTGTCATTTGCCGTCCTTCTCCTTGATCTGGAGCACAGCTTGGTTTGATAAGTCCACCTTGTTGATCTACTTTTTTTTACTGGAACTAACTGTGGACCAATGTCTATACTGCTCATATTATAATGTATGTTTTTTATGTTGTTATGTTTGAATGTGAATCCACTGCAAACCAAATAGCCCTTCAAGGGACAAATGAATAAAATTAACTATGAACTATGAACATCAACAACAACAACATGTGTAAACAGAAGGTTGTGTAAATGGTAATTTGAAGCTAACTCCATAATGCTGTTTGCACGTAGTTTAAAAAAGTTTAGGTGTGGAAAAATAACAAATATACTCAAAATTAAATTTGCTTTGATGAAATCTAACTCAAGTAAAAGTAAAAGTAGCTTATTCATTCCTCTTAGGCATTAGTAAAAGTAATTCTATATAATTCCTCTAAAGTAAAAGTAAAAAGTATTTCATTTTAATTGTACTGTAAGTTCTGAGCATTTTAAATCTTTTACTATTTTATTTTCAAAGAGCAGTAGTAGGTGAAGTTTTAAGAGTTAACTAATTATTTGTTCCAGTTTATTAACACACTTGACCCAAATAATACAATATAAGCAGAGCAGATTAATGTTCTGTATATGAAATAAGACACTCAAGACATCAGTAGGAATATATCTGAACACTGTGAGTCATAATTTTGAATTCACAGACAGATTTTGAAAAAAGATCAAGAATACCAAAGATGAAAATAGATCATCAGTTCACTCTGATAGATGTAAACTTACTAAACTTACTTAATTAAACAAATATATTTTATGCATTTATGCTTTACATACTTTCTTAGTCATGAAGTTGCTTGAACCTAATTATAAATATATGATATTTTTATACTTTTTTTTTTTTTTTAAAAGCTGTAAATCCTACAATAGGACCAAGCATTGTGGGCAATCTGTCAGTTTTGGGGTATTACATCAGCATGACTTCAATTTTTGGTATTGTTTCATGACATACAGCATGGTGTCAGTTAAACTTTGATTTGTCAAATAGTTAATTTACTTATTATCCATTACACTCAGCATTCAGAAGCTATATGAAATACACGATACATTTACAATACAAAGTCTAGTCAAAGTAAAGGTGCTTGTCAGGAAATCTATGCATAAATCTGAAAGTGCACATGAAGACTGTTATTTTGCAGTAAGTCCAATAAAAGTATTACATTTTTTAAAATTCATTTTTATGTATATTATGTATTTTACTGATGCTCTTTTTCAATTCCTGCCTTTTTCTGCATTCTTTTTATTGATCACAGACAGTTGATATTATTTTTTGGTTTTAATTCTTATATGTTTGTTATTCTGAGGTACATTATCTGTTTATTTTATGTTTTATTTAGCCTACTTGTTTTCATGGACAGATCTTTTCTTATATTGTTTTCCAAGGGTACCATTTTCAGTATTGAGTTCTGTCGTCACTTTATCATGGATTTGTCTTGCATGTTTACTGTGGATGATGACTCGCTCACTTTATTGTCATATGAAACCAAATTCAGAGTTTTCAAGTTATATATATATGTTGTGGATTTAAAAGAACAATTTTGATATTTCCAACTTTTTAAAGTCTGAACTTTTGACGTCTTAGACCCCAAAACGGCTTCTTGCATCAGCCTGTGCTGTCATTTTGTCCTGAGTCACACCAGTCCCTGTCTGTCTCTACAGTCTGGATGTGAATGACGGTGTTAGGACTGAGGGCTCAAACCTCAAGTATTTCCTTCTAACTCAGTAAATGGTATAATTTCATCAAGCCCTAATCTGCAGACACCACAAAAGACAAACTGGCTTCATCTGATGTGACTTTCTTCCACATAATTGGCCATTCCATTGTTTTAAAAATATCAACATCTTTGAGATTGGTTCAAAGTAAAGTATGACTGTCAAATCTAACATTCTGTTTTTTGTAATTTAATAAAATTTTAAATTTAAACATTTTGTGCTCTTTACTCATATATGATTGACTTTATAAACCTGAAAACTCTGAGTTTGGTTTTTCAATGAGGTCCAGCTTTATGAACTACATAAAAGCATGTTCTCTTAATTTATGCATCTTTTTACTTCAGTGTCTTAATGAGGCTTTAACATGTGGTTGCTGATTTAGCTGATAGTATTTATTATTATTTCACATCATATTTTAACTTATTTTAACCCTTTTAATTGATATATTACTACTTTTCAGTTAGGGGTGTGCGATATGACGATATAAAATCGTTAAGGATTATAACAATTTAATATCGTCATAAAGCAGAGAGATCGTCAGATCATCTGTGTGGGCACAACGACTTTGACGCACACCCGACTAGCCAACCGTAGCACATTACACACAGTGCATGGTGGGATCTCCTGTTTGGTTATGTAGCGTGAAGCCATGGTGGAAAGAAAAAAGGAGATAAAAGCTTGAAGATGTCTGAACAAAAATCTGTTCTAAAGCAGCTGTATTATTCACTCAGATTATAGACATTGCAGTTAGATAACATTTGTTTTAACTTGTTGCACTTTAAGAGATAATGTTGATATTGTTGTTCATTACCTTTTATGTTTATAGGCTATTTATTGCACATTTTTATAAAAACTGCACTTTTTAAATTACAACCTTTTCAGAAAGTTTCTTTGGCTTTAATTGAAGCCAATTGGAATTTTATTCTTTGTTAAATGTGTTTCCTTTAATTATCCTATTTTAGCTGATTTTATTATGCACCTGATGTTTCACTTTCTCATTTTACCATATTATTTATCTAACTTTTATTCTATACTGTTCTATTGTTCTATTTATTTATGTATTTACACATTTATTTATCTAACCCTCTAGTATTTTCGAGTATTTTTAAGTATTATTGTAGTTTTAGCTCCTGTGTTTCCTCATTTTTAATTCAGGAAAGTGTTTCCTCAGTCCTCTAATTCTGTTTTCTGTCAGAATTTCCTTTTTATGTCTTCGTGTGTTTGAGTAAATGAGTGTGTATATTGAATATGGTTTGGGGGAGGGGGGGATTGTGGGGGTCTTATGTTCTCATTTAATGGAATTATGCAATTTTCTGCTTTTTATTCCATTTATTATTTTATTTGATCTTTTTCTCATGTAAAGCACTTTTTATTACAAAGTCCTGTATGAAAAGTGCTTTACAAATAAAGTTTGATTGATTGATTGATATGGTTGCTGGTACGACTTTATCACATATGCACAGTGTTTAAGCAGATTTGGGGAAAAATAGATATCAGGCCATCTGCTTTATAAATGTTTGTTTACAGAAACAACCATTAACAACTTCATGCTTTTTTTGTCTTCAAGATTAGAAATTATGGTTCTAAACAGACTTTTTATTTTATTTTATTAATCTATTTTACCTAAAAGGCAAAACATTAAAGTGTTTAATCATCAAGATGTGCAAGAAAATCCAGCACACTCTTTCAGGTGGACATGAAATTGAATGGATTGTTTAGGGGTGTTAAAATGTATTGATAGGTATGCATACATTAATATGATGTAATACAGTATGCTGTTCTATATTATTAACATTTTATGTTGAAATACCAGTATCTAATTAGTCAATAGTTTAAATAAATATAGAACAGTTATTTTGTTTTGTTATTCAGCCTCAGGCATCTGCAGACATTTGACCCTCCAACACTTTATCTGTGTCAATTTTTCTGCTTCTGGGACAATGAATTTTTTCCTTTTGCAGGGAACATGTTCATTTATGTAGCGTAGATAAAGAAATAAATATATTGCATGTTCTTGATGCTATGTGTGAGTGTTTCTTTTTAATGGACTGTTAATTAAAAGATGGTAGAAGTAGTTCAGTTTCAACTTATATATGACTTACGTCTGTGGGATTTCTGATACCCTGGTGTTTAATATAATTTTGATTTGATCATGCTTTTGATCAAATAGAGTACTGAATTTTTTAACAAGGAATAATAGGGAAATGTAGCAAACAATTTGCACGGACTGTGTAGCAGTGTGCAAACAAGGTGACTGGCCTCAGCCAAAGGCAGTTTTCTGACTGTGTTTAAATTCTATCATGGCGCCACCAGGGGGCAGAAGTGACTCTACATTAAACTGGACTGGACTGAACAAGAAATGTTACTAAAAAATCTGTGGTATATATTTATATATCTTACGTGAAAATAAAGTACAATTCAATAAAAACAATGTATGAAAAAAAATCTGGGAGTTTTCATCAAAAAAATAAAAAGCTATTTGAGTTAACAAAATTCCACACAGTCTTTATTTTATGTTTTGATTGCACAAATAAATTCTCATTTCACCATACAAAAAGAAGATCTTTGCGTTTTTCTCTGTCTTCTGCAGTTTAATTTATTTATTTATTACTGATGGTGGTAAAAAAAAAATGTAACATTTTTTCAAGAAGCAAACTCCAGATGTAGAAGTGAGCAGAGATGAGATAAAGGTTGTGTTCGTGTGGATTGAGCTGCTCTCAGACAGCTGATGTGTGTAATGACACTCGCATTAAAAACACACACACACACACACACACACACACACACACACACACACACACACACACACACACACACACACACACCGTCCCTCTGGGCAATATGAGACGTCTGGGAGAGCAGAGGGTGAAACTGGAGAGATGGCGCAGTCACTGGCCCATGTAATAGAACGATAGAGGACTGTGCCGGCATGGACACACACACATACACACACAAACACCTTTGCACTCACACACATACATTCAGTTATGTAAATATATACAGCTCTTTTTTATTTATGTTTAGATAGCAGGACAACAGTAATTATAAAGGCAGAAATTGCTTTGTTTAAGTCTGTCGGCTGACTCTCTGAAGCTAATGACCTGTTAGCCATGCACCTTTTTCATTTTAACCAATGTCATGTAGTGGAAAAGGGCAGCATGGTGGTGCAGCAGGTAGTGCATGCTCCCCACAGCAAGAAGGTCTCTGGTTCGGATCAGTCAGAGCCTTTCTGTGTGGAGTTTGCTTGTTCTTCCAGTGCATGTGTGGGTTCCCTCTGGGCCCTTTGGCTTCCTCCCATAAGCCAAAACAATATGCTTGTTAGATAACTTGGTGACTCCAACTTGCCCTCAGGTATAAGTGCATGCTCGTCGTCAGTCTCTCTGTGTGGCCCTGTGATTGCTGGCAATGATTTTAGAGTGTATCCTGCCTCTCACCCAATGTCAGCTTCTAGGACCCAAACAGGATAGGCAGTGCAGATAATGGATGGATAAATAATTGGAAAATATCAAACAAAAAAAGAAAACAAATTGAACAAATGGAAAAATAGAAAAATGCTTTACTATCTTTTCTGGTCTTCTTAAAAACAGTAAATTTGATAATTCATGGTTAACAATAACAATAAAAATGACATTTTAGCATTAAAGGAGGAATTTAAGTTAAAGAGCTTTTACATACAGATATAGATAGATAGATAGATAGATAGATAGATAGATAGATAGATAGATAGATAGATAGATAGATAGATAGATAGATAGATAGATAGATAGATAGATAGATAGATAGATAGATAGACAGACAGACAGACAGATAGATAGATGTGTTATAATTGCTGTTGGCATAATACCTTCAATTTCCTAAATTTCTACTGTTCCGTAGATAAAATCTCTCTACTACAAAATGAATGAATGTTTTAGTGTCCTTATTAAAAATGAGCATTGTTCTACCCTTATTTGTTTAAAAGTGTATAAAACACACTCACATGACATGTTAAAATGCTATTGTTTTCTGAAAAAGGAACATTAAAACCATTTTAACATTTTCAATTTTAGTCTTACGTTAATTTTTTGTACTGGTTTTAAAACATTTCAGGAATACCAGACCTGTGGTATTGCAAAGTTTTAAAAAAAGGATAAAAATGAACAAGGATTGGCAATGTCAAAAAAGCCCCTGGTAATGTGTTCATCTTTTAACAAAACCCCACCAAATCTTTTTTTTTATTATTATTACAAACAATAATCTAATTTATCTTATATAAATGTGTCTTAGTGGAGATTCTATACCAGTTTCCTACATCTTCATGCTTTAAAAAGTTATTGTTCAAGACAGTCTGCAGGGTTTAGCTCCTCCCTGCAGACTTCAGTTATGCATGTTATATATTACAAAGCCATTGTTACGTTTTATCTTCCACCCGTTAAACCTAAAAGGAGCATGCACAAATAAGACATATCAACAGACCATACAATATTATTTATATAAGTGTATCTCCAAAATAACTTAAACATGGTCATAGCCTAACAAACAGACTGCTTGAAAGTGCACAAACTGCAGAGCTTGTAAGTACAGGCAAAAAATATTTCCCTGCCCAGAGGATGGTTATTTCTACAAGTTTACTTGTAGAAGTTTACTACTGGCTCTGCAACTTTCTGTCATGTGATCTTTCTGTCTCCATGAGGTCTGGGCCGAACACCTGTTGTTGTCAGGAAGCAGTGAAGGTCTTCAGTATTACAAACATGTAAACACAAGCAGGGGGTCAGGGCGGGGGTGTTTCTGTCTGCTGACTGTGTTTATGCCTCTTATTTGTTCACTGAATGGATCAGGATCTAACGGGTTAAATTGAAACGTGTCCACAGTTTCACTTTCAAAATGAGCCTGATAGGGCTGGGCTGTATGATCACAATACATGATATCAACATTTTCTCTGTAAATAGATAACAGTTGTCGACCCTTGACACCCAGCTGCTAAGTTTTATTTATTTATTCTATTCCTCTGTGGTGGAGACAACTGTGCATTTTTCTTTAAACTTTGCACAAATTTATGCTCTGACCTATTGCCCTTTAGGTTCATGTCCATGGTTTTTAAAAGAAAACTTTGGAACTTATTTTCGGGCCTCTGTGTTTGATTTTTGGACTCCTATAGAGCAGCAACACATAACTGCCCACACAGAAAGCTTTGTACATCTTCAGGATGCTGTGCCTCTCACTGCACTGCTTCCCTTTATATCCTGAATCTTGCAAAAGCAGTTTAGTTTATAGAGATATGACATTCATGAACGGTAGAGTGTTTTGAACAGCTTGTTTAAGTGAACAATGAGAACTCGTTCGTAGTTGTAAGTGAGCAATTTGTTTGCGAGTCATCTTTAAATTTGCAGGCATTTTGCATTAAAAAAATGGCTCACTCTGAACTGTTCTCATCGCTCACGAAAGAGCTGTTGAAAAGATTCAACTCCTTCAATGTCACATCTCCAGCTAAACCATTTCGGAAGAAGGTCAACAAAACAAAGCCTCTGAGTAGAAGATGATAATATTAAAAAGAAGATAACGTAACATAACACTGTAAAAAAAGGAACGTTTAGATTGCTGAAGCGTTTCTGATGACTGTTGGCAGAGGCTGGCTAGTGTGCTACCCATTGACTCCCAGTGTTGAGCTAAAGCTAACTAAGGTGGGCAAGCTTCGGCCATGTCTTCCTTGTTATTGGATGCACAGTCAAAAGAGTGGTGTCTCTATTTGTTATGGACTCAGGAGTGAGGCAATACATGTAAACAAATGTTGCGTGTCCCTTTAAGGAGCTACTGTGTTACATTAAGACTCAAACATGTTGCCACACTCCCCTTCCTCTGTGTGTTAGGATCCAATTTAAATTGTTGCATACTGCAAAAAGAACAATTAACTTCTATCCATCCACTCTCTATGGAAGTGTAAATAATAATGTGATGATTTTTTGTCCAGTATCATTCCGCCTTAACCAAGTGTGATTTTACACAAGATTTCATTATTGATCTTAAAAGCAAAAACCTCTCCATTAACCAGCAGTGAAGTGGCTGCCATGGTGTGCTTAAGGGCACCTGACTAGAAAAAGTAATCCACTTATTGATTTATTTTTAAGAAAAAGTATGACTAAACAAACTTAAATCATAGATGAAGCACTGATAACTCAGAAGTGATCTATTTTACTACATTTTATTGTCACTCAATTGGATTCAATAAGTTCAGTGGGTTAAAAGGCCAACAGTTTAATGGAGCATCAATTTGGCCGTTTTTCTGACCCTTTCAGTAACAGTTGAACAGAGTAACATGCTTCTGATGAGTGGGTTCCATTTTGCAATATCAATTTAAATTAGTCTAAAACACATTAATATTATCATATTAAGGTGTTTGAAAACTGATCATATCGACTGCTCCCCCAGATGCTGTCCTACCATCTGAAAAACAAGTATTTAATCACTGCTTATAAAATAATGAAAATCAGTGTTGCTGCTAATTTCTGACATATTCAAGATTGTAATAATTCAAAACAAAAACATACTTTGGATATAATGTATTCAATATAATATACTTCACAGTTTTCTTTCACTAAAAACACATCAGCATCATGACAATAACCTGACATTTAAAAAAATAAAAAATCAATACATTAGTATTTGATGTCCATGATTATGGCCGATATTTGATTAAAATTAAGCTTACAAAAGTTGGGAACAGCAATTTTCAATATTTTTACATATCTACTTTGAAAAAGCACTTTGTGTGCTTCTGTACAAGGTTGAATACTCGATCCTTGCCAGTAAATGTTAGTAATACATCATGTTATAGTAAAAAACATAGAATACACTGAGCACATAGGATATTAATAATATAAGTAATAATTCTTCATCTGAAAAAATGGGGGCATCATGAAAAAAACAGCATTCAAAGGGTTAAAATCTTTAAAAGCTGTCCTCAAAAATTACCACTCATCCATTGTCAAGTTGTTGTTTTAGATATACTTTTTGGTTGTAATTTATTGCCTGAATGTTTTTTCCTTTTGTATCGATATTTGCCATGTGCTGCAGACCTCTTGGCCAGGTCGCCCTTGTAAATAAGATTCTGATCTCAATTGGATTTATCTGGTTAAAAATGGTTAAATAAAAACATAATAATCAATTGTATTTCATATTAATAAGGCCAGACATAGAAGGTGAAAAGCCTCAATGAAACCAAAAATAACGTATGATAGTTTTTAATAGCGAAAAAAAGCGAAAATGGAGCCTTTTTTCCTTTTTTCGTTTTCTAACAAAAACGAAAAAATGGTTTATTCATTTTTGAATTGAAAAAGGAAAAACGAAACCATCACAATCAAATTACGGTCGAATTTTGTTTTTTGGATTTTCCTTTTTCGTTTTTTCGTTTCAAGTCTCAAAACAAAAAAACGGAAGAGCGCGATCATAGGTAAACTGGACACCCTACCAAAATAAAAGCCTTCCTGATAAATGGGTAATAAAAGATAAATTACGTTACATGGAGCTTTTATTTTTGTACAGTGTTTATTATATATACTACTATGATAATCTTAGTAATAATAATAATAAAATAATAATAATATAATAATAATAAGAGACATTTGATGAGTGGAAACGAGATCGTTAATGCTTGGCTACGAGTCAGTTCACTTTCGTGAAAAGTGTTGACGATATGGCTTTTGATTATGAAATATGTGTATCATTTTAACTTTGTGACATGCCAGCTGCATGGTGTGTGCTGATGAGCAACATTAACGTACCCTGGGACTGAAAACAACTTGTCTCTGATGGATACTATTATATCTTATAATACATCCATAGGTAGATAGTCATGTTTTTTTCTGATTTTGTAACAGGGATGCTGATAACTTTTGAGATCCAATAGTATCCCGCTGCAGCCTTGCAGACAGCACTCTCAGGACTGTCAGTTTTTCACAACAGCGCCACCCAGTGAATTGAAGTTGTCTTTGCAGGGCAAATAGGGTTAGGGTTGGGGTTACCCTTCTCACTGCTCATGTGCGACTGAGGGGAGTGAGAGTGCAGCCGTGAGAGTCTGGGTCAGGAGAGTGCTGCCTCCAAGCCTGCAGCTGGACCCTTCTTCAGGGATCACGTCAGCATGCAGCATTCAACACATGGACAGACATGAGTGGACACTCCACTGTCCAACTGAAGTGGAAAAGCCACATCCATAATTACTTTTCTAATTTCTAAATACCGTTCTTGATAACTGTATTGGCTAAATTAGCTTTTGAAATGTCTGCAGATAGGATATCAGCAAAATAGTCAACATTTTGCATCTCTAATTTATCCTGTTGCAATTTGTTTATTACAAATTTCACAAAGAGCTTGACGGGTTTTGTATTTTAATTAGATTGAATTCTTACTTTTGTGTTATCCCATTTATATGTTTGTCTTCTCTTGAATTTGTGACCTGTCAGGTTGATATGTGTGTCAGTGAATGAATGACAATAAACAGTGATTGTCAATTTTTAAGAGATGTTGCCTATATAACCAAATAGAAGTACACTTATAGAGAGTGAAAAGGCCAGTAACACATGTGAGAAGGCTGTCTGTCATGATACTAACATGGTGTGTCTTGGTCTTTTGGCCTGATCTTAGGTGTGCATTGAGCAGGACAAAATTAAATATAACCACAGCTTTATGTAGTTGTAGAAGTGACTGCTATGGCATCAATGTAAAAGTTCTAATGTAAAAATGTATTGTAAATCCTTTGTACAGGGAGCTGTGTGGTAATATTAAAGTCATTGAGTTAAGTCATTTGACAGATGAGCAGTACATCAATAAGTCATTTAGTGAGGCCGAGGTTTTACTGTTTTGGACAGAAGTATACAAGACTGCTTTTGAACAATAAAAAACGTACATTGAAATAAAATATAATAGTAAAAATGAAATAAAGATGGACAGATTTACTGACCATTGGGATTTGTTTCTGATATAAAGTCTCAGTTTAAATGTTCTCCTGATATCAGGGTTTCTTTTCTGACTTTATTTGATCAGTCTATTTCTCTGTGTGGATATTTTGAGCAGAAAAGCAGGACATTAAGGTTAAATCTTTTGTCCTGTCAGCAGTTCTTCACTGTTACCATAGCAACAACAAGCATCTTACAAACTAGCATCAGCATAGTAACGCTATTTGTTCATCTGTGGGGTATATAAACCAGCTCCAATGAAGTTCTTCCCTTTTCACCAAGCCACTTGGAGGTAACTACACTCATTTTGTGTTATCTAGCTAGTTCATGATCATTAGCTTGCTTAAGCTAGCTAGTTCATGATCATTTTCTTTGCCTTTTGTGTTTGGAATTAAATCATATTGGGTAGGACACAGACTTCTTCATTTCTTTTGCAGCCAAGTTACATTTGTCAGCGTGTACTAACTGAAGGAGTGAAACAGAAAGGTTTAGTACCCTGATTGATCCATGTTTTGAGAGTCATAGATCACACCATGTATGAAAATAAAGTTTGAAGTGTTCTTAATGTGAAAATGAAACAGTTGATGACAGATTTTCAACTTTTACGCTTGATAAATGTTTACTTTAGTCTCTTTTCACATCTGACTTTAAGTTAGCCTTGAGCTTAACCGAGTGTGGAACATGGGGCAAAAGTGACCCGGCTGAGTTTTTGTTGTCTATATCTTTGCAATAAATTAATTTAATCATTCAGCCTTGTTCAACTTGTTTTTTTTAATTTTACATGTCCTTATTTTATTTTTTGCCTTGTAACATTTTGAGTAAAACACCTTTTTTATCACTACCCCTCTAATAATGCACAACATGGGTCAGAAAGGACCCATATCCTTTTTCCTGTTATTTCATTCATGACTGAGTATTTCTGTGATACATCTTTGAAATAAATGTATTTTATCAGTAAACATTGCAAGAATGCACTAAATCACTTGTTATTGTTATGTACAAGTCATCATTTTTATTTTCCCTTCCTTACTTTATGAACATTTGCACCTTTTTTATTTCTAAATCAAGGTAACACACATTGGTCGAAATGACCCACATGCATAGTGTACTTTGTGCAGAACTAGTAGATGAAAGTATTATAATTATTTTTATGATTGTCCCAACTTTACCTTGGAAAAAGTAGATAGCAATGTTGTAAGTCAACTGTAATAAGGTTTAGGGTACGCTGAGGGAGAGAATGCATTTTTTATTAGAGAAAAGTAGTAACTGTAGCTAGCTGTTGACATAATCCATTATAGTTAGCTGATTGTAATTAAGTTACTAACCTTTACAGTTTGCTCTCTACTTAGCTCAGCTGATTGCTCGGCTGCTTGCAGAAAATAGATATTGGTGACATCAACTGTAGTTAAGCTCTACTATTACTCAAATTTGGAGTACATGTACTCAATTTTGGTCAACTAATGGACAAACGGACTGTGTCACAATATTAATACAACTTAAAAAGTGTTTCCAAAAAAATTAAAGCTTTACTAGTAGTACCTATAACACAAAATTGTTAACTAGTCGGCAATTTTGCTTCATTAGTAAGGCATACTCACACACAATTGGGCCAAAAACCTTTACTAGAAAAACAAAATATTTGTTTACTAGTACTAGTTGAAAACTCAAAATATCTCACTGGTAGTACTAGCATACTTTTTCAGTCTACCAGTAGTATTAGTAAAGCCAAAAGATGAACTAGTAGTATGAGTAGAACAAATGCAAACAAGGTTTGATGGATTAAAAGCAAATCCAGCACCCTGATTAGCTGTAATACTTTGAATAGCCAGTGGGAAGCTTAAATTTGCCTTTCCACTCCCTAGTAGCATATAAGGCTTACTTTTAGTACTAGTGAACATTTTGAAGTTACCTAAATAGACCTGAACAGTCTACTAGTTTTACTAGTGGCCGTTTTTGATCTACTAGTCGTAATAGTGACACATTTTGCTTCAGTAGTAAAGTCTACTGGTGCACTGGTTGACCTAAATTGAGTACTTGTGGTGAAAATTCAAGTAACAGTCGAGCTTAACTACAGTTGATATTACCAATATCTATTTCATGCCAAAACAGCTTTCTGTATTATTGATTTTAGTTGAAGTAAAGTCAGAACAGAATTCAGCAGTTTTCAATTATCAAATAAAAGTACAGAACAGCACACAAGTGTTTTGACCCACTCACTGCTAAAGAAATAACTAGAAACAAATTATGATTACAAGATGTAAATTATAAATTACACATGAGTCACTATTGACCCATTTGTGGATATTTGACATAGTAATACAAAAACTGGTTCTCTTCATAGCATCAAAAGGGAAAAATGAAAATAAGGATACATGGTAATCAAAAACAGGATACCCAAAAATGACTTGTAATAATTAATCATAAGATGAATTGATTTAAAAAGATGGAACAAAGATAAACTTAGCCAGCGTTAAATAGCCATTGAAATGAATGCGGGTCATTTCTGACCCATGTTGTGCATTAAACGGAGGGTACCTATGTTGCGCATCAAAGGATTTAACAGAGCCTCTGTAAATCCACAGCACTGCGCTGTGGCGCAATAAAATATCTCTCTGTTTTTATTTTGGTGTGTTTGGATTGAATACAGTGGTCTGAAAGTTCAAATGACTTTTCAGTGGATCTCAAATGGAGCAGCATAAATATTAACAGATAAATGAGCTCAAACCCACTCCATCAGTTTCCTGTGTAAATTCAGTTATGAAGCTGGAGATTCTGCTTTTAAACTAAGAGCTTGAAGGGTTTTGTATTTTAATTATAGTAGATTGAATTCAGACTGTTGCGTTATCCCATTTAATATGTTTGTCTTCTCTTGTATTTGTGACCTGTCAGGTTGAAATCGTCAGTAAATGAATTACAGTTATCCCACTTATCAATTTTTAAGAGACGTTGCTTATCACTAACAACTTTTCTGCCTGGTCATCACATTACATTAAATCATACAGGAAATTTCCTTTCCACCTTTTTTTCTTTCATAATCTGTGACATATTTTTTGCTCGTTGTCTCTTCTGGTTAATTTCAGGCTTCACTTTGAATGAATGTCAAATGGTTATTTCAACCAGCCTCAATTACATGACGATTTCTTTGTGTTGTTTATTTCTTTGCTCCTTGCAAAGTATTTGAAATGTTTTTTAGTAATCACTTTTTCTTTACTCTGTGAGGATCAATGAATCTTCATTCATGAGTGATGCTCTATGAAAGATGACAGATTGTGAAGTTGTCCTGGCCAATGTCCTTCCTGTTTTAAACTGTAGAGCTGCACTGACATGATCTTATAAACTCAGACATTGACCTCGATGATGAGGAGGAAGTCTTAGTGCTGGACTCTGAGGAAAATAGGAGTGAACTTTTAGTTTAGTGCGTTTTGAAAGTGTTACTGACATCGTTCTGGTTTGATCTCACAGAAAACTAAAGCCAGAGAGAAGCACAAACAAGCAGAGACAAGACACCATCGGATCGAGGACCAACACCAACGAAGAAGAGAGAGAGAGAGAGAGGAGGAAGGAGGAGGAGAAGGAAAAGGAAAAGGAGGAGGAGAAGGAGGAGGAAGAGGAGGAGAAGGAGGAGAAGGAGGAGGAGGAGGACGAGGAGGAGGAGGTAAGTATCCAGGAGAGGAAGAAGAAAGAGTGAGGGAGGATAATGGGACTGAAGCAGTCAGTGAGAATCAGGAGCAGGAGCAGGAGCAGGAGGGGGGAGATCTACAGAAAAGGGCAGGAGGAGAATTGGAGAGTGGAGGAGGAGGACAGATGGGGAAATAACCAGGGGAGGAGCGATAAGGAGCAAGGATGGATGAAGGGTGAGGAGAAAGGAAGGAGAAGGAGACGGAAGCAGTCAATTAGATTGAGACCGATGTGTTGGAGCAAGAAGGGGAGGGAGGAGATCTCCAGAAAGGAGCAGGAGGAGAAGCAGAGAGTGGAGAAGGAGGTGTTGGAGAGCGAGAGAGGGAAAGAGGAGGAGGAGGACAGATGGGTAAGTATTGAAGGGAAAAACAAGAAGGAGCAAGGATGGATGAAGGGTGAGGAGAAAGGAAGGAGAAGGAGATGGAGACTGAGGCTGCCAAGTATATTCAGATGCATGAGTTGTTGCACGAAGGGGAGGGAGGAGATCTACAGAAAAGAGCAGGTGGAGAGTCAGAGAGTGGAGGAGGAGGTTTTGGAGAGGGAGAGAGGGAGAGAGGAGGAGATGTTAAAACAACAGGTTAGAATGTTGGAAAGCAGGAGAGAGGAGGAGAGAGAGGAGCAGGGGATACAGGTGAAGGATATGGATGGTAGGAGATGGCTGGTGGAGCAGAGAATTGAGCTAGAGGAGACAGAGCAGCAGGAGCTGATTGAGAAGCAAGAGCAGGAGGAGAGAGTAGGGCAGGAGATGATTGAGAAGCAGGACCAGGGGGAGAGTGAGAGGCAGGAGGTGATTGAGAAGCAGGAGCAGAAGGAGAGTAAGAGGCAGGAGATGATTGAGAAGAAGAGGCAGAGGAGGCTGGAATGGAAAAGAAAGCAGAAGGAGAGGAAGAAACAGGAGAGAGAGAGGCAGGAGATGATTGAGAAGCAGGAGCAGAGGAGGAGTAAGAGGCAGGAGATGATTCAGGAGCAGGAAGAAAGAATGTGGCAGGAGATGATTGAGAAGCAGGAGCAGAAGGAGGGTAAGAGGCAGGAGATGATTGAGAAGCAGGAGCAGGAGGACAGTAAGAGGCAGGAGATGATTGAGAAGCAGGAGCAGGAGGAGAGTAAGAGGCAGAAGATGATTGAGAAGCAGGAGCAGGAGGACAGTAAGAGGCAGGAGATGATTGAGAAGCAGGAGCAGGAGGAGAGAAAGGAGAAGGAGATGATTGAGAAGCAGGAGCAAAAGGAGAGTGAGAGGCAGGAGATGATTGAGAAGCAGGAGCAGGAGGAGAGTAAGAGGCAGGAGATGATTGGGAAGAAGAGGAAGAGGAGGCTGGAATGGAAAAGAAAGCAGAAGGAGAGGAAGAAACAGGAGAGAGAGAGGCAGGAGATGATTGAGAAGCAGGAGCAGAGGGAGAGTAAGAGGCAGGAGATGATTCAGGAGCAGGAGGAGAGAGTGTGGCAGGAGATGATTGAGAAGCAGGAACAAGAGGAGAGGGAGAGGCAGGAGATGATTCAGGAGCAGGAAGAAAGAATGTGGCAGGAGATGATTGAGAAGCAGGAGCAGGAGGAGAGTAAGAGGCAGGAGATGATTGAGAAGCAGGAGCAGGAGGAGAGTAAGAGGCAGGAGATGATTGAGAAGGAGAGGCAGCGGAGGCTGGAATGGAAAAGAAAGCAGAAGGAGAGGAAGAAACAGGAGAGAGAGAGGCAGGAGATGATTGAGAAGCAGGAGCTAGAGGAGAGGGAGAGGCAGGAGATGATTGAGAGTCAGGAGCAGGAGAAGGGTAAGAGGCACGAGATGATTGAGAAGCAGGAGCAGGAGGACAGTAAGAGGCAGGAGATGATTGAGAAGAAGAGGCAGCGGAGGCTGGAATGGAAAAGAAAGCAGAAGGAGAGGAAGAAACAGGAGAGAGAGAGGCAGGAGAGGATTGAGAAGCAGGAGCAGAGGGAGAGTAAGAGGCAGGTGATGATTGAGAAGCAGGAGCAAGAGGAGAGGGAGAGGCAGGAGATGATTGAGAAGCAGGAGCAGGAGGGGAGTGAGAGGCGGGTGATGATTGAGAAGCAGGAGCAAGAGGAGAGCGAGAGGCAGGAGATGATTGAGAAGCAGGACCAGAAGGAGATTCTGAGGCAGGAGATGATTGAGAAGCAGGACCAGAAGGAGATTCTGAGGCAGGAGATGATTGAGAAGAAGAGGCAGCGGAGGCTGGAATGGAAAAGAAAGCTGAAGGAGAGGAAGAAACAGGAGAGAGAGAGGCAGGAGATGATTGAGAAGCAGGAGCAGGAGGAGAGAATGAGGCAGAAGATGATTGAGAAGCAGGAGCAAGAGGAGAGGGAGAGGCAGGAGATGATTGAGAAGCAGGAGCAGGAGGACAGTGAGAGGCAGGAGATGATTGAGAAGCAGGAGTAGAAGGAGATTCTGAGGCAGGAGCAGGAGGAGAAGGAGAGACAGGAGAGAGAGGCAGGAGATGATTGGAGACCAGAGAAGGAGAGGAGGAGAGGGAGAGATTGAGAGTGAGAGAGGAAGAGGAGGAGAGAATGGAAAGGAGAGCTGAGGAGAGAGAAGAACAGGGAGAGAGAGAGGCAGGAGATGATTGAGAAGCTGGAGCAGGAGGAGAGAGAGGAGGGGATGATTGAGAAGCAGGAGACCAAGAGGAGATTCTGAGGCAGGAGATGATTGAGAAACAGGACCAGAAGGAGATTGCAGGAGGCAGGAGATAGAGGCAGCGGAGGCTGGAATGGAAAAGAGAGCTGACAGGAGGAGATGATTGAGAGAGGCAGGAGCAGGAGATGATTGGAGCTGGAGCAGGCAGGAGATGATAAACATGAAATAAATGCAGGAGCAAGAGGAGAGGGAGAGGCAGGAGATGATTGAGAAGCAGGAGCAGGAGGACAGGAGAGGCAGGAGATGATTGAGAGGCAGGAGCAGGAGGAGAAGGAGAGACAGGAGGACTCCAAGATTCTGGCCAGAGGTGTAAGAAACACTCTCCTCTCTGTCTGCTTTTTCAGGCTCAGAAAATGCAGGAGTTTTGCATCGAGAGCAGAAGATGAATTGTTGAGACTTTTTCACTCAGAACTTCTCTCACTCTCGACTCTCTTTGCTTTCAGGAGAAGAAAGAAGAAGGCAATTAAAAGAAAAATAAATGAATAGTATTCACATCATTACAGCTATTTTGATGTCGATAATGTAATCGAAGCAGGAAGTAGTTAATAAAGTTTATTTGTCCTCCGATGAGGGGGGGTGGTGGCGGGGTTAAATTACATGTAGATGCTTTAGTATAAACTAAAAGTGCTTCATAACACATTTATTGCAAAAAAACAAACAAACAAAAAAAATTTGAAAGAGAAAAATGTTTGAAATAAATTACTGTCATATATATATATATATATATATATATACATATATACACATATATATGTATGTATGTATATAGGTAATTATATATAAATATATATACATATATATTTATATATATATATATATATATATATATATATATATATATATATAAAAATATATATATATATATAGAAGCAGGCATTTATATTGCTTATGTTTTTACTGATTGTTAACTTTCAACACCTATGATTTAACCAGTCACTGTTCTTTTCCAGTAAATATTTCACCTGTTCACCTGGTATTTTTTAGATCTGTAATAGTGTGTGACTGGTTATAAGTACAACATTTTTGAAGCTTGGATTGGTCTGTGTTATTTCCAACATACTACTGGCAGTATTTGCACACAGTGTTGTACTGCAGCAGTGCTCAAGTGTTTGAAAACCTTTTTAAACAGATGTTTAGTGCCTGGTACCATTATGCTGGCAAATATGTGGTTAATAATTTGAAGAAAATCTTTGAGAGCAGACATGGTCAAATTGTGTTTTAGTACAAAGAGTACTTCTGCCTTGGTGATTTTGAGAAACCCACATATTGGGTCATCAAAACTTTCCTCAAAGTTTATTTGTTCAGTAGATGCTTAATAAACTAAAAGTGTTCACATGCAAAAAACAAACAAAAAAAAAATTTGAAAGAGAAAAATGTTTGAAATAAATTACTGTCATCTATCTATCTATCTATATATATATGTAGGTATATATATATATATATATATATATATATATATATATATATATATATATATATATATATATATATATATATATATATATTTTATATTGCTTATGTTTTTACTGATTGTTAACTTTCAATACCTATGATTTAACCAGTCACTGTTCTTTTCCAGTAAATATTTCACCTGTTCACCTGGTATTTTTTAGATCTGTAATAGTGTGTGGCTGGTTATAAGTAAAACATTTTTGAAGGTTGGATTGGTCTGGTTATTTCCAACATACTACTGGCAGTATTTGCACACGTAGTGTTGTACTGCAGCAGTGCTCAAGTGTTTGAAAACCTTTTTAAACAGATGTTTAGTGCCTGGTACCTCTATGCTGGCAAATATGTGGTTAATAATTTGAAGCAAATCTTTGAGAGCAGACATGGTCAAATTGTGCTTTAGTACAAAGAGTACTTCTGCCTTGGTGATTTTGAGAAACCCACATATTGGGTCATCAAGATTGCTGTGCTGTGAATTGTCATCCCCTGGGCTATGTTGAGAATTGTTATCCTCCATATTGTGTTCCACATTGTCATAGGCTATATCTGCCGTGGGAAGAGAATATCTCACATGCAGAATTTCAGACAATGAATCAGACAAATCATATGCTCACATGCCAGATCTGGTATTTCTCATGCATGTAAATTTGTTATGTAATGCCCACTGAGTTACACCATTAAATGCATTCATGGAACCTGTAGTATGATGCTCTGAACATCATAGAGCTGAACGGGGGCTTAACACAACCCAGTCATAAGATCAACAATCAGCCTATATGTATGTGTACCCAGCACTGCTGTATTTGGGTAAGATTCAGTTGATGGGACTGAAGCGACATTTCAAAACAAGGATGCACACTTCGCACCCTATTTCAGGTGGGAGAGCCTTAACCCATAAGTACAGTAAGTTTTCTCATGGTTTCATTTCAGTTGCATTTTAGTGAAAATAATTTTGAATTACTGCGGTTTTTACTCAAAAATGAGGCATCCTTTTATGAAAAACATGTCCATCATACCATTAACCATAAAATCAATTAAAAATACATGTTAATATGTTGGAAACAAGTTCACAAAAAGGAGAACCAAGAAAAAATGGAGATAATTTTATACCTCATGCTTTTTCAGTTCTTTAAAACAGACTGGGTCAATTTGAGCTGGAAAGACAACGGTCATGGTCCTGGGAAAAGAGACTGTTTCCCCTTCCCTAGTGTATCTTTTGTGTCCCCTTCCCTCTTGTATTTTGTCTGTTGTTGGTCTGTGTCAGCCTCAATCAACCTCAGCTGCCACCAGTTGCTCATCAGCCTGCAGTGGATAAAAGCCAGCTCCTTTCACCCACTCATCGTCAGATTGTTCTGTCTACCTGTGTGGTAACGCTGCTTTTTCTGGCCAACTTTTCTGAACCGGAAAGATCTGACTTTTTTGTATTCGTTAACCGAAGACTAACTCCTGTTTTTTGTGTGCCTCAGGACTACCTCTGTCAAGGATTCGTTGAACACTGGATCAACAACTGCTGCTCTGTTTTTTCCTCCCTGAAATCTTCATTAAAACACCTTAAACTGGCAACTGAGTCTGTGTATCTGTATTTGGGTCCAGAAAATTATCTGCTGTTCATACAACATAACAATCTGACCAAGAATGGACCCAGCAGAACCAGACCAGCTCCATAATGCCCTTACTAAACAAGGAAGTTTGCTTGGACAGCATGAAAAACAGCTCAGGGACCTCTCAGAGCGAAATCTCCTACTGACGGACCAGGTGACCCAGATCTGCAATCAGTTGTCGGCCATCTCAACTCACCTGGCTCAGCTCACTTCTGGCCTCCAGTCTAATCAGCCTACTCCCTCCACGCCACCTCCATCTCCTCCTGCTCAGCCTCAAAACCCTCACCTACAACGTGAAGTCCACATTTCAGACCCTGAACTCTACTCAGGAGATCTTGGGAAATGTAAGTCATTTCTCCTTCAGTGCTCTATAGTTTTTGCTCAACGTCCTCTTACCTATGTCACAGATGAAGCTAGAATTTCTTACATAATGGGGCTTCTTAGGGGAAATGCTTTGGCATGGGCTACAGCCATTTGGGACTCTCAATCACCTCATCTGGATTCTTACCTCTCTTTCACGACTGAGTTTAGAAAGGTTTTTGATCATCCTGTGAAGGGAAAAGATGCCTCTCAGCGCCTGTTTACCCTCCGCTAAGGTTCCCGTAGTGTGGCTGAATATTCTGTGGATTTTCGTATTACTTCTGCTGAGTCAGGTTGGAATGATACTGCCCTTCAGGGGGCATTTCTCAGTGGACTAAATGATCAAGTAAAGGATGAACTGGCTGCTAAGGATGACTCTGATTCTCTTGATTCTCTCATCTCTCTGGCCATTAGATTGGATAATCGGCTGCGTGACCGAAGGAGGGAGAAGGCTGGCCGTGCTCTTAACTCCACCAACAATCATTTTTCCCCACGACCACTGGCTGGTGCAACCCCAGAACAGACATCACCTTCTAGGGTGTATTCCCCTCCTGCAGCTTCTGGAGAGGAACCAATGCAGTTGGGTCGGGCCCGGCTTACTCCTGCTGAGCGTCAAAGGAGGATGATTGCTGGAGAGTGCCTCTATTGTGGACAACGGGGTCATCTTCTTGCCACTTGCCCAACTCAGCCAAAAGAGGGGGCTCTCCAGTAGGTGAGGAGTTTCTGGTGAGCCCAACGATCTCCTCATCAGTGTCAGCCCCCCGTATGCAAGTCAAAGTCACTCTATTGTTTAAGCAGAAATCCCTGCCCTTGATTGCTCTTGTTGATTCTGGTGCCGATGACAATTTTATGGATGAGAAGGTGGCCTTAGATGCCGGCATCCCTGCTGTTCCTTTGACGACTCCTATGACTGTCAACGCTTTGGATGGGAGGCTCCTAGCTCATGTTACACACAAGACAACTCGGCTACTCTGCATTCTCTCAGGTAACCACAGAGAATATATTCAGTTCAATTTGATTCCTTCTCCATCCATTCCTGTTGTACTTGGACACACATGGTTAAAACTTCATAACCCTCACATTGATTGGTCTGCAGGAAGGATTTCTAGTTGGAGCTCTTTCTGTCATTCAACTTGCCTGCAGTCTGCAATACCACCTACAGAGGCCACTGCTACTAACAAGACTTCCCCTGACCTATCCTCCATTCCTCCCGAGTATCATGATTTGGCTGAGGTATTCAACAAGGAACAAGCACTCTCCCTGCCTCCACATCGACCCTATGACTGCTCAATAGAATTGCTCCCTGGTGCTCCTCTGCCTTCAAGTAGATTATACAATCTCTTCCGTCCAGAAAGAGAAGCCATGGAAAGGTACATCAATGACTCGCTAACTGCTGGTATCATTCGTCCCTCTTCTTCCCCCCTTGGGGCTGGCTTCTTCTTTGTGGGCAAGAAAGATGGCACTCTTCGTCCTTGTATTGATTTCCGTGGTCTCAATAACATTACAGTAAAGAATAAATATCCTTTGCCTCTGATCAACTCTGCTTTTGAACCCCTACATGGTGCAACAATCTTCACAAAGCTGGACCCGCGGAACACCTACCATCTGGTCAGGATAAAGGAGGGAGACGAATGGAAGATGGCGTTTAACACACCACTGGGACACTTTCAGTATCTTGTCCTTCCATTTGGCTTGACCAATGCTCCTGCCGTTTTTCAGGCCCTTGTGAATGATGTCTTGAGGGACTACTTAAACAGATTTGTCTTCGTGTACCTTGATGATATCCTCATCTTTTCCAGAAGCCTCTCTGAACATATCATCCATGTCAAACAGGTTCTTCACATCTCTTGCAAAACAGACTTTTCGTCAAGACTGAGAAATGTGAATTCCACGTCAACTCGGTTAGTTTCCTTGGCTACATCATTGAGGAGGGACAAGTGAAAGCTGATCCTGAAAAGATTCGAGCTGTGGCAGAGTGGCCCAAACCAGATAACTTGAAGCAACTCCAACGATTCCTGGGCTTTGCAAACTTCTATCGTTGTTTCATCAAAAACTACAGCTGCGTGGCAGCCCCACTGACTAGACTCACTTCAACATCTTCTCACTTTGTGTGGAACACTGAGGCTGACGATGCTTTTGCTCAACTCAAGAAACTGTTCACTTCTGCTTCTGTGCTCATTCAACCTAATCCATCCAAACAGTTCATCGTTGAGGTTGATGCCTCAGATTCTGGTGTGGGTGCAGTGCTTTCACAACGTTCATCTCCTGACAACAAGCTGCATCCTTGTGCTTATTTTTCTTGCCGCCTGTCTTCAGCAGAAAGGAATTATGATGTGGGAAACTGAGAGCTTCTGGCAGTAAAGTTAGCTTTAGAGAAGTGGAGGCACTGGCTAGAGGGATCAGAACAACCTTTTGTAGTGTGGACTGACCATAAGAATATAACCTACATCCAGACAGCCAAGCGACTGAATCCAAGACAAGC
This sequence comes from Scarus forsteni, assembly GCA_036419115.1. Classification (NCBI taxonomy): domain Eukaryota; kingdom Metazoa; phylum Chordata; class Actinopteri; order Labriformes; family Labridae; genus Scarus; species Scarus forsteni. The sequence continues at coordinate 19,817,485 of JAZDUH010000098.1, read as the reverse complement.
TCGGTGGGCTTTGTTTTTTTGGTCAATTCAATTTCACCATAACTTACCGTCCTGGTTCCAAGAACCCCAAGCCTGATGCCCTCTCTCGGCAGTTTGCCTCAGAAGTAGCTTCCTCAGATCCAGACACCATCCTTCCATCCCATCGTGTAATTGCTGCTATTTCTTGGGACATCGAGGCCACAATCAAAGAGGCTCAACTCTCACAGCCAGACCCTGGTGGCGGTCCTCCTGGGAAGTTGTTTGTCCCCGATGCAGTCCGTTCTGAAGTCCTCCAGTGGGGGCACTCTTCCCGTTTTGCCTGCCACCCTGGCATTAGTCGCACCCATGCCCTGCTCAAGAGACACTTCTGGTGGCCTTTCCTTGGAGACAGACACTTGAAACTTTGTTTTGGCCTGTTCTGTGTGTGCTCGTGGAAAGGACTTACATCGCCCACCTGCTGGTTTGCTTAGACCCCTACCCATTCCCAGTCGCCCCTGGTCACATATTGCACTTGACTTTATCACTGGACTACCCCCATCTCAAGGCAACACTGTTATCCTCACCATTGCTGACCGCTTTTCTAAGGCAGCACATTTTGTGGCACTTCCAAAGCTCCCATCGGCAAAGGAGACTGCAGATCTCATGGTTAACCATGTCTTTCGCCTTCATGGAATTCCCCTGGACATCGTGTCTGACCGAGGACCCCAGTTCACATCTCAGGTTTGGAGAGCCTTCTGTAAAGCTTTAGGAACCTCAGTGAACTTATCATCTGGTTTTCACCCCCAGACGAATGTCACAAACAACTCCTCTTCATGGAGCAACCAACTTCCCTGGGTGGAATATGCCCACAACTCCTTGACTAGCACAGCAACTGGTATGTCTCCTTTTGAATGCTCTCTGGGTTATCAGCCACCCTTGTTTTTTGTTGAAGAGTATGACATTGCTGTTCCCTCAGTTCTAGCCCATATACCCTTGAAGACAAATTCAAGGAAGCTCTCTCCACGTTTTTTGGGTCCTTTTGAGATTGACAAGATCATCAATCCCTGTGTGGTCAAACTCAAACTGCCAAGATCCATGAGGATTCATCCATCATTTCATGTATCCCAGTTAAAATCCATCCATGTGAGTTCACTTAACCCTCCAGCCGACTCCCCACCACCCCCCCGGATTGTGGATAACAACCCTGTGTATACAGTCAGGAGACTGCTGGATGTGCGCAGACGGGGAAGGGGGTTGCAATACCTTGTGGATTGGGAGGGCTACGGTCCAGAGGAGCGCACCAAGGTACCACGCTCCTTCATCATGGACCCCTCACTCATCCGTGAGTTCCATAGGAACCCTGGCAGGCCAGGTGGGTCGCCTGGAGGCTCCCATTAAGAGTGGGGTACTATCATGGTCCTGGGAAAAGAGACTGTTTTCCCTTCCCTAGTGTATCTTTTGTGTCCCCTTCCCTCTTGTATTTTGTCTGTTGTTGGTCTGTGTCTGTCTTCCTGGAGGTCCACACCTGCTGCTGATCACCACCAGCAGCCTCAATCAACCTCAGCTGCCACCAGTTGCTCATCAGCCTGCAGTGGATAAAAGCCAGCTCCTTTCACCCACTCATCGTCAGATTGTTCTGTCTACCTGTGTGGTAACGCTGCTTTTTCTGGCCAACTTTTCTCAACCGGAAAGATCTGACTTTTTTGTATTCGTTAACCAAAGACTAACTCCTGTTTTTTGTGTGCCTCAGGACTACCTCTGTCAAGGATTCGTTGAAGACTGGATCAACAACTGCTGCTCTGTTTTTTCCTCCCTGAAATCTTCATTAAAACACCTTAAACTAGCAACTGAGTCTGTGTATCTGCATTTGGGTCCAGAAAATTATCTGCTGTTCATACAACAACAGGTGTGACTATTTGCTGCCTTTAAAATATTTAAATGGCTTTTAAACAATATCCTGAGCAAACTTTGACATAAAACTGTCTGTGATATCCCATCAATTTGTGTGCCTCTGATAAAAAACTTTGTGAAAATAATACTGAATCTGTTTTTTTTTTTTTACTCATAAATGAGGTTAAATTTTCTGTAAATCAGGAGTATCATACCATACATTACCAAAAAAAGTAAAATATATGTCAATATGTTTGAAACAAGTTCACTAAAAAGGAGAAGCTAAAACATTGGAGATAATTTTAAACGTTATCCTTTATAAGCAATCAAAACAGACTGGGACGATTTGACCCGAGAGGACAAGAGGTGCTAATGATGCCAATGCGTGGGTTAAGAGTACACAACTTCATCTGTTTCAACAACAACATGTTTTACTTTAATCATGTCAGGCCAGACAGCATTAACAGTTTCAGGTTTAACCTCATATATGAAAGTACTTTGGACCCTTGTTTCCATTCCCTTTACAGAGCTTCCAGCAGTAGTGACACAGCTGAAAGATGCCACAGAAAATCCACCTGTTCAACACCCACACCATCTGTAGACCCACCAGTTTCTTTCTTCAAGTATTGTCTGACCCAGTAGACATAGCAAATACCTCAAAATGCATAGATACTGTGGGTTATTTACCCATGTACGGAAAGGTTTTTGGCTACATTTTCCCTCTGCATCTTTAGATTGTGCGCATCAGCTAGAAAGAAAGCATATTCATCAACTTTGTGTTGCATGTGTACCATTAACGATGGATTAGGAAATGGTATGATGAAGATTTCTCCTGTTATGAAGTTAGTCTATAGACTACAGGCCGATATATATTCACTGCATAGATCAATAAATTCTAAAGAAAATTGTATGTAATCGTTCTATCCTTATTTGGTGCCTCAGGTGCCTCTTGTGCCAGACTATGATGTAAAATTCCCAAACAAAAGCTGAGGTCTCTGCTGACTGCAAGTTCAGCATTGTAGGGGATCAGACATTTGGGATCTCATGATGTTCATCCACAGTGTAAAAACACTGTCCGATTCCCATTTGACTAGGAGGCAGTCACCACCTCACAAAGATGTAGTCAATAAACTGGATAACACAAAGCTTGATGCTGTAGTTGGTGAGTGCATTGAATTTAAGACAAAACTCCCTCTAAGCTGAATCCAAACATATTGTTTTCCTCCCTCTTTTATCAGCAAATGACTGTAATGTGCCATGTAATTATAATTTAAAAAATAATAAGTAACTTTATTTATTTGCATTAGAACCTTTAAAAACCGATGTTTAAAAAGTGCTTTAACAGAGATAACAAAAGCTGAAAAAGGTAGAACTCTGGGTACAATAAAATTAAACGGGTCAAACAGAGACCAAAAGACTAAGAGGATAAAGCAGAGGGTCATGTTACTTAAAGCAACAAAAGAAAACAAACTGGTGAGCTGGAAATAGATGACATAATTTTCCACCCGTACAGAAGAAGAACACTGGTGGAGAAGGCATTTCGTTTTATGTAAAATTACAGGACAATAAATAGATCATATATTTATAGTTACATACATTTATGACTGTTGATAGTTGAAGACATCACATGAGGAAAATGGAAAACAAGAGGGCAGAAAGAGGATAGCCAAAAGAGAAAAGAATAAATACATAAAATAAAATAGAATAAAAAATAAAAATAATAATAAAGGGAGTATATTAAAAGAAAAAAGATGGTAAAACGGGACTAAGATGATGAGACCAGTGAGGAGAATAAGAAAAGAGGAGTTCAATAGGTAATTGTAAAACAAAACATGTAGATAAAATAAATAGCTAACATTGATGATAAATGAGTATGTAAGTAATAAAAGGGCATGGTTTCCAAAGTGGAGGAGCTCTGACAGACAAGGCCCGATCACCATCAGGGTGGTCTTCAGTTTCGACTTTGGAGCAGTCAAAAGGCCCCCCCTGGAGGCTCAGAAGGTGTCAGTAATTCAGAGATGTAGGCTGGAGCCAGATCCATAAGGGCTTTAAAAGTGATCTGTAAAATCTTAAAATGGATTCATAAGTGAAGAGAAAGCAAATGGAGAGAAGCAAGGACAGCAGTGATGTGATGTCATCTGTTAAAATCAGTTCAAAGTCCAATAGGAGATGATATTGGTTCAATCACTGTCACTTTAAATATAGAAATACATAGTTATAATGACATAGAGTCACTTACTCACTCACACACAATCAATACTAAAATAAATTCTAAAAAGTTAGTTATCGGATCCTTTAATGCTTCATGTTAACTTGTGATTGATTTAATCTTGATAGTACTCACCAGCACCTTCCTCTATTAAACCTGCCCACTTCATACCAGAGGAACCAGAGTCTCTGGCTAATCCCGTTCAAAAGAAGATCATGCTCTGAGAGTACATTGTTTTATTGAGAGTGGTTATGAAAAGTTCAAAATACATATTGCATTCGTACATTTGGTCATCATACTGAAATGTTTTACATATAAAATGTCTCTCAAAAATATTTAAAGCAATCATTACTTATTTATTCTGTAAAAATTAAGAGGTTATTTAGCTGATGATCTGTCCGTCTCTGTTCGGCTCTCCAAACTTAAACTCATATAATTACTCCTGCTTATAAAAAGTCATCGGGAGCTTTTAAGGACATCTTCCTGCAGTAAATGTTAAAACACAAGACCCTGTGCTCATTAAAAAAAAAAACTTAAATTTCTTGGTTTTACTATTTTCCTAAGCAAGACTGCACATCCTCTCACTGAGCTCCCACAGCTTCTTGGCTGCAGCGTTGTCCTTGGCCTGATCATACAGCTCCCTCACGGTGCAGTTGGAGAAGTAGCGTCCGCTCAGAGGTTCGAGTCCCTCCTGCAGGGTGCAGTGCAGCGTGGTCTGAGCTCCCTGCTCTGGGTTCTTGAAGAAGTACATCGTCAAGGGCTTCAAGATAAGCTGCAGCAAAAAGCTTGTGTTCCTGGCCAGCTCAGTGTTAATCGCTCCTGAAATAAAAAAATTAAAAAATAAATAATTTTTGTCAAACAACCTAGAGCAAGGTGAATTTTATTTCCATTTAATATGATTAAAATTTAAAAAATGACAATATTGATGCCTGTTTGATAACAGAGCAACAATCAGAAGCTCTGCAAAGGATCATCTCATTGACAAAGTTTCAATGCTGTCACTCTTACCTGGGTGGAGGGAGTAACACGTGACGTTGGTGCCCTTCAGTCTCTTAGCGAGCTCGTGGTTGAAGAGGACGTTGCACAGCTTGCTTGATTTTTGTTCAGACATCTTCAAGCTTTTGTCTCCTTTTCTCTTTCCACCATGGCTTCACGCTACATAACCAAACAGGAGATCTCACCATGCACTGTGCGTGATGTGCTACGATTGGTTAGTCAGGTGCACGTCTAAGTCTCTGCACCCACACAGACGATCTGACGATATTTCTGCTTTATGAGATCATCCCCACATTATAATCCTTAACAATTTAATATTGTCATATCGCACACCACAAATTGTAGCACTGTCATTAGGCTACTGATGTCAAATAGACTGCAATAATTTAATCAAAGTTGTTTGAGGTGGAAAAAAGTTGGAGACCCCTGATCTAAAGCTACTTAAACTGTGCTTTATTTATTGTTACCTTTTTTTTTTGTATAAAAATGATAGGCTTTTTTATTGTTAACTCTAATTTCCGGGAGACATTAGACAGAGGAGAGGGAGCCATAGCCACGGTTCATTCTCTGAAGTTCTCTGACAGAGTAATTTTGTGTTATAAAGGCTACATAATGTCATGTCATACCTGTTCATTGAGTGAGATTATGAATATTGTTATATAAACACAGTTCACTGTCACAATTGCTTGGAATGGTGGCATATTGTGTTACATCTAAGGCTAAATAAAAAAAGAAAAAACAAAATAAAAAGTAAAATGCAACCAAAAAGTCATTGTTGGTGATAAATTTTGTCATATTCATCACATTATCTTAGGCATGACAGTGAGTTTTAAAAGGCTGAAAGTTGAATGAGGAGTTAATGTTGAGTCTGAAAAATGTGTCTTATAAGTAAAATTAGATGTTAAACAACCTGTTAAAATATATTAGAATGCAGAAAATGTCATCTAATTAACCCCCGCAACCCATACCAGTGTGTTCCCCCCACATTAAAAAAGCTTCTGACGCCCCTGGTCCTGGATATTCTTATCAATCAATCAATCAATCAATCAATCTTTATTTGTATAGCGCCAATTCATAACAAGTGTTATCTCAAGACACTTTACAATAGAGCATAAAGCTCTTCATTGTATGGATACACATATATGCATAGATACATATATACATATAGAATACACATATACATATATATACAAATATATACATCCAACACCCAACATGAATCCATATAGCCAATCATGGATCCCTCCATCATGGCGGCAAGAAAAAACCTTCTGTTAAGCAGCAGGAAATCTTGAATGTGGATCCCAGTCTCATGATGAACAGCAAATCCACACGATGCTGTGATGGGTGTGAGGGCAAAGGAAGGGAAGTAAGAGGAGACAAGTGGGACGGTAAGAACTAAAGTTAGGGACAGGTCCATGTATCATCGGCCTGTCGTCTGATTTATTAGAGGGTAGCCTCTTGAGATGCTACATCTCATTTCTGGAGGGTCCTCATGTCTGAATGGTTGTGGTGATCATTATGAATTGGCTCATACTGCCATCTACTGGGCAAAAGGGAGAAAACGTTGTGTTCGAGCCACCTCACCTGGCTCTTCTCAACGAGGAGAGCAGCGTGGATGAGCATCGGTTCTACTCCAAGCTCTTCCCGGACGACCGAGCTTCTCACCCCGTCTCTGTGAATAAGCCCAGCCATCCTGCAGAGGAAGTTAATTTCGGCTGCTTGTACCCGCGACCTTGTCAGGTAGCTAGTTAGTTGTTTTCAGTCCCAGGGTACATTAATGTCACCCATCAGCACCATGGATGTTTTTTACAGTCTATGATCAGCACACGCCATGCAGCTGGCATGTCACAAAGTTAAAATGACACACGTATTTCATAATCAAAAGCCATATCGTCAACACTTTTCACGAAGGTGAACTGACTGGTAGCCAAGCATTAACGATCTCGTTTCCACGCATTAAATGTCTATTACTGTCTCTAATGGATATTATTATTATTATTATTATTATTATTATTGTTATTATTGTTATTATTGTTATTATTACTAAGATTATCATAGTAGTGTATATAATTAACACTGTACAAAAATAAAAGTGTCATTTAACGTAATCTTTTATTACCCATTTATCAGGAAGGCTTTTATTTTGGTAGGGAGTCCAGTTTACCTATGATCGCGCTCTTCCGTTTCTTTGTTTTGAGACCTGTTACGAAAAAAACGAAAAAGGAAAATCAAAAAACGAAATTTGGCCGTAATTTGATTGTGTTGGTTTTGTTTTTCCTTCTTCAATTCAAAAACGAAAAAAACGTTTTTTCGTTTTTGTTAGAGTACAAAAAAGGGAATAAAGGCTCCATTTTCGCTTTTTCTGTTCATTGGTATTGACAGAAAAACGGATTATACTTTTGTCCCCTGACCTTTGTAGGTGGAAATAGACATTTCCATTTTCTCTTCTCGTCTGGAAGAGAGTTGGATCTCATCACTGAGTTGAGCCAAAAGATCCGGATCACTGAAAAGATTCATAATTCCCATGGACTCATCATCACCTGCTTTTTAACTGAAGAAGAAGGAAAAGGGAAAATGTTCTCTCTGACTGTATTTCAGTGTCACCAGTCTAGAAGCCATAATTAACGACATTCACCAAACCTCACTCACACTCACCTGCACAGGTGTACTTAATGGTCTACCTCCGCCCTCGCGCCACGCCTGCAGGTGAGCTCCAGCGGAGGAACCGAAGCACTAATTTCCGGGTCGTGAACCGGCGGGTTTGGCGCGAAATGAGGGCCACGTCATGGCGTGGTTAAATGCGTGGTCCTCCAAACATTGGAGCACCACTGTGGCGAAGAGGACTCGCTGAAGAGGACTACACGGTTGACTCAGAGGGCGGCAGAAACGCACATACTGTCGGAGACTAGGAGTTAGTTTAGTTAGTTAGTACCAGTCTAGGTTTAGGTGTAGAAGCCTAACCTGCAATTTAATGAAGAGAAAATGGATTCATTCGCAAAAAGTAAAATGAAAAGCAGGTTCAGAAGATGGCTGAAATTCCCTCCCCGTCAGTCTGGAGTTGTCCCACACACCTGTGCTAAAGGTAAGAGCTTAGCCAAACTTTTCTGACTGTGTGTCCTGTTAACGTTTGTAAACATTTGGCAGCATTTGTGTTGTTCAACTTGGTGTAGTTTGTTGTTGATAAAGTCATAGCTTATGTTGGGACTAAGATTGTAACAACAAACTTTAAACTTCCAAATTTAAGCTTGGATTTTTAAAACGGGCCTGCAGCCTGTTGATGCAAAATAAAAAAATAATTACATAAACTAGTGATTTTTAAAGTATAAATGGCCAAAATCTGCTGTTCATGGAAAAAAAATGTTGAATCATTACTGACAATTATTTAAAGTACTTTTGAGGCAATAGTGGTAGAGTATATAGAGAAAAAAATAAAGCAGGCTTACAACCACAGCTATTTAAAGTTTTGCTTTTAAGTTGGATTTAGTAAATTGTAATGGCTTCTGTCTGTGATTTTTTAGGAGTTGTCGGCTTTAGTGTCATTTTATTTTGTAAAAGACTAAGATGTTTTTATATTTAATTTTTAGATGGCCACTTTGAGGTTGTTTAATTTATTTATTTGGTTTTAAAATGTGCAGAAAAAAACGTTGACAAAAACTTTCCAACTTAAACATTTAAGACCAGATAAAGGTTATTAAGAAGTGTTCTTTTTTAAGTAGGTTTTTTTATTCATTTTTTTAAGATAGTGATAGAGGTGAAAAAGAGGTATCTAAAAATGTAAAGAAATTGAGCAACTTTTAAAGTGATTTTGATCAGTTTAAAAAAAAAATATTAATAGTGTTTCGGGATGTTGGAATATGCAGATAATTGTTGTTAAAGCTAAACATCATTATTGGCAGATTTGAAAATTGCTGCACTTTGTAAACCCTGCCAGATATTGTTATGCTAATTTTTTTTTTTTTTTTCAAAACATGCTCTTGTAATTGTTTACCTAATTTCAAAACAAACATTTGCAGCAATCATCCTGAGTGTACTAATTAACAATTTAAAGAAAGATGAGCTTTCAAGGCGCTGCTCACCATGCAGGTGTTTTCAATGACTGGTTGGTGAGACCTGGGAGAGTCGAACAGAGGTGGGACTGTAGTGACATTTTGATTGTGACCAGTTGAAGTAAAAACAGGGTTTTAATCAAGGGTTAATTCACTCACACCTGTGTGGGTCTCCAGGGCCTTTAATAGGAACAAGAAATTAAATTTTAAAGGTTTAATGCAAATATCTTACATGTTCAGACTTAGTCACTAGACCTGCATCTTTGCACTATAAATTCATGTGGAAAAAGTTGAATAGTGTCATTTTTTTGCCTTTTTTTATACTGATATCAATTAATGCATTTTCTCCTGGTATTGAATGAAGTTTACATTCTGGTATCATAACCTAAACAAAAAAAAAAAGGTCCAGCACATGATACATTTGTAAAATCTTGAAGATGTTTTTTCTCCATTTTTGGAAAAGTAAATCTAAACTTTGTTCCTGTGAAGAATTACTCACACTTTTGTGAAATGTGGTCAAAGTTTTCATAGTATTTGGCTGTAGTAGGACATTTTATCATTGCTTAATCATTGATTAATCCTGGTTATGGCTGGTAGATTTGTGTTAGTTCATAACGCACAAGCAGCAGGATTTAAACACAGGGCTGGGCAACTGGCATATACGGCCCTCCTCTTCTCAGTTGCTAGTTAACAATTAAGGCAAAAAAGACTTAAATTTTCATTTCATTCATTTGCAGAGACAAAATTTATGTTTGAAAGCAGTCAATTTTACTTGACTTTCACCAAAAAATGACTGAACCTGGCTTAAATCTTGTATTTAGCCCATAAGAGATTTTTGCAAGTTGCATTTAAGTTTAGATACTTAAAAATGTGTAGTCTTTTTTTCTTCTTCTGTGTGTTTATGTAGCCTGCCCTTCAAATTGCAATAAAATGGCCCACTGGCAATACAGATGGGTCCTACACAGGGATTCCTGTCTCTGATTACAACATGTTTTTTTTTCCGTTTGCAAGAAGGGCCAAAATAGACCACTGCAAGATCCAGAATATTTAAGATATGTACTAAATGTCAGAGGTTTGTACAAATGAATGAGTTGGAAAAATACCCTTTTAGAGTATTTAGATGGTATTCAATGGTTTTCTGTTAAAGACTGATAATTTCTATTGTATTAGAAGCCTTCAAAAACACAGTCCCTATAAGCAACAACTGTGCTCTCCCATCCCTGTTCAGCAATTTATCATTAAGAGATCCTAAAGACTGAATTTTCAAACCATTTTGGCTTTATTGAATTGGTCAAACTTCCCAAAGGATGTTCATTTTTATATTCCATTCTCATTTTAATGAGCAAAAAATGCCCCCACCATTTGGTCCTTGTTGAAAATGCCATTTTTATTTCCACATTTATCTTGAAAAGCTAATGCACAACTTTTAAGATTTTATTTCTGACTAATGTCTGTCAATTTTTATATTTGACCACCACATGGCCCTATTATCCCATACAAAACTACCTCAAAATATTAACTGTTAGTAACTGTTATTAACTGATTTTTGGACGTATGGCCACAAGTGTGTAAAAAATAAAAATCATCCTCTTGCAATGAGAGCACATCAATTTCAGACTGAAGCCATTTTTGAACCAGGCTGTTAAAGTGTGTATTTAGGCTGTGGAAACTGTGTTTGCGCTGCATACGATTAGTAAGGTTTCATTTTTTGTTGTAGTCAGCCACAGGTGTTGGCACTTCCACATGGGCCTCTGCTCACAGACCTTGATGTTGCCATCTGCTCACAGGCTCCAGCTGACTTCCCGGATTTCAGGTGGCTTGGACTCTGGCGGCTTGGACTTCAGGCGGCTCGGCCTACTCCTCATGACCGAAAGGTGAGTGAAGCCGTGTGCTCCAGGCAGCAGGGATTTTGAATCACTTTCACAGGTTGCAGGGGTACAAGAAGTACAAAAGGACTGTGCTCAAAAAGGACTGTGCTCAAAAAGTAAAATAACTTGGATATTATTTTTCTTTAACACAAGTAGAAGTAGCTCTCTATGCCTCTACTCAAGTTAAGAGCACTTGATTTGGTGATCACTCAAGTAATTATTTTGGGTAGAGTAGCCTCATATAATCAAGTTTGGCCTGACTGATTTTAATATTTTGAGTAGGTTTAAGTGAGAATATGTTTGTGCAATCTGTTCCTCTTGATGTTGATGTTCAAGCACAGATGATAGCTTCATGCATTAACATTTTCTGCCAAGGGTCAAATACTCAGCCTTGTACCAAATATGAGAATATTCAGGTTTTCAAAAGGGTTATTGGTGTTTACATGGCTGGCTCATCAAAAGACTTGGGTCCGGTTTCTATCTATTATGCTATGCTGGTGCTAACCAGGAAGTGCTAAATGCTAACTTATGTCTTTCAGCTTATTCTTGCACCGCCCTATAACAGGACCTTTAGAAACAATAAGGGCTCAATCCCTGTATGCTTCCTCCTGGCTCCACAAAAATGGATTAAACTAACATTAAAAGTCACTTAAGACCCTGAAATAGAAAAAATAAATCATGAAAAGTTAAGTTTGATTAATGCTCTTAAAAATGGAACTATTCCGTTTCCATTTTAAACAGAAAAAATCCAAATGTTTATTGCATGAATATATATTACAGCATATTTTTCCAATATCATTCAAGCCAAATCAGTGTTACTTAAACAAGAACATATTTTGTAAATGTAAAGCACACTAATGAGATTTGAAATGTAAATGTTCAGAAATCCATCATGTTTAATATTCCACCTCAAAACTAAGTATAATTCATGGTTGTCAATTCGGTGATATATTGCTTGATTGAATACAGAAGTTGGTGTTGAATATTGGAGATGTGTTCACTATCTAAACACAAAATTAAGATCCTTCAGTGTACAGATGAGAGATTTCAAACTTTGTGTATCTATGTCAGGATGTCTTGAAATTCTTTCCATTGAAAGACGAGCTGTTATGCAAACTGATGAACTGTGATTATCCTTGACTTTCAGGTTGTAAAGGAGGAATCGCAGGAAGGAGTCCATATTTTGATCATCAATGGTAGGACAGATTTTCTTACTCACCCCACCTGAAGAGTCAAGCCATCTTCCAGGGTGGGTGAGCCTGCACCCCCCGTGCTGCTGAATGAGCGCACTGGGGCGGCTCACCAAGAGCGGAGGACGGCTGGTTCTTGTGGGGTGTTGCGGGTGGTGCTGCTGGTTTTGCTGCTGCTGGTTTTGCTGCTACTACGACTGTTTGTGCTGTGGCTGTAGTTAGTTCTGTTGTTATTGTGGTGGTGGGGGTTGTGGTTGTTGTAGTTGTTGTAGCAGTTGTTGTTGTTGAGGGAACAGTCACAGCAACCTTTTCAGGTGGACCTTCGCTGGAATTTCTTTAAGTTGGACCTTCAAAACCTGCAAGCAATGGGGCAGATCACAGCCCCATTGCTTGCAGGTTGCCCCATTGCCCCATTGCTTTAGACTAAAACTTGGAATGGACCTGGTGTCATGTACCATAGTTGAAGTTTAAGTTGCATGGCTGCATTTTCTGTGGCAAAGTCGATCACTGGAGTTTCTACTTGTGCCACTTTCGTGAAGTTGCCATAGTTATTAATTCTAGATACTGTACCTATTTATTTGACTGAACTTTACAAATGAAACACTTAAAGATGAATTTTCCACAAAATGCCTTTTGACTAATTTTTAACAAAATGCTTTTTGACTAATTTTCCACAAAATACCTTTTGACGAATTTCCAACAAAATATCTTGTTTAATGACCAAGGTAAAACTATCCCGTAATAGCATTTAGAAAATGCTCTAATGAAAACACAGTAGTATACCAATGACCTTAAAATTTTAAAAGTGCTTTCTTTAAACAAATGCTGTGACAATTTAAAAGTGCTTGAAACAAATCTGATTAAAGATGATTAAAATGCGTCAACACAAAGCCAAAAACTTGCGAGAACTTAATTTTCCCTGGATTTTCTTCCCTGAAATATTGTAAAGAGCTCCCAATTTGAACCCACATTGGCGGTGGGTTTCCTTTTGGGTGCATTGGCATTTTCAGCTGTACCAGTTTTTATTTCATTTCAACAGCACAGATCACTGGAGACGCATTGCCAACGACATCACAAACGTGGAACAGTCCGCTAACCAAGCCAACAAAAGGTCAGTGAACGTTTTTTGTGAAATTAATATTTTATGATTCATGTAACTAAATTATAAACATTTAGAGAATCGATATAATTATAAGGGCATTTTATAAATGAGTAAAAGGTGTTTTCATAATAAAGCTACCACAGGCTTGATAGCAGTGGCTAAAGGGAGGAATCCTTTCTTGTTACTGGGTTTGAGGGTTAGTAACTGTTCTCATAGGAGAGATTATTGTTCTATGCTAGAAGGGTTGGATGACACAGCTGTTCTGTCCTAATATTGTTTTCTGCCCCATCTATATATATAGATTTCTACTCGACTGATTCAGAATGGATGTCTGCTGGCTGTCCTTGTGCCACTACTGTGAGATACGTGGTTCTTCCAACCTGAGGAGGATCCAGGCTGTTTTTTTTTTTTCTTTGTTTGTCTCTGTGTTCGTCTGTGTATTAATCTGTCGGTCTGGTTGCTGGGGCGATGCCAGCTGCCTTCCTCAGGCACTACTGGTTACGGCAGTTGGTAACACAGCTGAAAGGGGTTGGTGTCCCTTGCCTCCGGAGCCTCGAGGCGTAAGTTCTGCACCCTTGCGCCCTTAAACTTGGCACGTTAACGCCTATTGAATGGCGTTGGGTTGACGTTGCTGGGGGTGCAGCAGATGAGCTGTCAGGAATGATGAATGGGGAATTTCTGACCCAGGATGAGCTCCCAAGTCTGACCTGTCATTTATCCACTTTAACCTGCTCAGAGCATAAAGTGACGAGTGCCCAGCTTCCTTTACCATCTTGAGCCACATGCATGCTGTGCCCTCATGCTGCATTAGCTTCACTGCTGCCGAGAGTCACAGCTTTCAGGCACTGTGCCCACTGTTAAGTGAGATTTTGCGTTTGCAACCACGGAAATGCTAACAATGACAAACTTTAGTCTGCAACCCTGGATGGGGAAAAAAATTGCTGCACACAATAAAAAGGAAGTTAGACATGCTAGACGACAGGAGCTTGCTTGCAGAATTACGCCACTGTATTTAATCATGATTGTTATTGAGAAGACTTGATAAAGATGATTTCAAACTCCTCTTACTATCACCATTAAAAAATGAAACGAACTAATCTCATGCTTCATGGTAGATGAAAGTATCAAATCGTTTAATAATAGTTTGTAAGACAGTTATAACAATACCTCATCAACTACAGTTAAAAAAGCCAGAGTAGAAAGCTCAGTTTGAACATAAAATGTGCTATTATGTAAACAAATATCGAGCCCATTGATACAATTATTTGTAGATGTGTTATCAAAAAGATATGATGATATCGCCCGCTTAAGTCAAGTATTAGATATTCGCTGCCAGGTTTGTGTTGCTTCCAGGATTTTGCGTTTCAGAATTTGAGAAAATATTGGTCAGTTTTCATCCATCACTCCAACTTTGTTTTGGTTTGGATTGTGTAAGGGAACTGTTTTGTTGTTTAGGAGGGATTTTTGTTCTCTGCTAGAGAAGTTGGATGGCTTTAAGTTTTTTTCTTCGGAGGTATGGTTTTTATTGAGTTAGAATGGTTGGATGGTGCTGAGTAAATGTTATAAGAAGGATTCTTCAGCTGAAGGAGTTGCATGGTGGAAAGCAAGTGTTTTCTGATATCCATGATTTATTTTGTTCTGCTAGAGTGGTTGGATGGTGTGAAGCATATGTGTTCTTGTAAAAGGGATTGTTGTTGTAAAGCAGTTAGATGGTGTAAGGAATTGTTTTGTTCTCATAGAGGATTGTTATTCTGCTAGAGAAGTTGGATCGCGCCAAGTTAAATGTCATGTGAGGGATTGTTCTGCTAGAGAAGTTGGATGATGGAAAGCAAATGTTTTCTGCCTTCAATGATTTATTTTGTTCTGCTAGAGTGGTTGGATGGTGTTGAAGCAAATGAGTTCTTGTAAGAGGGATTGTTGTTCTAGAGCAGTTGGATGGTGTAAGGAAATGTTTTGTCCTAAGGTTTGGTTTTTATTATGCTAGAATTGTTGGACGGCAATAAGTCATAATTTTGCCCTCATAAGGATTGTTATTCTGCCAGAGAATTTAGATGTTGGAAAACAAATGTTTTCTGCCATCAGCATTTTTTTGTTTTGTTTTGTTTACTGGATGGCGTTAAGTAAATGTTTTATCTTCCTAAGGGGGATGGTTATTCTGCTAGAGAAGGTGGATGGCACCAAGTTAAATATGAGAGAGATTGTTCTTCAAGAGAAGTTGGGTGGTGGAAGGCAAATGTTTTTTGTTGGCTGGAGTGGTTGGATGGCTTTAAGCAAATATGTTCTCATAAGAGGGATTGTTGTTCTAGAGCAGTTGGATGTTCTAAAGAAAAGTTTTGTCCTCAAGAGGTATGGTTTTTAATGTGCTAGAATGGTTGAATGGTGTCAATCTTTTTTTCTTAAGAGGGATTGATATTCTGCTAGAGAAGTTGGATGGCACTAAATGTTCTGAGGGATTTTTCTACTAAAGAAGTTGGATGCAGGAAAGCAAATGTTTTCTGCCACCAGTGATTTTTTTTTTGGCTAGAGAGGTTGGATGGGTATAAACAACTGTACTCATAAGAGGCATTGTTAAGTTGGATGGTGGAAGCATATGTTTTGTCGCCATGACATTTGTTTATCTACTAGAGAAGTAAGATGGATAAAGGTGAATATTGTATCATAAGAGGGATTGTCCTACTAGATGCATTGGATGGTGGAATGCAAATGTTTTGTCCACATTGGAGTGATTGTTCATCTAGAGGAGTTGGATGGTGGAATGCAAATTTTTTCTGCAATCTCAATTTTATTTTATTCTGCCACAGTCGTTGGATGGCTTTAAACAAATGTGTTGCCCTCATCAGAGAGATGGCTGATGTAGAGCAGTTGGATGGTGTAATGAAATGTTTGGCCACCCAAAAGGCATGGGCTTATTGTGCTAGAATGGTTGGATGGGGCTAATCTTTTCTTTTAGGAGGGATTGTCCTGTTAGAGGAGTTTGAAGGCAGAAAGCAAATAGTCCTTTCAAAGGTTAAATTTCTTCGAGGTTGGTATGGTTTTATTGAGTTAGAAATTGTTGGCTGAACTCTGTTGATACACCCATCTGTGGATAGAAAACTTCTAGAAGTAAGCTAGTTTTATTTGTTTCACTTGGATAATAAAATCAAAGAAAACTTTATCCAACAGGGAATGTAATCAAGATGGGATGGGCCCCTGCCAGTCATGTGATTTTGTCTCATCATAAAAGCAGTCAAACAGGTTTCTTGAGTACACCAAACAAAACAAATGCAAAAAAGCATCAAGAAATCAGTGTAAATTCAGTACATTGCCAAAACTTTTCTTGATTTGGACCACCTTTCCAGATATATCAACAATTTTCAGCTCATAAAAATCTAAAGGATAGCACACTGATTTAAATGCTTAAGTTTTTTTTTTTCTCATTTCCAGAGAAGAGAGGACACGTGCATCTGAAAGTGTGCAGCATTTCTGCTTATGGAACTTTTATGTTCACTGATTCTTTGTTTAAAATTTCTGGGCCTTTTTTTTGGTTCAAAATTAAATCAAAGAATCAGTAAACATTAAAGTTCCTTTTGCAGAAATGACAGGAGTATCCTGTGGCACAGATCACTGCAGACTTATCAAAATCTTAGAACAGTTAATCAGCCAAGCTGACCGAGGACAGTCTATTAATTGCTTTGAGTTTTGTTTCTTTATGTACTATTGTAAATTAATAATGGAGAGACACAGTTTACTGTCCTAACAGGACTGTAGAGGTTTGACCAGGAGAGGAACTGTTTTTGCTGCCATCTTAAGTGGTGCTGGCAAGATTGATGGATCCTCTGGTCTTGGAGTCCACCTAAAGCCAACAGCAGGTGAGTGAAATAAAGGTAAGTCAAATCAGAGTTTTTTTTATGTTGCCTACATTATGTTTACTATGCCAGAAGCATTTTTTCAGTTTCATCATTCTCTTTTCCTGTATCCATCATCAAAAGCATAAACAGGCATGTTGCTTTCTGGGCATTCCCACACATTATTTAGGTGCTGGTGTTTGTTGACTTGATTTTTCAGATTGTCTCCTGTATTTGTTGTTTCTGCTGTGATCAGTCTCTCATCTTTCTTCTACACTGACCCCTCTGGTCAGGTGTTGACTGCAGCTGACATGCATTGCGTTAATTCTGGGCTAAGTGCACAAACAATGCACTGAATTGACACAGGAACGAGCGGCCTGTATAGTTCACAGCAATTATATCTATGGTCTTTAATGTAAGGCCTAACTCAGTGAAAAGCTGTTTACAGTAAGAACATCTCTTTTTAATTAATACAAATTAGATATATACAATTTCTTACTTTGTTTTATTTAAAAACATTTCATGGTGTATTGAAACCTGTATACATTTCCCGGCCCTCAACAATGCCACAGTCAGGGAACGACTCTGAACAAATGCACAGCAGCACCCATTTTTAGAAGCAAACCCCACAACAAATTCCACTCTGAGACGGTGAAAATATGTCATAAATCATTGTTTACTCCTAATCTGATCCCTATTCACTCCACAAGCGTCCACCTGACAGCGAGCAGCTGCATAAATCCCTTTGTGCACCACTAGATGGCACTGTGTCGACAGATATCCCCCTCTCTCAGAGCACACTGACCTTATTCCCTATCTATCTAATTACACATTAGACCTGTAATATGCCATTCCACATCCATGGGTCTCAGATGAATGGTTTCCCCCCCTCCCATCCTCTTCTCATCTCTCTCCTCCTTTCCTCCCCTCTTTTTCCTCCCCCTCCATCTTCACGCTGTTCCGGCCAGCTTCCCTCAATTACTGTCATGGGCAGGCCACAACATCGGAGGGGGGTGGCTGTGCGTGTGGATGGGAGGGTGGGGTGCGAGAAAAGGAGAGGAGGAGATGTGTATATGGATGTGATGAGAGGAGGAGACAGTGGCTGACATACCAGCGAGCCGTATATGTTTACAGGTGTGCTTTTGCGTGTGTGTGTGCGGGTATGCCAGGCTGTTTCCGTGCCTTTGCATTCGTCTGATTGTGTGATATACCCATGGGGCGATTGGTTGCCACACACCCTGGATGTTGTAACAACGGTGGTGTGACAACAACAGTTTGACATTTGTGAAGGATAAATATATTCCACTTAGATTGGAGCCATTACCCTCTGCTGGAAAGCTGAGAAATCTAATGACACCAGCCGCAACCAGTGTGGGATGTATATTCAAACTTACTCCCTCTGCTGCGTTTAATGACAAAATGAGGGGAGAACCTATGTTCAAGTTTTTCTTTTGCTTTTGGCCAAGAGCACAAGTTCATTCCAAAAATTCAGCATGCATGCTTGAAACCTTAATGTTTTATACTAGCGTTCCTCATTCAGTATTTTTTTGTATTAAATTAATATAAAAGGGGATTTGAAATAGAGCTGGGAAAGAGACTGAATATCATATCTCAATATTTTGTAGCTTTGTGGTATTTTTCTGTAAGGAAACAACAAAAACGAAGTAATTTCTGAGAGTGCTTCCACACCTGCAGCTTTGCTTGTCTGAATTTAAGGTGATATAATGACAGAGACAAATGTTTTTCTTTAGTTTGCTTCATGTTCATGACGCAGTATTATAATCTGGACCAAGTCACACATCAAGTAAGTGCTGTCCTCATTACGTCACTGTCTGTTTTTTCCATTGTGTAAGTAAACAAATGCCATGCCAAATGGTCACACTTTTCATTTAGGGACTCTAGTACTGGGTAATTTCTTTGGTTTCAATTATGGTTAAATTCTATCCTTCCACAAATATAAAACTAAGATAACAGGCATAGACGATTGCAGTGCCATATGGTGCTGCAAAGGGGTGTAAAATTTCCAGTTTATTTCCAAAAACTTATCAGAAACTACAACCTTCAGTTTTGTAAATTCTAGGTTTATTCCCATGAATTCCCGTTAATTACAATGGAAAGTTTCCAACTTGAAAATGACTGAAATTTTTCAACACCAGTTACTACAACTTAAAAAACACAAGTATAGGTCCCTGTGAGGACAGAGGATGAGGGACTATGCTGTGTTCACCAATCATCATGGCTGTCAATATGTCCTGGGCTTTAATGTAAGGCGATGTCAGACTTATGTTATCCTTTTTAAAGGAAAAGGCAGCTCTGTGTTATTTAGTGATGACATTAACCATGTTTTTACTCAATGTTTTTATTCTAAATATGTTTCTGGGGCAGTTGTTTTGCCCATGATGAAACTTAACAATGTTAAGTGCATTGAGGACTTTACTTTCTTCACCATAAACCTGTTTCTCCAGGTGTTTTTTGTACTTTAACTTTCTCAGTCAGTTGTTGCCCCTGTCCCCATGTTTTTTTGGAACATTTTAACCCTTTAAATTTCTTGTTTTTGTTGTACGTCCAATAGATTATAGGTCAAAAAGAATTTTAAATCACTATATTATCTTCTTGCATAATGTTTTATACAATGGCCCTATTAAGGTCAGATTTGGGAGCACATGCCAGGTCAGCACTTCGCCATTAATCATTCCTAATGGCTTGTCTGCACCACCAGCAGTCTTAACACTACTACATAGGTGTTTAATGAAGTTTAAGAGCGCAAGTGAGGCCAACCCCTTCCAGCTGCTTTACCCTTTGCTGTAACTGGCAGCAGTGTCCCAGGAAGTCGAATGCATCTGTTCAGCTACCAAACCAACTTCCAAGTGTCCTATGATTGGAATCAAAGATTCCCACCTTCATTGGAATTGGGGTTTACATATGCCTTATTTGGATTGACCCAAACACAGGATACTTTCAATAATCTGCCACACGGGGTGCTGGTTTGTCGGAGTGGTTAGCAGCCAGGCACATCCCATGTACATACTTCTGCCGGCCTGGGTTCGAATCCAGCCAGTTTGCAGAGTGTCCTCCCCGACTCTCTCTCACCCCCTTTCACAAGCCTATCCACTGTCATCCTCTCCTATCAATAAAGGCACAAAATGCCCAAAAAATATATTTAAAAAAAAAAATCTGCCACACTAGAGGAACACATCAAGAAGGTGTTTGGATGTTGGTTCGGTTAAATCACATTCATTGAGGGCCAATCAGATAATTGTAGTTGGCGAGCACTGCTGCAGAGGATGACAGAGTACTTACTATGTGTCAGTACATAAATCTAACTCTTGCCAAAACCTGTCTGGAGAGGAAGTAAAGTATTGTTTCCAAGTTTCAATACTAGTGCCACTGTAGCAGACAGCATCAATGCTAATTTACAAGCAGCAAGTCTCTTTATGTCTTGCTTTATATCAGATGCTCCCCGCTGTCATCACGCTTGTAGCCTCCTTCTCTTCCTCCTCAAAGGACATTGATTGGGCACTGACTGAGCTCAGTCATTTCAGCTTGAAACGTTGCAATAGATCTGTCTACATCAACATCCTTCCACAGACCAAAAACATGTTCATTTGGCATGGTGACTCCATATTGCCCCTAGGTATGAGTGTGGTCGTGAACGGTGGCCTCTCTCATACTCATACTTAACTTTGTCATTGTCAAAAAAAACAGCAGTTATGAATAACAATGAGATTACGTTGTGAGCATCGAGAAACTGACATAGAGAAAAAATAAAATGTTGCCCTGTGATCATTTGTAGACCGGTCCAGGGTGTACCCAGCCTCTCGCCCAGTGACCTCAAAAGGGAGAGGGGGTACAGGAGATGGATGGATGATGCGCAGCTGTGGCTCCTTGTTGAATCAGTATGATTTTAATTGTGAAACGCAAGAACTGTCAAAATCAATCTGTAATCATCTTGATCTCACACCTCACTGAAGTTTGATATGACTTGATTTGGAGAAGAAGGGATCAAATGCCGTTTGAACTTTTTACAAGATCAACATATTTGTCAGTTATTTATCATGACTTAAAATATACAATGGTAACAAACTCTGAGTATGAGCTAGAGCTTTTTTACAGCTGTTTCAACAGCGGTAATCACATTAGAGGTCACCAGTCAACACAGTAAGTCATCACACCTTAACTCATTTGAACAGTTTACTCAGAGATACTCTGACCGAGATATGGAGACAGGCCAACTTTAGAAAATAGGGAGATAAATATCCCTGGTTTAATGAGCTGGATAATATTCTGGCAACTGATTGAGTTTTTGGAGTGGTCAGTGTTGTTGATTCCTGTTGTGATTTAGTGACAAAATTGCTAAGGATGCTAGCCTGTTGGTGACATAACTGGAAAGTCATGAATGGACCTTGATAAAGTTTTCAGAGATGTAGGTCGTGGAACAAGAGGAAGATGATTAGATTTTGCTGGTGCCCCAAATCCAGATGTGGATCTAGAAATTTTTAAATAATTTGCTAACAGTGCAAGAAACAGCAGTTTTCAACTTTTTTTTTTTTACGATACACACCCAACAATGCGGTAAAATGCCATGGAGGAGGTGTGTTCTCAGAGAACTTGTAGGTTTTTTTTCTTTCAATGTTGAGCACAAGGACCAAAAGTGGTGCAAAAATCCCCAAAGGTTGCAAATGATTGTGTCAGGCATCATCAAAATTGCATGGCTACTTGATTACTAGATAGATAGATGGATAAATAGGATTTATTTCAGACTCAAGGTCCATATGTATTCCTAATGCAGCTTTTTCTCCTACTGCAGTGTGACATGTTAACTTGTAAGTCAGGTTATGTTGGTCACTTGGTGGGTTATGTTCTCTTTGCCAACACACAACTCGAGGTTTGGATTGAAAGGAGACTGCAACCAAATCTTTCAATTGACCTCAGCTTGGTTGCTTTTGTTAAAAACTGGAGTGCAATTTAGGTGCTCATATATGTCCAACCTACAAATCAATCTGAAGGTGTCACACCTATTGGATGTGAAACAACTCCCCCACATGATTAAGGTGTGGAATCACCCTTGGTTAAATCTACATGGTCCAAATAATATCTTTTTGCCAGTGTCACAGGGGTGGCAGTAAAGCTGAGGTCAAATGTCTCGCCCAAAGACACATTAACATGTGACAACAGGAGCTGGAATGAAATCTTCTTCTTTTGGTTGAAAGTAGGGATGTAATGGACATGCGCAGTTTGCAATGTTTGGCTGCAGCCTTAAGCCCCCTTCACACCGCCGCGTGGTAACCGCCTCGAAAACCGCTTCTCTGCCGGTGGAGGCCCCTGAAATGCAGTGTTTTTCAAAGCGCCTCCTACCGCCGCGGCATGAGCATGGGGTAACAGGCGGCAGTGACGTAGAGCTGATTCGGCGAACGTCACAGCAGAGCCCGCCCAAAAGTCCTTCACAACACTCCCTTCTCAAAAACACGTACCCCCGAGTAGTACCTGTTTACTGTATACTATGTGGGACACGATTCTGTCAGCAAGAGAATCCCCCCTATTCAGATAATTAGCTCCTCCATTGCTCGTTTTGCCCCGCGAAGCCTGCTATTTCCGGGTTTTCTACTTCCTTCGATGTGATTGGCTGTTCCCACGCGGCTGCCGCCCTAAAGTTCAACACGCTGGACTCCGGGCGGCAGGGGAAAATCTGTGCGCGTTCACGTGGGCGGCAACCGCTTCTGGGTCCTACCGCCGCGGCCAAAACCGCTTGCCGTCTGCCGCCCATCCCTCATTAAAATGACTGGAGGCGGCGCGTTGCCGCGCGGCGGTGTGAAGCCCCCTTTAGTGTCCATGTTACAGCTTGTAATGCTGCCAACTGCCATACTTTCTCTTTCAGAGGCCAAACACAGCAAACTGTGCATGTGCTCTTCCGTCTGTGAATACTGCAGCTGCTTCAGTGCGGAGCAGACACATACTTCTGGTTTTTCCAGGCATTGAGAATCACCGTGAGTTATTTACACAGTCTGGTAATCAAACTCGTATTACCTGTAATTAAAACAAGAAATGGTATTACTATCCGTCGGAACATTTAGCACAGTTTATCATTTTACAGGTAACCGTTACATCCCTAGTTGAAGGACTGACTTTTCCCCTGAGCAGTTGTTTCCCATGTCAACATGCATAGTCCCATTCATGCTGTGGTTTCTAGCTGTGATATTTAAGCCCTTGTGATGTTTCAGCTCCACTGTGAGTGGCACAGGGACAGAATTAGGGAAAGAGTTGAACCCTCTATTTGCTTTGCCCCCAGAAGTAGTATTAGCCATGATATTAGTGAGAGGAGGCTGTCCATACCCAGAGGGGAAATGCAGTACTTTGTGTGTATGTGGAGCACTTGCCAAATCATGCTGTTTCTTTTGCCTCCAAAGCCATATTAAACTGCAGATTTACACAAACAGACCACCCTAACGGAATATATGAATGTCTTGAGGTGTAATTAAGACATAGCTTTGTTGCAGTGCTTAAACGCATTGTAAAGGAACTCGTGAAAAATTACATGAAATAAAACCTGCATTTGTGATGAAGAAACAATAGCAAATAAAATGCTCTAAAGTTAATATATCATTTCAATGTTCCACCTTTTAACAGCCCCTCTAGTCTAAATTAAATGTCTGCAGTGTGTCTGCACTGTGCTTTGGTCAGAATGTAACATGAATCAATCCCTTGTTTTTTCACTCTGAATTCCCCAACACTAAACATCTTATTAGAGTTTCCACTATTTAGTATCTTGACTTGGTTGGTATGGTTTTCCATAAGGAATTGTGCCTAGTACCTGGCACAGTTTTTCATGTCGCCTCCATCCAGCAGGGTGTCAGGTGAGCTGAGCCGAGCCTAACTCTACTGACCTGGATGGTAAGAGTATCACCACGAATCAGGGGTATTGACACTGTTCACATTTTTTTCCCACTAGTGAGATCAATCCTGTTTTCTTTTCTGTTAATGTCTCTTTAGGGTCCACAGGTCAGGTGGCAATAATCCTCTCCATCCTCAGATTTCTTCAATTTAAACTCCAGCAGGCTCGCTTCATTAAAGAGCCTGTTCACGCATCCTACCCCCGCAAAATACTTCATACATAAAATCCCTAATTTCCTGTCTGGGTGAGTGTAAGTAATTGAATCATTTGACACAGAGGGAAGATAAGTATCATTCAGATAGAGGTGTCTTTACAGACCCGGCAGAGCTGTAGACAAATACTCTGGTGTTTCCTCCCCCAGTAAAGTGTAACATTTCATTTAATTTTGTACTTTTAAATGGACATAGGATTAACTCTTCGGCTATTGCTATCTGTTATTTGGATTCACAGAGTTGCATAGGATTGAACCTTCATCAGAGGAACATATAATCCACAGTTCATATACAGTGGAAGTCCATAGGTACAGTATTTGTTACACATTGACCTTCTGATCACTGTTTTAAGTTTGTTGCTTTTATTCTTCCATTTACACTTGATCAACTGCAGTTAATCAAGTGTCCACTGGATTATGATTCCAAAAAACTGGTACTACCTTTTAGGTCTTACAGGTTTTGTAATATAGGATTCTACCAAGAGCTTTCCTCATGTTTTGATAAAGGGGAAGAGTTCTTCTGAACTGACGGTTGTTCTGTTCACAGTGGCCTGTTCTGCAAGCTATAATCAAGTTTTGTCCCAATGTTTGGTTTTAATCAAACACACCAGATAAACTTATGTTGTTTCATTGTTGGTTAAACCCCAAAAACATACTGTACAACTCACCAAGTGGAGTTTAATGTTAAAATGACACAATGAAATATTGTCACAAACGTAACATTATTGCTTCAGATGATCAAACAACCTGTGCAAACAGCCTCAGACCACATTAGACTTTCCCATTCTTGGCTTCCCTGCCATTATACATCTGTCCACTTGGTTGAGATTTATGGATGGTTTAATTACATTTTAATGATGATGGACAGCTTCAGGGAATAAAGTCTTACTCAAAATGTATCAGCCGACACTACTCATATTTTTGAATATGTTGGTTCAGGAAGCTTAGTGGTTCATCACTTTAGCAGAAGTTTTAGACTTAACTCTTAAAGTACGGTACCATGCAAGTGCTGTTGAGATTTATTTAATTTAACTATGAAATATGGTCATTTTATGGAAAACAAGTTGAAAACAGTTCCTGATTGATGCCACCTTGTAATGGCTTCATTAACATTTTTATCCTTGATAATTGTACCAATTACATTGACTGTCTCAGCAGCTCTCTAATTTGTCGTGTGTGTGTGTGCGTGTGTGTGTGTGTGTGTGTTCATGTCACGCCGCTTTGCAGACAATGATTTCATTATAATTCACCGTTTCCCAAAAAACGTCAATTTTTGTTTGGCCTCATACTTTGATGACTTTAAATCACCACTCCTCTTGATTTATATTCTGCCTTGTTTGGACCATTTGTAGGGAGAAAAATAAAAGTGAGACAATATTATTCTAAAATGTCTTATCAATTCAATAAACTTTGCAATCCTGTGCGGTAATTTGGCATTCTCTCTGACCCCTTACGGTTTATCATGAAGTGACATGTATTAATCACTGAACTGAAGCTGGTTGATGATGTATAGAAGCTGTATGGACACCTTAGCGATTTTGAAAGGAAAGACTGCAAACAACAACGGTATTACACACCATTACCTGTGAGCACCATTATCAATGGCAGAAGTATACACACAAATATTCCCTGCCCTCTTTTCAGCCCACAAGCACAGAATGAGGCAGGGAGAGAAGCAGCAGTATCCCCCCAGAGCAGTGTCAATGTCAGCTGACATTAAGTCAGAGAACAGCAAATAGGAGGAGCTGGGTGGAGGAGGGTTTCAAAGCAACTTACAGCAGGAGTAGTGAAGAGTAGGCAGGCTAGAGCAGCTTAAGTAAGGCAGTCTGAGTGCATTAAACCAAACTTGTTGCTGCAGTACAGTCACATGCTGTACACATTGCACAGGTTGTCCAAACTAGCCCATGTCGTTGAACTGATTACACTATGAATACAAGCTTCTTTCACTACCTTTGTTCAACTTGGTATGACTGCTTCCATGCTTGTTCTCATTAAGTCATCATCATGCACTGTTAAGGATGTTAGAGAGTCTTAGTTTTGTTGTCAGGCTGAAATCTATCCCATTTTTGTACATTGAGCATCTTATAAGGAAGGTGTTTCCTTCAACTCTTGGTTGGCACCTCCAATCTACCAAAAACGATCATTTCCTCCACACTAATGCCCTCTTTAACCCAACCCTTCTGTAATGCTGCTGCCGATGCAGAAAGGGGTTGCAAAGGGCTTTTAAGGGCTACGAGGGAGGGGGATAAAGGGTGAGGAGTGGGGTGAATGTGTGCTGCATTGTGACTGCACATTAATTGAATGGGCTGGGGTCCTGAATCCCTAATTAGGGACAATGGCTGTGACATGGGCAGCAGAGAGCTCTTCTATGAGGTAAGTGGAGAGTTGAAGGACAGGCACAGGAAAGCACCTCTCTCCTCTCATACAGCATCCTCCAAAAGCCTTAAGAGACTATTGTGTGAGCGTATACAAGCACACACACGCACACACGTATGAAAGAGGGGTGGGGTTGGAGTGGGGGTAGAAGCGAGATGGTGCTCCAGCAGCCTGCTCTCGTTTCTTCCTTCTTCCAGCTCATTGACTGATGTCACAGGGAGAGACTGAGAGGGGGGAGCTGCACCATCGGGGGAAAACTGAAAAGAAAAAAACAAAACTACAGTGACGTGAGAGTGTAACCTACGTCAAGGAAGGAAAGTAAACACCTTGCTAAGCCCATCAGGCTGCGGTGATTTGTTTGAGTGTGTGTTTGCAGTTGTATTCACACAAGCTAAAACTGACGTGTTTGTATGTGACATGTTTTGCTTTTTTGGACTAGGCCCCCGATAGCAGTTTAACAAGTTCATGAGGGAATGTGTCTTTAACATTGATTGAGAAAAAAAAGCACATCGGGTCATAACAAGTAGGGCTGGGTAATATCTTGGGATTTGTGTTGCTTTTTATGTGTTTTAATGTAGGAAAAAAAGGAAAAAATGCCAAGTCAGTAAAAGTTTATTGACAGTTACTTATTAACTGGATGGTGGTTGCCAATAACTGTAAAATCACAGCAACCATTCTACAGTGCAATAAAATCCCATAACAAGTGGCAGTGCCACAGAAAGCTTGCATTTTTGCAGCTACCAAACCAACTTCCAGATATGTTTCTATCAAGACTTCAACAGGCCACTCTCCAGTCACCAGCCCAAGCCCTTACGGACTAAGCTGCACTGCTACCTCCAGTATCTAGTTTAAAATAGTTCAGCTTCTGATAGAACATCATGCTCATCTGTGTCACTTCCCCCTCGCTGACCACTGAGAATTAAAAAGGGGTGGGACCTCTGCTGCTGCCTAAAGTGGGGTACACACGTAAAGATTATTGAGCTGTTTTTGTCCCAACTTTCCCCCTTCTCAACCAAGGATGGGCACACACATTTTTGAATGACCGGGTGGGAGTTACTGCTTGATGAGGAAGTCAACTCTTGTTTTTTGGTAACTGTTAAGACTGAAGCGGTTCAAACAGAAATACTTGATGCTTCCGATGGGCGCAGGTCAATACACAGACCATAAGTAAATAAAATAAATATTGATGCTGCAGAGCCATGTTTGAGTGGTTTTTCTAAAGTCTGGTCACTTGTTGATAACATTATCATAATACTGAGCACATATATTGTACACAATCAGGCTGTATTGTGCTTTGCTGTTTTTTCTACATATGTGTACACAAGTCCAAGCATGCATGTGTATATATATACAGTACAGGCCAAAAGTTTGGACACACCTTCTCATTCAATGTGTTTTCTTTATTTTTATCACTATTTACATTGTAGATTCTCACTGAAGGTATCAAAACTATGAATGAACACATGTAGAATGATGTACTTTAAAAAAAAGTGTGAAATAAATGAAAACACATCTTATATTCTAGTTTCTTCAAAGTAACCACCTTTTGCTCTGATTACTGATTTGCACACTCTTGGCATTCTTTTGATGAGCTTCAACAGATAGTCACCTGAAATGGTTTCCAACAGTCTTAAAGAAGTTCCCAGAGATGATGAGCACTTGTTGGCCCTTTTGCCTTCACTCTGCGGTCCAGCTCACCCCAAACCATCTCGATTAGGCTCACGTCCGGTGACTGTGGAGGCCAGTCATCTGGAGTAGCACTCCATCACACTCCTTCTTGGTCAAATAGCCCTTACACAGCCTGGAGGTGTGTTTGGGGTCATTGTCCTGTTAAAAAATAAATGATGGTCCAACTACATGCAAACCAGATGGGATAGCATGTCACTGCAGGCTGCTGTGGTAGCCATGCTGGTTCAGTATGCCTTCAATTTTGAATAAATCCCCAACAGTGTCACCAGCAAAGCAGCCCCACACCATCGCACCATAGACTCCATGCTTCACAATGGGAACCAGGCATGCAAAATCCATCTGCTCACCTTTTCTGCATTGCACGAATACACTGTGGTTGGAACCAAAGAGCTCAAATTTGGACTCATCAGACCAAAGCACAGATCCTCGCAGTCTCCTCTGAACACAGTCTGCTGTGTCTGCTGCTGGGGCCCTGTGTGGTATTCATCTGGTCTCTAATCTGAGCTGCTGTTAACTTGCGATTTCTGAGGCTGGGGACTCAGATGAACTCTTTCTCAGCAGCAGAGGTGACTCTTGGTCTTACTTTCCTCAAGTGGTCCTCGTGTGAGCCAGTTTTGTTGTAGCCCTTGATGGTTTTTGCGACTGCCCTTGGGGACACATTCAAAGTTTCTGCAATTTTTTGGATTGACTGACCTTCATTTCTTAAAGTAATGATGGCCACTTGTTTCTCTTAACTTAGCTGATTGGTTTTTGCCATAATATTAATATATATTATTAATATATATAGAATGACAAAAGTCTGCAAAGCATTAATCAGAGCAAAGGGGTGTTACTTTGAAGAATCTTGAAGACACAAGCAACATTTTTATTAAATGTGTTGTTCACATGATTCACTCCCATATGCTGTTCCAGTGACTTGGCTCCAATAGTCTTTTTAAGTATATCATGTGAATATTAAGCTATTTTGATATAACAATTTTGGTTTATGTAAAAACACAACAAAACACAGTTTCATGGATTTTGATCAGTGCTATTATGTCATGTTTGTTTCTATGCTACCTGCTCATTATGTGGTCTAGTGTGGTTCAGTTTAGTATCGTATGGTAGGGAACAGTAAGCCCTGATCTAGTTTTAGATTCATGAGGGTTGTGTGACTGTGTGCAGCACTCCAGTACTGCTATGAGCATTGTTTGTGAAGCCACTGGTTACAGCAAGCAGTGTAAAATCACTCAATGGATCCACTGGTGATTTGGTGAACAAAATGTGTTTATATGTCTGCATTTTACCTATTGTCGCATGCAAAGTGACATTTCTTGCAACCAATCAACAGACTGCCCCATTTCTAGCTCCTCCCTTTGGGTTTGGCTCAGTGCTTTAGGGGTGCCAAAAATTGGATGGATTGGGTATCTTTCTCCTTTATGATTATGGAAACACTGGCCACCGAAGTAAACTGGACTGCTTGTTGGAAACAGTTCTTTACCACAATCTCACCCCTGCAGCCCCGCATCAATAGCACATTAGGCTGTTTGCTACATCTGCATTTACAGTCTGCAGTTTCCCTAGCATCAGGACATTCATTCAGCAAATTCATCAATTCTGAATGCCAGGCTGAAGAATCTTAAGTTTTTAATGGTTGAGAAATGTATGTTGCTTTACGGGTGGCAGGATTGCCTGATTTGGGGGACTGTTTTCCAGTAGGGTTTTCCATAACTCCAGACTATATTTTTAAAATCTTAATTATGTTCAGTATCAAAAGGTGAAGCTGGTGTAAAAATGCATTCAAGGTGATGAAAACATGACTATAAAGTCTTGACACGAAAAGTTGACCTGTTGTAAATCTATACCTTAAGCAGTGGTTAGTTTTCCTCTTTAAGAAAATTCTACGACCAACTGGTTAACATGCTCCGGGCGAAGGGACAGATGAGTTTTTCTGTGCTGGCAGAGCACTGACCAACTCTGAACCCCAGACTGAAGTTTACCTCATTCAACCCCACCTCAAACATCCTGAACCAACTCCTTAAATATGTGCCAGATGAACATAATAAAACATTTGGATTGTTTCTAATCAAAGCAGTCTCAGTAAGGATGCTAAAATGCTTTTGGAAGCTGTAAGTTCACTGTAGTTATTTCAGCCCGTTCTGCTCTCATTTTACAGATAATGAGTGTTCTTTAGGCAACCAAAGTCATTTGACTGAGCCAGTGACATTTGTGTCCATTGACTAAATTATTTATGATACTTCTGTGCCTTTATTGGCTCCAAAATGCATCCGATGTAATTATCAGCCAAAATGCAGTTCAGTCAAATAAACAAAAGTGGCACTCCCACCCACAGTCTACTGGGGGACATCATAGAAGTCACGTGTCTGAATGGACTATTCTGGTCAACTAATCAGAGCGGTTTGGGCTTATGACGGGAAAGGAGCCATAAAGAGGCAGGAGCTCCAGCAGAGCATCTCAGACAGATTAAGGGGCCATCCATGTGGAGACCAGTTTAGGTGTATCCATAAAATAATGTGTACCATATGGGCTTTGTGTCCTTTTTTTTTTTTTTTTTTCTCAAAAAATGTGCATTTCAGGCTCCCTAAACACTGGTCTTGAATTTCTGTGTCGACAATGAATATGCACATTTCAGAAACAAGCCCCAACTATCCCTTCAACTGCATGTGCTAGCTCTGGCAACAGTAAAAACGATGGCTAAATACAGTGTTTTGTTCCTTCTGCAGAAGCCACTGAGCTCATTATGGCTTTACAGCAAAGTCTACTGCTACTCTACAGCCATCCTGAGCAACAAGTGGACATGCAGAGCAGCGTAAGCCAGGTTTTTTTTTTTTTTGACATCAGACATGTTTCCTGTGCATACTTTGTGTCTTCTCTGGTTTTGGTGTATGTCTGTGGCAGCGTTAAGGCACCACTTAATGTCCAGCGTATTTATTACAGTATTTCCAGTATTTCCATATGAACGGACATATTTCTTGAAACAGTGCCTTTTTTACAGAAAATGCTTTAAAAAACAAAAAATGTTTGCCTCCATGTGAACAGGACCTGAGAATACATCCAGATCAGGGAACTCAATATAAAAGTAGACAGTTTTTGAGGACTGCAGATAGCTTTCATACCACAGCAAAATAAAATATATGAACCTGAGTCATGACAAGACGTGGGCTGTTCAGCAGTCATGAACATCATAAACAAATAGGTCTAAAATCATTTAATGTATTGAATGCCATCATTCAGCTAAAATACATCCAACTAATTTCATAAGCATATTTCTGAGCCCTGAAGTTAGTGCATCAGGAACGTCTGCGATGTGTTGTAATGAGCGGATGCGAGGCACGACAGGATTAACAAACCGCCAGGGAAAATCAAACATTGACCAGAACCAATTCATGACACGCAGCAGCTACTTTATGTGTGTTTTTCTGGCTTGATCGATACTTTCTTCAATACAGTCTGCCGTCGTCCAGGTGCACCGTGACAAGAGGATGCAGAGCGGCAGCAGCGGCGAAGAACTGAGGTGTGTTTGAGCGTGTTTTTTGTCCTTTAGAGAGGCACAGATGTATTTTTCAGGGCCAAAGGTGTCCGGTAGCCAACCCACTAACCAACCAAACAGCCAAACAACCAGCCATCCATCCAGCAAGTCAGTCAGCTCAACCTTCCTCTCCTTAACTGTTCTCCCTCTGCTCTCCTCTTCTCTCCTCCTTCCCCCTCACCCATGTCTCCTACAAGCCTCATTATGAGAGGGAGAAAGCTTGCACATACCCTCTCCTTCCCCCAACTCCCACTGCTTCATGGCCGCGGATAGAGAGAGAGAATGAGAGAGAGGTGGAGGAAAAAAAAAACAAGTCAGGTGCTAAATGTGAACGTGGATTAGTTTCTATGCCAACGGCGGGAGGACGCACTCACGCAGCCAGCCAGGGTCCCTGCAAGACACTTGTTTTTGTCCCTCTTGTTTTCTCTCCTCTCCTGCCGCCCTCCCTCCTTCGCCTCCCCCTCCCCTCTCTCCTCCGTGCTCTCTCTATCAGTAGGGAAGATAAGGCTGGGCCCCGCGCCTGGTATTAAACCTTATCTCTCCAGCTGGGGCGAAGGCCTGCTGGATTTGGCTACGCGGCCGCTCCGGTTCAACTCAAACATGCCTTGTTTTAATGGCCACCCATTAGCATCACATGTCAGCAGGAGGCTGGACGTCGTTTTAATGGGTCTGTGGGCTTTTTCTGTGGGCTTTTCCAATACTGCATACACCAGGGCTGATTGCAAGTCCTATATTGCTTCAAAGGTGTTTAAGTTTTTCTATGAAATGTCAAAATTGATTTAAGAATTTTTTTATTAGGGCCTGAGCCGAAATTTTATTTTATTTATGCTGTATTTTTTTTTCTTGAAGTCATATTACCCCAAATTTTTCCTAACAAAATTCTGAGCAAAAAACTCTTAGATTTCTCAGTTGTAATGACAGACACTTTCTTGTGTGAGACACTTTCAGCAGTGTTTTGCTGTTAAAAGATAGATGAAGAGTGTTTGACAGTGTTTCTTTGTTGAATGGTAAAGTGGGCAAATTTTTTTGAGTAATGAACAAAAACATGAGCAAACATTTTTGTTGGCAGGTTGTGAAAACCATTAATAGTTTGGGGTTTATATGCTGAATTGAACTGACCCCTTCTCAATGCCCGTCCTCTACCATAACTCTGATGTTGCTGGCCCCTCTCTCGTTTGAAACCACTGTAAAAAAAAATCCACCTATTCTTAGGTATGGGCAATTCATCGAAAAATAATCAGAATTGACATTTAGAGCCTCTAATCCAGGTAATTTTACTCATGTTGATTATTTTAATTATTTTCCCTGTGTAGGTCATGTGACCACAACCCCTCCATACAGTCTGCTGTCACTTTCGCCAAGAGCAAAGGATGCACTGCCTCAATCTATCGAAAGACCTTGTAGCCAGAAAAAATGCCATCCACGTTGTTTGGGCACATTTTGGATTCTGTGCAGAGGACATCAAGCAGAAATAAATACTGCGGGAAGACCTCGTCGCTGACCATCAGGATAACCACTAATTTGTTCCAGCATAGCATAAAATAATCGTTCATTAATAATAATAGATAAGCAAATATCGCCCAGCCCTACCTTTTCACCATATTGATTATATTCTATCAAAAATATTCTACCGAACAATTACTTCATGAAGTTGTGGTTCTTTCATGATTTTTGTGATCTGATTCTGTGGATTGGCGCTGTTGGTCACAAAGCTGCAGTGCCGATGCAACGCCACACAGATGAACTACCATAAAATACCAAATTATAGCTGGGGCGTTTTATTTATTTCAATCACTGAGCAGACCAGTTGTTTATTTGGGACCAGGCGACTATTTGGGACATGCGATTAATTCCTTTCCCATAAAAATCTTGCTTAGCAAAAAACAAAAAAATATGGTAAATGTAATCAAATTATTTATCAACACCAGTATGAATATCATCCTTACAGCAAGATTACAGTACTGTAGTTATACCCTTGTCTTCTTCTTTCAACTCCGCACTCTCAGCACTCTCTTAAAACTGGTAAGGAACTACCTTACCAGTAGTAAGTAGTTAAGTTAAGGTCTTTATTCTGTTTTTTGGCTGCACCGGGGCAATGGAGATAAGTTGCAATGTACCGCCACTTGACATTTCCGACCTCCTGACATCAAGGGCAAATAACATGTAGCAGCAGTGGCAATGTCTTCTTCTTTGGATTTGTGAAGCCCTAGTGTTTAAGATTCCGGCTTTTTGCGCTCTAGTGCCCTCTGTGGTCGTTGAGTGTAACTGCACTGTTGTGAAACAGAGCGCTGTACACCAATGTGCATTTTGTTGACATACAGAGGGAAGAGAAGCGAGCCAACAGGATGTCCAGAGAGACAAATAAACCATGTGGACTGACAAGATACAGTCTGAGAATGTTTCTTTTCAAGCGTGAACCGTCAGCTGTGAGCTCAGCATTTGCATGTGTTCTTTAACTTCAACCGTAACTGGCTGCCCCAAACAAATTACAACCGGCATTTATTTGGAATGGGCGTCTATTTGTCAAAATTTACTGCTACACTCGGCATTTGTTTGGAAACCAGCGATTAATTGGAACTTGGCGTTTATTTGGTATTTCACGTTATGTGGACATTTAGGGCAAATGCTCTTGCCACTCGAAGGCCCAGTCTGCTCTGATTGGTTGACCAGTCCACTCCATGGTTATTTAGTCATTTCATTGCCGTCCAATGCCATGTTACCCCTGAACTGCATTCAGTCTATGGTCTTTATTCTATACCAGATTTGTCACTGTATTGCCATAGTCTGCTGACAAAAAATGGTAGAGCTTAACACTGGTTGACCTTTTCAAGAAGGTCTGGGAAGGAGCAGATTAAGGTAGCTACTGGTACTGTGAATAGGAGGAGAGGGAGAGGCTCTGATGCTGCAGACTTTTTGTCTTGTGCATAGACACACCCTGGCACATGCAGGGGACATGTTAAACACACTGAAGGGCATAATAACTCCAAAAGCACAGTATGGGGTCTCTTAATTAAAATGCAGAGAATTAAGATTGACACATCATTCACACAGTCTTGTTAAAAACTGAATTACTTGAATTCAGGGGAAAAGTTGTCTAAGTCTACAGGCTCATGATGTTTTGTTAGCACTTGACTTGACCTTTAACTTCATTTTTTCTTTTAAATCTTACAATCTGGAGTGTTTACTGCTCAGAGATAAATACAAAAATATTGAAAGGTTACTGACAGAGATGCTTTAGAGGACAATTTTCTACTTGGCATGCAGCGGAATTGCTGTTTATGTAAGACTGAAACAAACTTTTGCTGTTGATTTTGACCTCTTTTAAATTAACTCCAGGTAAAACTGATGTTCAGAAAGGTAACCAATATGATACTCAGTGGTTGTGTGTAGTGCTGGTTGGATCAGATGCCACGCATTATGTGTAGCACATTTGTCACAACTTTTTCCATTTAGATTTGCAGACAGAAAATGTCATAATCTAACCTGAAACAAGGAGTTTGCCTGTGTCTGTGTTATCAAGGTAACTCATGAACTTATTGCTCCCTGTTGATGACGTTTTCAGGGACTGTTGGTCATGGCACCAGAATGAAGATTTATGTGAGTCAAACGTGTGGCTATTCTGCTCTGAGTTGATGTCTTCTTGATGAAAAAGGTATGGATTTGTTAGTCTACCTTAAACACATTACCACAAACAACACAAAGCTACAAATAACACATAAATGAGGATTGTTAGTTTAATGTCACCAAATGGAGACCTCACAGTGACAGTGCACACTCTGGAAGCATGGCCCTGATCACCTTGAAACACTGGAACACAAGAAAACTGCAAATTCACAGGGTAATTGTGAATCACCAAGAAGAGTAAAATGTAAACAACAGGATTTTTTAGCAGCCTGACCTTGGATTTGCTGCCTGCATTGATATTACTTCCATCATTTCAGCTGTAATTTGAAATCCTGGTAACTCTGACTGCTTGTTTTCCGGTTTTGGGTCGATATGCTTGGTAGAAGTAGATGTTGTGTTGAAGTTGCCCCTGCTGAAAGCATACTCTGCATCTTTCCATAGTAGAGATGCTGAAGAGACAGATCGAGGCTGAGACTCTGGAAACCAACTGATTGAAAAGACATGAGGCAATTTGCTACTGAGTGGGCGATGCGTACACAATTCTATGCAGGCAGACTGTGTGAAAAAAGGGGCAACAGTTAACGGTGAAAAGCAGCACTTCTGAGTTTTTCTTTTCTAACCAAAAGTCTCTTGTGCAAACTGGACCAAAACAACTGTGCTGGACATCTGCAATGAAATTCTTCAGAAAGGCTTTCGATTTTAACTCTCATTCACATGGGGCTGTGTTGTTGCTGCAGTTACTCTAAGTTTCCACGTATCTCCTTCAGGCTGAGGCTGCGCACCAACCGATGGCACATATCCTCGCTCTCTGCACAGCAGAGCACAGCAATGATTACCTTGAAAATCATAAGTTAAATGAGACTTAGATCTTCACGTGGTGTGAGATCACAAACAACAAGAAGAAAAACATGTAAACAACAGGTCATTTTAGCAGCCTGGCCTTGAATTTGCTGCTTGCATTGATGTGACTTCTTTATTTCAGCTATAATTTGAAATTTTGGAAACTGTGACTGCTTCTATTCCCATTTTTCCTCGGTGTGCTTAGAGATAGAAGCAGGGTTAAAACTGCTTCCACTGAATACAAGGTTGC
This sequence comes from Scarus forsteni, assembly GCA_036419115.1. Lineage (NCBI taxonomy): Eukaryota > Metazoa > Chordata > Actinopteri > Labriformes > Labridae > Scarus > Scarus forsteni. The sequence goes on along the minus strand of JAZDUH010000098.1, from coordinate 19,780,991 downwards.
CATGTATCTCCAGCAAACCAGTGTGTACACAGGCAAACTATGTGGAAATTGGGGGTTAGCCTACATGCTCGAGGAGTCTGATACTTGACGAGTGAAGTTATGACATTTTGAACCATTTCCTGTTGCATCTGTTTCAAAAATAAAGGCCTGCCAGAGATTCATACTTAATTCTGTCTTAATTTTTCAGCTCATTAACTCTCTGGTTCCAGTCTCGTTTCTGTTGAATGACACAGTAGTGGGTGGGAGCTTAACACAATGATTAACATCAGTAAAGGCCAATTTCCAGGGAGGCTCACAGGTTGGCTTTGAAAACTGTTGGAAATATTAGGTGTTATTTGAGTGTTTATCCAATAAACATACAAACTGAATAACTTATTTTTGGATTACTTAAGATATATCAGTGCAAAAGTCTATATATTGTGCCTATTACTGTATTATTTACAAACATTTCAGTTATCATAATCTTTATGACTTCTTTCTGCTAAAACTGCTTTTCCAGGGGGAGTTTACAAGCATCATGTTCTTTGTGTGATATTTCCTCCTGATGCTGCTGTCCTTCTGTAAGGGCTGAGAGAGGGTGGATGGATGCGAGGGAGAAATGAGGGAGCGATAGACAGGAAAGAGGAGAGACAGGGGCGAGAAAGCAGGAGAAAGGAGGAGAGAAAGGTGCGTACACACATACACAGATTCAGGCAGGGAAGCGAGCACGAAGGGGTTAAGGTGAAAACAATAACAAGGGGAGCGGGGAGCGTGCGTCTGTGTGCGGCTCCCTGGAAGTGTCAGGCTCTCTGTTCATTGACAGTGTCGTGCACCCGCCGCCCCGAGAGCGCCGGCAGCCTCACAAAGACAGACAGCTCGAATTAATCCCACGGGGGGAGTGCGTGACAGTTTGGCAGAGCGGAGAATTGAAAGGGAGGAGGATGCCGAGAATGGGGAAGGCGCGAGCATTTGTCAAATCATAATTAAATGATGAATCACTATTCCGTTATTAACGATATGCCCACCCCAACCTCCCCTGTTAGAAGGGGTGGGGGGCTGGAAATGGAGAATTGAACGACCACCGGCACTGTGGCCACTGAAAAATAGAGGATTTATAGCCCACTCCCCTTATTTCACGGGGTTGTGGTTACACACAAAGTGCTAGATTGTGGTGAATGGTTTGCAGTCATTTTTATTCACAAAATCAAGACAGTTTGAAATATGTCACTAGAGCAAATATATTGTAAGGTTATTTAAAAACTGCATGAATGACCTATATTTTGATAAAATATGACTCATAAACTGATTATTCAATCTATACACAACTTTGGTATTATAGCCCTAAAAGTATCGTGCATGTGGCCCAAAGACTTTCTTGGAATCATTGGTTCCCAAATATCAGGCCAAAGACCAAAATCAGGACATGGATCATTTCATACCAGGCTGTAAAGGATATTGTTTGTATGTTTGTTTGTTTCTCTGTTAGCAACATAACTCAAAAAGTTATAAATGGATTTCGATGAAATTTTCAGGACATGTCCGTATTGGGACAAGGAACAAATTCTTAGATGTTGGGACTGATCCTGATCAGCGTAGTACCACCATGATGAAAAATGCGATTTTCGTGAATAACTACTGAACTAAAATTGATATTATTACAAATCCATTTGCTAATGGTATGTTTTAACGGTCAAGGAATCTAAATATTTAGATGAAATAAAGGTAGGACTAATATTTATGGTGAAAATCACAATATGGGTGAGGAGTGTGGTGCTCATGGAGGTCTGCGCTCTCAGACTGCTTTTCTAGTTGCATGTTTGTCAGGGTTGCTCGACTACAGACTACAAATTCAAGGTCTTTGTGATGGATTTAAAAGTAAGTCCTGAAATAAACTGTGTTAAACTTTACACTTGTGCACTGGTCAATGTGTGCTCTCAATATGAATTTCAGTATATGTGGCACTGCCTGATGGTTTACCATGGTCTCTTTTTGTCATCAACCCCCAATCCAAACACCAAAAATGGAAACTTTATGTTTTTAAAATCAAGACTAAATTAATGTTTGATTTGTTTAACAGAAATACACATGTGGGCCATTTTAGCTAATTTGAAAATCAGCAGAATAAATAAATCAGAGTCAAACCCATTAACAGCCCCAGAAAGTGGTAGCAAAGATGTGTCAACTGTGAAAAGTGGCTGGCAGCAGTATGTCTGATTTGGACTTATCTCACTTTAACAGGCTAAGAAAAACATAGCGTTCAGAAAAGAACATATTCATGCCAGATATCTCGATATCATTACAACACGATATGACTACTAGGGCTGCCAAAAACGACTGTTTTTATTAGTCCACTAGTCACATCATGCATGAATTGCAGTGTGCGGCACCAGCATGCAGCTGGTGTCCGGAATTACGAGCAGACCTGGCAACTTTGGCACCTGCGTAGTTGTGAATGCGCCACATGCGTGAGTGTGTTTGGGGGTGTGCTGGGTTGATTCCTGTGGGCGTGACAACCAAGAAACGGGATGAGGAAAGGACAAACTACCAACCACACTCATGTCCTGCTTTGTAGTTGGCATCTGGGTGATAATCATGTGGGGTTCACACAAGTAGAAGAGCAAGCCCAAAGTCACTTTTGATGAGCTGACTTGACAACACAATAACTGTTGTCTTAGCCTGCGCTCAACCTGCTCGCTCACGTTTTCTGCTTCCTATGTGGCTGTAGTAATAACCTTTGTTCTAGTAGACGCACAAATATTAAACACTGAAATCGGGCATATTTTAACCGGGGACAGGTCATCCAAAACAGGGACTGTCCCTGGAAATCGGAGACGTCTGATCACCATACTGTTGACGCTAATGTTAGCAGCTAACTAGCTAATTAGCTTATCGAGAAGACTGTCCCTCTTCTTCAGAAACTGAATCAGCCATGACATGCTTCCATTTCAGGTGCTGATTCATTGACACCGTACTGCCATGGAAGGCAAGTTCTGCTTTGCTTTTCATTTCACTTTTCATTGCACATTCTTCTCTTTTGTTTTGGTAAAATGCTACCAAACATTTGACCTCTGTTGCAGGACAGCGATGATACTGTTTACTAAGTCTTCTGGTGACATCACAGCTGACCCAGATTACCACTACTGTGAGTGTGCATCAAGCAGTGCATTCATGGGCAATCTTAAAAATCAATTTTATTGTGACTTCTAGAGCTGTACATGCAGGGTGAGCGTGGGGGAAATCTATATAGTTTATATCATTGCCTTTTTAATATTAATATCTTGAATGTTCATATCTTGACATCGATACGATAACGATATACAGTATCTTTCAGTCCTACTAGATAACTAGACAGAAAAACATGTATTGCTTTGATTAATTTTATATTTCAGCCCCTCTTGACATATGTAATGAAATACAGTGACCCCTGTACAAATGTATTTGATGACCCCCACTCTCAACTCAAGGTTGATATAATTAGTAATAAGTGCATAGTGATTACAATACTATGAGGAAGGATTTTGCAACTCTAGACAGTATGATTGACATCACTGTGCATCGTGTTCCTTAATAAGACAGCCAATAGTGGTAATATGATGGTGATGTAATACAGATCACCTTGAATCACAAGCATCCAAGTGTTACATCCAAGAATATCTGCACTTAGTTTGCAAATAGATTCAAACTAGATCATACGTGCACAGAAAATAAGGTGCTGTAATGAAAAATAATTAGCCCCACTAGTCAAAGTCTCAGTGAAATCAACTATTTGTTAGTGAAAATCAATTTTCAGGCTAATCTGGGACAGTCACTTTATTGAAACCAGGGCTCATGTAGATCAATAAAAGTCTTGAAAGGTCTTTAATTCTTTTTTTTTTTTTTTTGTAAACTTGAGGCTATTTGGGTCTCAAGAAGTTTCCCCTTTCTCATGACAGGTCTTTCAATTTTAGATGACAGGTTGATGAAATCTATTTTGGCCATTGTAAAGGCTGCTCAGAAAATGGGCTTTTAAGTAGTAGCTACTGAAAAGTTCTCTCCCCATATGAATGCCCACGCTCATAATTGTGTCTTTCTTGTCCCTATAGCACCCTGATTGTTACGTTTGAAATAAAATTGCAACCTCACTTTGACAAATAAGCATTGCTCTTGCTCTTATGACTGCCTCTGTACAAATCCTCTACAAAAATAGCAAATCATCACTTAACACAAATAATCAAAATTCAATGATGTACAATTCACTATAAACAGTGCTGTGTGTCTCTTTCTTTGAATGCCATTATTTACTTCACTCCTTTTAACAGCAGCTTCCTTCATGATTATGACCCAGTAGTCTGTAACATTCACGCTGTGTATGTTTTTGATTGTCTGTTTGGATGTGCACATTCTGCATCCATGGTTCATCACCTAATGACTACATGCCAATTTGAATATTCAGAGTACTGATTTGCTTCATCCCTGAATGTCTTTTTATCTTAATTCTGCATAATAGTCAGTGCAGATGAATGAGGCACGGATACAAGGTTAGCAACAAAACACAACCAGTTTTCACACCTCTGTCTTTAGAACATGCTGTGAAACTGCAGTGTCACTTTAATTTGAGAAGTTCTTATTGTGGGAATCCTTGTCAGCTGGACATCAGTGTTATAATGTTAAGTTCTTGTCATCAATGACGAGAACAGGGAAGGATCTGCTTTAGGAAACATCTGGATTGGTGGCTAGTACATGAGTATAAGCGCAATACTAAAACAGTATCTTACATTACATCAACATTATTTATCCGTAGAGTTTTGACCAGCCATTTCTTTTATATAAGTTCCAAAAATGCAACATAAAATCCCTCCATTATTTTACTTGAATTTATGCTGGATTCAGGAACTATCTGAACACTAAAACCACAGTTGTTTTAACTGACATGCCCCCTGTCCAGTTACACTGTGCCTCTCACATTAGTGAGTAAAAACAAGAATAAAGCTGAAGATTGTGTTCTCTGTATTGAGACAGAATGCAGATTTTGGCTGAATACAACCAAACATGAACTTAACTGATGTTTTATACTCACACTGGTCATGCTTCTTTCACTGTCACTGTCTGGATTTGTGCTCAGGCAATGCAAAGCAAGGCATATTGGCAGACAGGGAAATCTGGTTGAATCCAACTTCTTAAAATGCATTTTGGGATATAGAAGTTAGCATTGTACTTTGTTCCCTTAACTAAAACCTGTGGGATGTTTACAGTGTTCTTGGATCATTGCTGATAGTAAAGGTCTGAGGCAAACCACAGTATTAAGACTTACAGGCATTGTTTATGATAACAGGCTACTTGAACAAACCTCACTTTTATCAGTTTTTAGGCTTGGGTGTAATCAGCAAGCGTAAAAAACTAATAAGCTATTATGGAACTACAGTATAGTGGTTTGAGTTAGAAGCAACTAAAGACTCAACATGTAACACCATATTTTAACCTCTTGATAATTTCTTCTCAATCAAATGACCTGATCAAGTTGGTGCCCATAGCTGTGCTACTCTGTATGTGTTGTAACTGTAACTGGTAGGACCATAAGTGCTGGAAGGCTAACTAACTTAAGTATTTTTGGGCTTATTTTTGACGCAATTTGTAAAACGTATAACAAAGTTTATCCAAGATGAAGACACCAAAACGACAAATGTTTTGCATCACAGCAGGACTGCAGCTCTCGATTCTTTTTGTAATCGATTACTCTATCAAATTTTTGTCGATTAATAGAGTAATCAGATAACAGTTACATTGCGCTCACTGTATATAATAACCATAAATGGGATCTCAAAATATATACTTTTATATTTACTCTGGGCCATATCTTGCTTTTTTCAGTATTTTTTTAAAGTTTGGTTATTTGTATTTTATTTGCATTCATGCTTGTCTCTTTTTGCTAAATTTTTGCCTTTTACTACTGCACTGTATTGATGATCTTATTTTGCTTACTTTATTTCTAGGACCAAATAATATCATACTTAGATACTAAGATAATTTAACTAGCTAATGTACATTTCTATAACATATGAAAGCATTCCCTACACCTGCTCCCTCTACTCACTGTCAGTGTTTCCTGTTCTACTCTCTGCAATCAAATTAAATGTAAAGTTATTGGATGTGAAAAGTATGTGAACAAAATACACATGATTCTGGGTAAGTAGCCTCCGCATTGATTTACATTCTGAACCAGCCTTTACACGGAGCCATAATCAAAGTAGGTTATTTACTAGCCCATATCTCAGTTATTGATCACATTAGCTGCTTCTGTTGATGTATCATGAGTGTCGTCCTGTTGTGTCGCTCTGAGGACTTGACGCACAGACCGGATGTTTACTGTTGACGTACTGCAGCATTGACGACGTGCTATCATGCTAAGCTACGTGCTAAGCTAAATCCGTTTGACATCAGACACACAGCACTGTTTTCTTTTCGTCCCTTCTTGTAGTGACCACACACTTGGGACACTCTCTGCCATTTCTTCTGCGGACTCTCTCCTTTCTGTCCCTCTCTTTTCTCTTCCTTCATTATTTTATAAGCCGTGCAGCAGCGGAGGTAGCAGGCGCGTTGTGCCACAGAAATGACTGTCCATGTCAAACACCGTGCACTGTATAGTAGTCCAGATATATATTATATATGTATAATTATATGTTAAACGAGGCTTCGAGCCACACAGTTTGCCTCGAGGATATTTTGTAATCAAATAATCAGGATTATTCGAGGAATTGTTTCAGCCCTACTTCGCAGTGTAAGATGACAATTTTATTAATCCTTAATTGCAAGCTTAGTCCTATTGCATGTTGAAATTCAGGAACCCTTTTGATTTTGTTCCTTCTTCCCAAATTTAATCATGTTGGTGATGTTTCTACTGTGTGTACTGTTACACAGTGATAATCTGATAAACCACTTTTTAAGGTCAATGAGCTTTGTTTTCATCTTTACACATGACCACAGTTTCTCTTCTAGCAGGTGTACAAGTAAGATAGCAAACAAAATCTTTCTGTTCATAAGGTCACATTGTTAGGAAAACTGTATAGGAAGTCAAGAAGAAGCAAGTGAAATGAACTAAAAGTTGAAATATTGAACAGTAATAATTAGTGCCTTCCAGATTATGATAAAGCCCCTTCAGATCTCTGATCACTCGCTCAGCTTGTTTGCTGCAGTTGTATACACCTGATACCACAAGCCTCTATACGAACGATTTCCTATATCTACCCACAGTCAGTCGATATCACAGGCGGAGGGAGAATCTCGCTGCTACGTGCTGCTAAACCTGAAGATTAGCATGCTGATTATCGCCTGCCCTTGTGCTATGTCCGTCAGAGTAATGTCAACTGGATTGTGTGGCTTCAAGTGCACTTTTTACACCCGGAAATGTTCATAATATCTAATTCTAGAAGATGTAGACTGTCTGTAATGTTCAACTCATCCGGCTTTGCTTCTCCCTATCTCCTTTATTCAACTGAGTGCACTTCCAGAAAAGACAATTTTTGTGTAAGAAAAACAACAAAAGGGCTTCTGCATAGTCTCTCTAAACACTGCAGTAAAGTAGATCCAGGAGTTCAGGAAAGGAGGTTAGACTTTGACAAACTTTGATTCTTAAGTTAAATGAAGCCAAACAGCAGTCTTCTGATGTTAAGGGATAAACCCAGTGTGGGGGTGCACACTACCTGACACAAATATCTCACACACACACACACACACACACACACACGTATGTATGTCAGATAGCCTGTATTGTGCTTTTTGAGCTTAATATGCCCTTCAGTGTGTGATACATATCAAATCAGTACTTATAGACTGAAAGACTTACCAGTGAAATATCCTATCATGGTTTCATCATCAGTTTGAGCCCATTGACCCAGGGCAGCAAGTTCAGTGCAAAGCATGGACCCAGACAGCTAAAAACAGGGTGCTGAGCAGTGCTGAACTAACCAATGACCACAGAACAAATTGGTCAACCAATCAGAGCAGTCTGGGCTAAGTAGGGAAGGGGGGCTAAAAGCTAAAAGATCACAGCGACTCTTGACCGCAGGAATCTAATCATTGCATCTGAGAGACAGAGTAGAAAAAAGAACAAAGCTAGAACAAGATTGAGTCAAGGCAGACATTTGTGCAAACGTTGATGAAAGCCATTATAAATGTTATTCAGATATTGTTTTTAGAAATATAGCTCGGACATTTTGACCATCCAGAACAGTCTGGTCCCGTCTATCACTTCCAAAGACACGTAACATTCAGCTCTTTGAAGAGTAGATTTGCTACAGAGTCCCAAGACGTATTTCTTTACAAAGCTGTTATCATGTGTATGGCAGGTGAGGAGCTGGGCTTTTATTAGACCCTAGTGGGAATTGTCTCACTTTTGGTCTCAGCCTCAAGTGACCACTCTGAGAACTGCAGTCTTTCTCTCTTTGCTTCTCAGTCTGCTTCCTTTTTCAGCCCCCAATGTTGTTTTTTGGTGAATTTTCTTCATAGAATTTTAAACCTTACATTTACAGAAACGTGCAAACCTCACATACAAATTGTTTGATACAACAGTTCCTCAATATGACCCTTACCAAAGCAGATGTAAAGCACCAAATGCCTTGGCCGAAAGCTCCTTCTAGAATGGTCTGGGCACTCTGCCTCTGAAAAGCCTCTTCACAAGTTATTAACACTCAAACGTAAGAGCATGCCCGCCAAAGAGGGGCATTGTAGAGCTACTTTTCTCCTATGCCACATAAACTGTAGGTTTCCTGCAGTGTAAGGAACAGGAGTGGAAATCTAGGAAGCTTTAAGAGGAAGTCGGAGCAATTAAAGAGCCATTAGTGGCACCTCTCTGAAAAAGCCATTAATCAAGAAGCAGCGGTGCCGCTCACAATGGGCGAGCACAATGTACACCAAGGAGAGTGAACGATGGATGATTAAATGAAAGATATCTCTATTTGTAAAGTGTCTCTTCAGGCCATATATATGAAGCCATATAAAGACAGGTTTTATTTACGCAGAGAAAGAAATCTAAAGAGTCAGACTAGTGCTCTTCACCTCTTAGAAAAGTGGACTTTATCATCTTGATTATATTTAATTCTATTTTTTTCCATTCGAAGCATTTACAGGAACCATAAAGACAAAAAGTTGAACAGAAAGATGGATTTCTCGTCCAGCAGATAGAATTTTACCATCATGATGATCAAAGTACAAAAACAAATAAAGAAGGTTAGAAAGATGAAGCTGGATGTACTGCATGCTTGTTTATGTTACCTGAGAGCCAAAAGACAGTGGTGGGTGACTGGGCCTTTAACCTTTTACCTCTCATGTATTGTGAGTTTATCATCCAGTCTGAGAGGATATTTGTGTGAGGTTTGGAAGGGAACCCTTAAAAACTTTTTTGACACACTAAGGTAACTCGCAAGGCATGGCCATAAAGCTCATGGATATGTGAACTTTGAACCATAATGTGATGATGGATCCAAACTCCAAAATGTTCAGATAATCACAGATCTCAGGTCATCTTTTGGTAAGGGAAGACAAATGTGCAAAGTTAGAAAACAATCCCGAAGAAGTCTCTTGAGATACTGTATTCATGAGCAAAAGATTAACCAGAAACTCCATGACCTTGATCTTTGACGTTTGACTTGCAAGATCTGTATTTGTAGTTGTGCCACACAGGATGTTTGTGCAAAGCATCAAGGACATCTCATGAAAGCATTTCTGTAATACCGGGCTTCACAAGTTGTCATCTACAAGCAAAGGATGCTCATGAAAATCGATGCAGCCTCTTATGTGTTTTTTGGCCTTGTGTCCACATGCATACAGCGTTTCAAGTTTTACTGCCGTGAAGACTTTCAGAAACTCTGTGTAGACCAGGAAAACTGCATTTTGTGCCTAGAACATTCCATCAATGTGAAGTCACACAATGTATAATAATGGGCCGTGTTTTCTCGGGCTGGGATGATACACTTTTCCCCTGATAAGATTTTTTATGATTTGTTAGATGCCGATTCGATTTGAATTGCAATTCTATGATATTGCAGATTTTTGTAATCTTTAGTTAACTTTTTTAACAAAAGTGAAAAAGATGAACAATGATGATGCCTACAGACTAGGGGTGAAACGAAATTTCGTGCCACGAAATTTCGCGAAATAAAAAATGACAAAATAAAAATCAAAGACGCTCGAAATAAAAGGATGAAATAAACCCTCCTCGCTTCCCGTAGCAAAACACCAGCTGCAATATGGAGGAGGATGAAGCGGAGGAATTAGCTGACGCTCCTTCATCGAATAAATCGGTTGTGTGGACCTATTTTGGCTTCCCATGTAAAAGACGAGAGAACGGTGAGAAGACTGCGGACAAAACAACAACCATGTGCAAAATATGCCGCTACAGTTCGCTGTATGCTGCGGGGAGAACAACCACCTGCAGATAGGCAGCGGCTGTACTGTGACGTCCATCGGACGTAATAATAAAGGTGACTGCGGCTTGCGAATACCTGCTTCTATTTAACAGTCACTGTGGGCTGTGAACACGCCAACTACAATTTTAATTCACAAACAAAACAGTGAGTAGTAATCTCTAGACCTCCCACACGGCTCTCTCCCTCCTTGCTAACACCATGGATGTATTATAAGAACTGGATAGCGTGGCTCCACCTTCTACCATGTAACAGATTTGAAGCCTAAATATCTCCCGTCAGGGCGCCGCCATTGTGCAGCCAGTAGAGAATTTGGGCCATAATCCAGACGCAGCTGTAAATGGCAGTGCATAACACTCCGCAGTATCGCCGTACACAATCATTGTGAAGCTGCCGTAAAGCGCGGTTATTTTTAAAGTCTAATAACTTATAAAAAAGAAACTTTTCAGAAAAAAGAGGACTTGGAAAACACGCAGCCCAATAATACTTTCATATCACCACAGCATACGGGTGGGAGAAATATTTGTACGGGGTGTAATAATTTTTTGAAGTTTCACTTCGGCCCGTCCAGATGAATGGGGGAGACGGAAATTTGACCTATACTGCAGCCAGTCACCAGGGGGAGCAGTTTTCATGGAGGCTTCAATTTGAGTCCAGCGACATGGCGTCCATGTTTTTTTACAGTCTATGGCTAACACACACACACTAACTCTCCCCTTCTGAACTCTGACCTGCTCTCCCCGCCCTCCTGCTCCCTTCACTGACCGTCAATTCATAGGAAACATTAAAATCCACATTGAACACAAAACAAACGGTAGAACTGCTCCACTATGTTTGTGTAAGTCGGCATAAAAAAACAATATTTGAATTTTGCACCGACTGTTGAGTTGACAGAATTTGATCATACTTGAAGATCAGAAGTATATGCACTGTTATAGGCTAAATATTATAGTTCACAGTTCAGACATTTATAGGTCTAAACTGCAGCTCTGGACTGATATTTGTTTTCCTTTTCATTCAAGAATGTACTTATCCTGATTGTTACAACAACAAAGCCCTTTTTATCGAGATTTTATATTTGTATTTGCCCTGTCGTCTAAATAAGGGGAAAAACTACAATTTAGTTTGTTTTTGAAAGAGCATTTATTTTGTGCTGATGCAGCAATATTTTTTGTATATCTGCATTAGGAAGAAAATAAAGAAAATGAGATTTTTTCACAACTTCCTACTGCTGGGGATTTTCCTTCATCTTTATTTCGTATCGTGAGTATTTTGTATCGTGAGCCCTGTTTCGTATTCCATATCGTTTCGTGAGTTTACCATTTCGTTACACCCCTACTACAGACTATATCTGGAAAAATACACATCATATGTGAGCAGTGTTGGGGAAGTTACTTTTAAAAAGTAGTGTTTGCTCGTTACTCTTTACATCTGAATAAAGTAACTCTTTACTTAGTTACCCTCTATGAAGAGTAACTTCTCAAGTTACTTTTCCTTTACTTTTACATTGCTTGATCATGGACAGAACCCCATATCTATTCCTAAATGTGAAGGCCTACAAAAAGTTCTACTACAGAGAACACAACAGTTTTTTGTGCTCTTTATTTTACAAAATGTCACATACCCTGTGGAATGAGAGCTCCTGTCCAGTGTTTCCACATTTTGCTTCTGAAATAAGCAACCTGGTCACTAAAAATAAGCCCAAAATAAGCAACCTCCAACTATTTTCCTTCTACATTTTGCTTCTGAAATAAGCAACCTGGTCACTAAAAATAAGCCCAAAATAAGCAACCTCCAACTATTTCCTTTCCTAATGTGATATACTACTTTTTAAAAAGAGAAGTCTACAAAAAGTGTGTTAATTTTCGTCTACATTACATTTCAATATCACAGTGCTAAGTATCTATTCAAGAAAAGACTGTCGCTTATAACAAACAGACCTGGCAACTTTGGCTCTGGAGCATGCGCCATGTGCGTGAGTGTGTTTGGGGGCGTGCATATAGCCAGGAAACAAGGAAGTGGACAAACTGCCTACCGCAGTTGTGTTTTCCTTTATGTTAGGAGCTGGAAGATAATCAGGGGGATACACACAGACTTAAGAGCCCCAAGAAGAAACTTCACATCTAGAAACAAGCCCAAAAAACCACGACCTGCAGCCGTGACTCACGAGATTTTCAGCCTTTAGACGCTTATAACGAGCGGACTTGGCAACGCTGCTCGTGTCTGTGCGAGCAGCTGAGAAGGCAGCTTCAGTGTCAGATCTGTCCGAGGGAAATGTAACGTCGCGCTGCATTAAAAAAGGAACTACGTTTCGTTACCAAATTTTCAACAGTAACGCGTTACTTCACTTTTTACCCGAAGAAGTAGTTTCGTTACTGTAATGTGTTACTTTCTAACGCGTTACACACAACACTGCATGTGAGTCTGTTTTTAGGATTAATTCAGCAATATATTTTAACCAGCTGTTTATACTCTCTCTTCAAATGCCTGAATTGCATTTAAAAGTGGCTTATTAACACAGACTAAAATGAAGCATTTAAATTTTGAGAAAAAAAAAATATTCTTGAACAAAAAAATCAATTTGAAAATTGTCAAACAGAACATCCCAGTACTTATGTGAAATCGATTTTTCCTCGCACCCTAGTTTTTTCACAACCAAATATATTTAACTTTTATGTTTTTGTGTGTTCTTGTGCGTAGTATATTTTTGAAAATCTTCCCAGAGTGGATGGGAATTTTGTTAAAAGAGTAGTAAAAACTCAGTGTGACAGCCTTGGTACTGGTGCATACACAGTGATTAAGTCTTAAGCTATCAGACTTTTCCAAGGCTCCCTGAGAGTTAAAATGCATGCACATAGGAAGAGTCCTGTAGAATATAAATATGAATATTATTGATTACATTACTCAGCCATATTGTATAAATACCGTCAAAAATATGGTGGCTGCACATTAATTAGAAGTTATTGATAAAACATCAGGGACTGTGCTGGTTCAGCAGGCCACACATTATTAGGGAAAGGTTAAGTGCCCAGTCGACATTTAATTTCCTCTCTCCATCTCTCCCTCTCACTGTCGCTCTTTCCTTTTCTTTCTTTTCCCTCTACCCTTCCTCCTTAATCCCCCTGTATACATTTTGCTCCTTCTATTTATTTCCTCTCTACATAAACACTTGGATCATAATTTTGCATGAGATTTTATAGCGGGCAAAGCTGAGCTGCAAAGAAAAGTTGGTTCCCATTGGTTCTTCTCAGTCCTCTCATGCATGTAAACACACACACAAACACACACCAGTCCTCGCTGTCATTTAGCAGCATCCTCTTCAGCAACGCGCCTGCAAGATGGATGCCCTCTCACACACATTTATCCGCCAGCACCGCGGTGCTTTATTATCTAATTTTGACAGCTCAGCCCCGCCCATTGAGCTGCCGTAGCGCTGCCGCCGTTTCCCCCAGGGACAGTCTGGGTGAGGCCTCTGCTGAACCCAATCGCAAAGTGCTAAACGTGCAGCGCAGCTCGAATGCTAATTTACTGTAACCAACGCGCTGAAAGACCTCCTGTCATTGCAGATACCACTTCCACCCCCCCCCCACCCCCCCCACCTCTCTCAGCCTTGGCTTGGCTGCTCCCACAAAAATAAAAACAACACACACACACACACACACGCACACAAAACCACGCACATGCATGAACAGCAGCAGGCAAACTCAGTCCAACTGATTTTTTATTTCTCTCTACTCCATAAAAATCTGCATCTTCATCGCTGTCCAGGGTCCAAGGTTTACTGGGGCTGATAAAAATGATGATTTTGAGGGAGGGTGTAGGCGCCTGAGGGGGGAGATGACAAGACAAGATTGAAATGTGTGTGTGGAGCGGTGGCAGTCGGGCGGTGAAGATGAGGGATGGCTGTCCGCCTGCTCTGAGGTCTGAGTGGATGAAACATTAAGCCACCTTAGGATAACTGATGGAGGCTTGATGAATGGTCGTAGTTAGCGTCATCGCCATTCATCATGGCGCCCAGAATGATTGTGATTCATCAAATGCAGCGGTTTGCATTAGGATTAGCTTATGCTTGTTTTTCACGCCATCTGAACTGTGCGGCTCGTCATGAGAGTGTGACAGCCGGCCTCGTCAGGCTGTCACTCTCAGGTTTGATGGCTGAAGACAAGTGAGTAAAGTGTTTAAGTATGCTCAGTGCAACAGCTTAAATCAGCATCAGGGTAAACTAAGATGTTACAGATTTCCTTATGATCCTTAAAGTTAAATTACATTTTAAAGATTTCTGCTTTTTCCCTTAAAGGTTTGGATTTTTTGTGGAGACATGCCCTGCATACTGTCAGAGTTAGCATCGTGTCATTTTTGTATTTCTCCTTTGTTTATATGCATTGAAATGCATAGCATTAGGACCTACACTATATTGCTAAAGTTTTTGCTCACTCATCCAAATAATCAGAATCAGGTGTTCCAGTCACTTTCATGGCCACAGGTATATAAAATCAAGCACCTATGCATGCAGACTGCCTTTACAGACAATTGTGAAAGAATTGGTCACTTTCAGGAGCTCAGTGAATTCCAGCGTGGAAATGTGATTGGATGCCACCTGTGCAACAAATCCAGTTGTAAAAATTTCCTCACTCCTAAATATTCCACAGTCAACTGTCAGCTGTATTATAAGAACGTGGAAGTGTTTGGGAACGACAGCAACTCAGCCACAAAGTGGTAGACCACGCAAGGTCACCAACTTTCTGCTAAGTCAATCGCTACAGACCTCCAAACTCCATGTGGCCTTTAGATTAGCTCAAGAACAGCGCAGATGAAAGCCTTCACATATGTGCAATAAGCATTGGATGCAGTGTGCAGTAGTGAGTGTAGCAGCCACACCGGTCTCTAGAGCAGTGGGGTTCTCTGGAGGTGTGACTAATCAAGCTTCTCTGGCATCTATGGACAAGTCAAGCCATTAGCATTATTGTGGCATCTGAAGGTGCCTGTCAGGAGAATGGTGTGAGATTGTGGTGAGTTTGGTGGAGGGGGATTATGGTGTGGGGTGTTTTTCAGGAGCTGTGGCTTGGCCTTAGTTCAAAGGAACTCTGAATGTTTCAGCACACCAAGACATTTTGGACAATTCCAAGCTTCAGCTCTGTCAGTTTGGACATTCCTCTTCAACATGCTTCACTCTGCACAACAATAAAGACTTTGCTGACAGAGTCTGTTGTGGATGACATTTGCACCAGTGCACAAAGACAGTAACCCGATGACACAGACTTTGGATGAATTTGACTGGCCTGCACAGAGTCCTGAATGACCCCCGATAGAACACCTTTGGATGAAGTAGAGTGGAGACTGAGCCAACAAAAATTCCCAACATCAGTCCTAAGCCTCACACATGCAGTTCTGGAAGAATGGTCAAAAATTCTATAAAGTGTTTGGGGAGCGACATAGCTTCAGCCAGAAGAGAAGAAGCTGTTATATGTCACTTATTGGTGGACATTGACAGGTGAATTGAACTATTAGAAATACGGCAGGACTCCATTGCATAAAGGGTCACTGATATGACATGCATATTTTTGTGTCAGAGTACAACATCCTTACAGAATAAATTAAGCAATTCATCAAATGTATTACTTTAAAGTACAAAATCTATTTCATGTTAATATATCTCCAGCACACTCATACAACACTTTTTTTTTTTTTTTTTGGGCACCTCAAACCCCCAAATGTCAGGTGGTACAACCGTCCATGCCAACGAACATTCGAGTTAAACTATAAAATTAGTATGTCAGTGATACTAAATTTAAAAAATGTATACTGTGGCATAATTTCATTTTTGAAACTTTCCAAATAAAATACTTCTTCCAAATAAAATAGTTTTTAATCTGTTGAGGTAGCTCAAAAACTTTTGTCCTGCCATTTGCAATTTGCAATTTACTAAATATCAGGGTGGCGCAACTGTAACATTGGACTTTTATTTTGAAGTGAAAACGAGATAACTGTAAAAGGATATTGCATCATCCAGAGGACCCCAACTGACACCTGAGACCAAGTGAAAAGTTTTGTAGATCTCTCTCAAAGACTGATAAAAATTCATATTTTTAATTCATCTGTAGGCTGATACAATTTCCATGCCAGGTGGTACAACCAATGTAATACTATTGAAATATCATTTTAACATAAAATTACAAATTTTATCTAAAAATGCTACATAGTTACTTAATGACAAAGGTTAATGCGTATACAGTTGTCTTAGCAGATGCCTGTTTAAACTGAAAATAAGTTGTAATGTCAGGCAAAGCCACCAGTGAGTCAGGTGGCACCGCCTGCAGGGAATGTCACTATAAGAGATAAATAGTGGTGCTAAAGCCATTATTAGTTAAATTTCAATTTTTATTCTTCTATTTTTTTAGTTAAAATGGCATAATTTAAAGCTTTTGTCATAATTATCATTTGGTATTGATACAATCTTATTTATACCAATGCTATTAAAGTTCCTGCTAATTGATTAATTCTTCAATTATTCCCTTATTGATTCCTGTAGATTATTCCTGTGAGCAAATGTTGGCCTGTAGATTTTCAGCCTCAACAATGTCAAACACACGTCACAGCATAGATAACTGCTTCTGCAAGTTGCTGGTGTTTCCACTCCCTTAAGGTTGTGCAGCAGGTGCCTTTTGTAAAAGATTAAGCCACAATTCTGATGCTTCTGAACCCTATCAGTGGAGGGAAATGATAAGGGAATTGATTAGCAAAAGGACTCTAGATATTTATTTTTTGATGGAGCTGTTAACGATTTTCAACTGGAATTGGTGTTCGATTCCCATCCCTAGTAAATATTGAATTAACTAATCATTTACAAAGGTAAATTGTTTTTTTCATCATTGATTTATCATTAATTAATACAGTTGCATGAAAAAGTATGTGAGCCCTTTGGGATTACTTGGATATCTGCTTAAATTGGTCATAAAATATGTTCTGATCTTCATCTAAGCCACATCACTAGACAAACACAGTCTGCTTAAACTAATACCGCACAAAAAAATGTTTTCATGTTTTTATTCAACACAATATATAAACAGTCACAGGGCAGGGTGGAAAAAGTATGTGAACCTTTGGGTTTAATAACTGGTTGACCCTCCTTTGGCAGCAATAACCTCAACCAAACATTTCCTGTAGATCAGACCCATCTTCTACACCATGTTTTCTGTCATTTCTAATGCGGTCAGGTGGCACAACTGTTCCTCATCAGTTGGTGCGACCAGGTAAAATACTAACTTAAACCATCAAATAACAAGCTAAAGTGAACAAAAGTAGATATGCAGGACGAGAAGAGCTATTTTATTGAATTCATTTATTTGCAAATTTTTTATTTAATTTTTTTTGTCAAAAAATATGAAATCAAAAGACAAAAATACTTAAAATCTAGACTCTAGAATGTAACACGCTTGAATTATTTTAGATAGAAAAATGCACCCTCAAATTAATAATGTATGAGTCACCGCAGACACTTGAGGAATAATTGCCCAAAATGTCACTTAGAAAAATTAACAGAAATATATTTAAATACTTACATATTATTGGTTGTACCACCTGACATTTTCGGGAAGGTAAAGTTAAAAATACTTAAAAAAAAGTAATTTAAAACATAAAAAATTGTAGTTACCGGCTGAAATCCGTTAAAACACTTTGTCCTTGACTCAAAAATATGCATAACATCAATTTTCAAACTTTTTAAAAATACCCTTTTAGACCCTCAATTTGTCATTGACCCATTTGCACGAGCCTCCTTGCTTTTATTTGGCTCATATTTGTCCCTCAGACCAGCTTTTGGAGCAGATGGGAAAAATCGTCAGAATGTTATTGTTTGGGTCACATGCCCTTTGCAGTTCCCCTCCTTTCTTATCTGGCAGTCAACTTATCAACTTATTGAACACAGCACCAGATCCAAAGGTTTCGATGATGGATTTTATCTTTACAGTGTTTTTGTCATCAATGATGATGACATCATTTCGTTGACAACCCTTTTTTTTCATGACGATAATGGGATGGTGAAGGGTTAAAGGTGGCTCTTTGATGACTAAAACATGACGAGACGTGTGTGAATTTTTGGTGATGAGACCAGACAGGACTAAAATGTCAGTGGGTAGTCTGTCAGACATTAACAGTGCATAACATTAATGCCTATTTTGCGTGTAATCCATCTGTCAAAGCTAAAAAGGATCAGTAATGCTGCTGCATCATATCTGTGTTTGGTCACACCCACCACCTGGCATGCAGTGCTTATTATACACAACACACCTGCGGTCAGCTGGTCACACACTGACACGCTTAATAATTCACATATGAACCATGGTGGCAGCGCCAACAAAGAGACTTGGTGTTCGAAAACGAGATGACTGAGTAGTTGCAACTGTTGTAAGTGTAACTTGTTGTAGAATGTTTGCATAAGTTAAAGATATTGGATTACTTAGGGATGCACAAAATTGGGGTTGTATGATGTCTATTTTCACAAATAGTATGCATCTTAATTACAGACAAGGTTGTTGAGAATCAAGTACCATTGCTCATATTCTGGACATATACAAAACCCAAAACCAGTGAAGTTGGCACGTTGTGTAAATCGTAAAAAAAAAAAAAGCAGAATACAATGATTTGCAAATCCCTTTCAACCGATATTCAATTGAATACACAGCAAAGACAAGATACTTAATGTTCGAACTAGTAAACTTTATTTTTTGCAAATATTAGCTCATTTGGAATTTGATGTCTGCAACATGTTTCAAAAAAGCTGGCACAAGTGTCAAAAAAGACTGAGAAAGTTGAAGAATGCTCATCAAACACTTATTTGGAACATCCCACAGGTGAACAGGCTAATTGGGAACAGGTGGGTGCCATGATTGGGTATAAAAGCAGCTTCCCTGAAATGCTCAGTCATTCACAAACAAGGATGGAGCGAGGGTCACCACTTTGTGAATAAATGCATGAGCAAATTGTCAAACAGTTTAAGAACAACTTTTCTCAACGAGCTATTGCAAGAAATCTAGGGATTTCGTCATCTACGGTCCGTAATATCATCAAAAGGTTCAGAGAATCTGGAGAAATAACTGCACGGAAGCGGCATGGCTGAAAACCAACATTGAATGCCCGTGACCTTCGATCCCTCAGGCGGTACTGCATCAAAAACCGACATCACTGTGTAAAGGATATCACCACATGGGCTTAGGAACACTTCAGAAAACCACTGTCAGTAACTACAGTTCGTCGCTACATCTGTAAGTGCAAGTTAAAACTCTACTATGCAAAGCCAAAGCCATTTATCAACAACACCCAGAGATGCCGCCAGCTTCGCTGGGCCCGAGCTCATCTAAGATGGACTGATGCAAAGTGGAAAAGTGTTCTGTGGTCTGACGAGTCCACATTTCAAATTGTTTTTGGAAACTGTGGTCGTCGTGTCCTCCGGACCAAAGAGGAAAAGAACCATCCAGACTGTTATAGGCGCAAAGTTCAAAAGCCAGCATCTGTGATGGTATGGGGGTGTATTAGTGCCCAAGGCATGGGTAACTTACACATCTGTGAAGGCACCATTAATGCTGAAAGGTACACACAGGTTTTGGAGCAACATATGTTGCCATCCAAGCAACGTCTTCTTCATGGACAACCCGGCTTATTTCAGCAAGACAATGCCAAGCCACATTCTGCACGTGTTACAACAGCGTGGCCTCATAGTAAAAGAGTGCGGGTACTAGACTGGCCTGCCTGTAGTCCAGACCTGTCCCCCATTGAAAATGTGTGGCCCATTATGAAGTGTAAAATACAACAACGGAGACCCCGGACTGTTGAACAACTTAAGCTGTACATCAAGCAAGAATGGGAAAGAATTCCACCGGAAAAGCTTCAAAAATTGGTCTCCTCAGTTCCCAAACGTTTACTGAATGTTGTTAAAAGGAAAGGCGATGTAACACAGTGGTAACTAGAAAAGCACTCGCAGAGCTCAGACCTCCGCCAGCACCACAGTCCTCTCCCATATTGTGATTTTTACCACAATATGGGAAATGTAAATATTTAGATTCCTTGACCATGAAAACATACCATTAGCAATTGGTTTGAGAATTACCTCCGCCAAGAAGATTATGTTTTGGGGAGAGTTTGTCTGTCCATCCGTCTGTCTGTGAACAAAATAACTCAAAAAGTAATGGTTGGATTTTGATGAAATTTTCAGGAAATGTTCAGCATGGGAAAAGGAAGAACTTATTCAATTCTGGTGTTGATCCGGATCAGCGTCTGGCCACCATGACGAAAAATGTGATTTTTGTGAATAACTACTGAACTAAAATAGATATCATTATGAATCCAATTGCTAATGGTATGTTTTCATGGTCAAGGAATCTAAATATTTCCATGAAATAAAGGTAGGACTAATATTTATGGTGAAAATCACAATATGGGTGAGGACTGTAGGGCTAGCGGAGGTCTGCGCTCTCCGAGTGCTTTTGTAGTGATATCTATTTTAGTTCAGTAGTTATTCACGAAAATCGCATTTTTCGTCATGGCAGATCCAGACGGTGATTGGGATGTTGCCATAAAATTCTAAGTTGATGATTATTTGCAAAAGAAAATAAAGTTTCTCAGTTCGAACATTAAGTATCTTGTCTTTGCAGTGCATTCAATTGAATATAAGTTGAAAAGAATTTGCAAATCATTGTATTCTGTTTTTATTTACAATTTACACAATGTGCCAACTTCACTGGTTTTGGGTTTTGTATGTACGTTTATTGCAGTTTAGCACATTCCCTGAAATAAAGCCACAATTGCCAAAGTAAGAATGTTTTTGTGCTGTTCATCGAATAATTTAACAATAATTTGTTCAAAGACCAATACCTTCCTTTTTTAACTAAAACTAGACTAAAACCCTTTTGAGTTTTCGTCAACTAAAACTAGACTAAAACTGTCATGAATAGAAATAACTAAAGGGTAACTAAAACTAATAAACATGTTCATTAAAAAGACTAAGACTAAATCTAAAATGACTGCCAAAAACAACACTGCTTCTTCATCAAATTTGCCATATTTAACACATTTCTCTGTGGTTTCTTGTTCAGAGCAAAGCACTTCAACTATCAGTGAAAGAGAGAATATTCTGACTTCGAAGAACAGAGAAGGTGTGCCAGTTTATGCCGAAGGTGCTTGTTCTGTGCCTGTTGCTGTATTTTCCGCATATAAGTCTCTCTTGAGTAGGGATGGGTACCTTTCACATTTGAACCGATACCAGACCGATGCCCGGTACCTGGGAATCGGTATCGGTACTCACTGGTACCAATTTTCCACCAAGTTCTGCGATTATTATTTCTTCTTTGTGTCTCACAAGAGCTGCATGTTGGGTAGTAACCGCAGCACTGCCCCCACAGTTTAACAGTGGTACTGCTCCATTTGGCCATTTGTTGAATTATGTATATTTTTAATATTTAAGTTGCACCTGACTGGACCAGTCAAACGATGAAAAAAGTACAACTATATTTGATCCTTGGCACATTTGTCACTGCTGACTTTTATAGTGGATTAAGTGTATAATGGATAATACGTGATCATTAAACATGCAACACACTTAGTACAGTGTGCTGCAAAGTTACAAATACACTAGTGATGTTTCCTCCTGAATAAGCAGAGGAGAGGATGCTGTGACTCAAACATTTCTCTTTTTTTGGTTTTATACAAAAGCAAAGTGAGATGGAACCCTCTGAAATGGACTGTCAGCCCAGAGCCTCCCATTCAGCCCATGATGGAGTGGGAAATCAAGTATTTTCCTTGGAGCAGACGGTGCTGGCTGAATACCTTCTCCAGTGTTTCAAATGACACGGAAAAGGAGAGTTCCTCCAGGCATTTATGACCCATGATACTGTATATCATATCTTTTTACATAGCTTTGCATCCAGTGATTTTTAACACACTGAAATCAGCATTTTTTTTTTTTTTAATCTTTGTCATTTCCCATCTTACCCTCTTCTGTCTTGTCTTAAAAACTGCAGAAAACATTTTGACAACCAAGAGATCTGGAGTAAGAAATGTGCTCCACCTATTGTTTTACATTTCATACTAATATAAGCAAATGTCATCAGCAAAAGACATATTTTTCCACAGCCTACTCACTTCTGTGTAACAATTCAACAACAACAATACACTCTCTCTGATTTAAAGATGAATAAAATGCTTAGAGAACATTATTCCTACAAATCTGGTTGTTTTTGCACCAAACAATGAGTGGGTTTGGCAAAAAAAAAAATACACTTCTGGTTTTAGACTGTAATCACACAAACTCAGGGGTGTTAGTTCTCCTCAGACTTAGGACTCTTTGTGGCACTTTTTCGCCCCCTCCTAAAATCGGATAATCCTCATTTTATGTCCACGCTTTGCCACTGTCGTGCGGTGCTTCATCCATTGAATTGGTAATTTCATTCCAATCCCCCCCCAAGGCTCGCCCCGCAGTCCTAACCGCCCCCTCCTCCCCTTCCTCGATCCTTACATGCGGGCCCTGCATTTGGTCAAATTGCCTAAACCCTGAGCGATTGTAATTTCTGAAGAGGCTGCCGAGTGCTGCTGTGAAGGAGGGGAGAAAGGAGGAGGGCAGAGCAATACCGGAGGAAAATAAAAAAAAGGAGGATGGATGGATGGTGGTAGCATTGGGGATGCAGGAGCTGGAAGCGAGGTGTGAGGGAGAGGGGGAGAAAGACGGGAGGACGTTGAGATGGATGGATGAGGAGGCGGTGTTAAGTGCTCTCGCCGAGGAGTCGAGCCCTCCCTCTTGCTGGTCGCAGCCTCGCTCTCGGCAGTCTGATCTCCTTTGAAGCAATTACCCTTTCACCTGGACAAGCTCATCACAGAATCACGGCAGTCACCCCCACCACACCGCAAACACCTCCACCTCCAACACCAGACTCTAACCAAGACTGCACACACTAGAGAACCGGGGAGATGGTGGAAAAAAGTTGTGCATGAACAAAACATAAATAATGCAACACAAACATAACCTTTACCCTGGAATAAAGACCACAGCTGAACCATCACCCCTCAAACAGTGTCAACAAAACTAAATATAGAGGGGAGCAGACACACGGTGGCCCAAAGAGCCCAGATACACTGCCACATGGGTACTCGCATACAGTTATACAATATAAATGCGGCTGGCTACACACTTGACCATTGCAGGCCCAGTTTAGGGCATTATCTGACTGTATACCACCCAACACTGCTTATGGACAGTCATCTTTTACAATTTTCGATCAAAAAAGACTCGGGATGAGAATCCAAAACCAATTCCAGTTGAGAATTGATGACTTACTGACAGAATGGATAGTTGTCTTAAGGCGAAACAATTGCTGAATAACTCCCTCCACTCACAAGCATTTCTGCAAATGGCCTTCCAATTGAATGATGTCACAGTCTCATAAGAGGCAGACAGCAGAAATGATAACTAAATCAAAGATGTTGTCAAGACAGACATGAAACAGAAATGAAATATAATGTCCACTTTCTGTGTGATTCAAAGAGTGGAACCACCAGCAGCTACAGAGGTATTTGCCTATGCTGCACAGTGCTACCTACAAGTGCTGACAAGGCATTTCCAACATTTCCAGATGGGTTCTTGTTAGAACTGTAGAAAACCGCTGTATCTCACACTGTTAACAAATCCTTTAAAAAATTCCTTGGTCCACATCCAGATTTGAATCACCACCAAAATTGAATAACTTATAATGACCAGCATAATCCAAAACCATACATTACTTCTCTGGTTATTTTGCAAAAAAGTCAGACAGACAGACAAACACAATCAAAAGCACAACCTATTATCAATTATCTGAAGAAGTCAAACCGGATCCCTCTCTCCTGCAACATTTTCCAGTTCCTCCTGGTGGATTCCAGGACATTCCCAGGCCAGACAGTATGTTATCCCTCCAGCAAGTTCTGGTTTTGCTCCAACATCCAGAGGGGACTCAGTGTAGCACTGCAGCTCCTTTGCATTGAAAGGAGTCAGTTGGTGGTTCAGGTATCTGATTAGGATGCCTCCTAGTAGTCTTCCTGTGGGATTTTCTGGGGACACAAAAGTAGGAAGAAAACATCTGTGATAAATGAACTGAAAAGATAAGAGTGAAAATAGAGCATGTACTTCAGCATCCTCTCCTATACTACTATATATGTTTTGTACATCAATTTGTGTCGAATTAATTTTTTAATGTGTAAGAAACACAAAGTACTTATTTTCTCCACAAAATTGGCAAAAATAAATCAAGGGATAGCGTATTACCAGCTTAAGCTTTATTGAACTGCTTTAAAGGATGAGAAAGCAAGGTTGTTATCCCTGCTTGAATGCATAGAAAGAAAGAATGACTTGTTTCAAGAAATTCAGACTGTTGCATTGTGTGTTTGGTCTAGGCTTATATTATAAGAACAATAAATTCACAATTTATTGGACAGCCCTGTGGACCAACTTTACTTCATGCAGAAAATCAGCAGGAATTGGTTGTAGGTATGGTAGAGTGAGTTGCAACCATGCACTTATTGTATGTTGAGACTCTCCTACTCTCGATGCCTCTCTCCAAGACCATCCTGTGTCTCTTCATTGTAAGGTAAAAAACATTTTTAACAGAGGTAAAAAATATTTGAAGTAGAAAAGAATTCAGAATTCAGAGAGTGCAGACCTCTGCCAGTGCCACAGTCCTAACCAATATTGTGATTTTCACCTAAAATATTAGTCCTACCTTTATTTCATTGAACTATTTAGATTCTTTGACCATGAAAACATACCACTAGTAATTTTATTCGTAATGACATCTGTTTTAGTTCAATAGTTATTCATGAATATCATATTTTTCGTCATGGCAAATCCAGGCGGTGATCCAGATCACTCCCAAAATCTAATCATTTGTTCCTTGTCCCAATCCGGACATTTCCTGAAAATTTCACCAATATCTGTCCAATGATTTTTGAGTTATGTTGCTAACAGAGAAACAAACTACCTAACTAACATACAAACAAACAAATGCTGGCAACATTACCTCCTGGCAGAGGTAATTACAGAAGAGAAAATCCTCGGGAATTGTTGATGGACTCTTAAGGAATTGGAACTATGACCAGAAGCGATAATGGCATTGGTGTCCGTCTGAACTTATCTATTCCTAACTGTAGAATGGGAATCAGGAGAAACTCAGAAAAGACTGGGTAATAATCTACTCTAAACTTTTGTATAAATGATAAACCTGCCATCTTTTGTTCATGAGGCTGTTAGATCTTAAACAGGTAAATAATGTACATAAATGGGTAGTGAGGCCAACTGCAGGATATGCTTCCCCCTCATGGAGTCTACATTTGATGGTGATGGTGATTGCAGATAAAGACAAAGATGAGGAGGGCTTTTTTGGGACCTACACTTGAGCATTGACTTTACTCTATTGTAATGTCCTCATATTAGGAATGAGTTGTGAGGCCAACAGCAGGATAGCATATCCACCTTGGAGTGGACTGGTGGTGTTGGTGGTGATGAAGGATGTGGGATAAGATGAGTGGTAGTCTTCTGTGGAGCTGGACTTGGACACTAATGAGATGGATTAGGCTTCACTGAAATGTCTCCTTAAATGGGTTGTAAGACCAGCAGCAGGATAGTTGAACTTGAAGTCAACTCATTAACCTGATGCACTAGATGGACTGTTTCACACGTCCATGGGACATATATCATAGGGGTCACAGTTCCTGTCCTGAATTAAGGGTAGACACATCCTGCGAAACATTTTCCCTGTGATAAATATATATTGTTTCCCAAACAGCAAAAACTCCACCAGGGCATTTCCAACATTGTTGGGCAAGTTTTTATCAAAAATGTCGAAAACTGTCCCATCCCAAACTGTTAACACATCTTTGCAAAATATCTTGACTAATCTGGATTTGATCAACACCAACATGTTTTCACTCCCTCCTTTTGTCCTGATCAATATTTCCCTGAAAAGTTAAACTGTTAATAACAAAACAAATAAACTAAAAAATGCTGGCAGAAACATAACATCCTTGCTGGAGGTAATTACACTGATTATTAATTTCTCAGTTGGCCTCAAAAACCTTTAAATGCAACATTCACTTCAAATGCAGATGAAGTGAATGTGTTTCTGTATGCTCTGTCCTTCAGTAACCCCCACTGCATGCTTTTCTGAAGATGCAGTAAACAGAAAACAATCATGAAGCCCTATAGTAGCAGGGAAACACTTCGATTTTTCAAGAACACACTGCTGAATATTGACTGAATCAATTATCAGTGGATTCTTTCTCACAAATAGACAAAGGTTGCATTATAAAAATTGCAAAAATATTCTCAGCCACAGAGGTTTCACTATAAGCATCTGTTTTTCTTGCTTTTTATTTTTTTACTCCAATGAGGGGTTAACTTAATAAAGCAGAGCTGCCAGTTTGCCCTGTTCTAACACCATGAAAAACCTCCACTTAGTATGTCCGGGCATATGCAGTTTGAATATATGTGTATGCGTTTGTGTGTGTGTGTGTGTGTTTGCGTGCCTGTCCGTCGACAGTTTGGGCTCGCACGCGGTCCTGTCAGGGGTCTGTGCAGCTAATCTTTATGCACTCTGTGACCCCCTCACTGCAAACCCTGCTAAATATATTATTCCCCTGGGCCTTTCATTGCTGCTTGGTGTCAGAAATCAATATGTATGAGGCGCGTAGATGGGAATTTCTAATAGATCTCTGCGGCCCTGCGCTGCTCTTCAATATCTGCCTTGGACTATTAGTGCCGGCTCAGTGGCGGTGAAATAACCGAGATAATCTTTTAAGGTACCTTTCTTAAGGTGGAACGGGAACTCGCGCTCTGCATGCTCCAGCATACACCTGAATGCTTTAGACGGCTCTATTGTCTCAGGATGTTTATCAGAGGTAGTTTGCGTGCTCTCTCTTATTAAAAGATGTGATTCCTTGAATTAAAAACTCATGATAGTTGCTCTTAATTTTATGAAAAACTAGATACTAGATCTTAAAACAGTGAGTGGGTCTTCACAAGTGGTCATACATCTCCCCTCCATAATGTAGATGCATAAAGTGATGCATTCTGATGAGTAGAGGCGATTTTTTTCTTCGTGAGTATGTGTGTGTGCAGACGTGTAGGTGCAAGTGTGTCTGGAGGGATGTGCCACAGTGCTAATTGCCCATATTCCTAATGCGGGGATGATTTGCTGCAGCACTTAGCCGCAGCAGCCGCACAGGAACCTGACTCTAGTTTCTGTCTCTCTCTTTCTCCCCCCCACTCTACAACCGCTCCCCCCTCCTCCTCACTCTCCCGCTCCCCCCCGCTACGCTGAGGAGGAGAAGAAGAGACATCCGGCATCAGCAGGCAGTTAGGGGATTGGCGGGAGTGGTGGCGGCGAAGGCGGTGGTGGTGGAGGGAGGAAGAGGCGAGGTGGGGGCGAGCGGCGGAGCAGCGGTGGTGGTGGTTTGCTCAGACAGCGTGTGGTCTCGAGGGAGGGAGAGAGCCTGAAATTATTCTACGGTCACAGGCGCTTTTTTTTCCCCCCTCTCCATCTCCCGGCGAGGACCTCGGTATATAATCCTTGGCGCTCGCCTGGCTCGTATATCTGCCGTCCCCGAGACAAAGGTTATATCTCTCTCCTTCAGGAGCACAGGCCGCTGACCGAGGACCACACACCTCCCCCATTATCACCACATCATCAGCATACAGAGGGAAATTAATCACACCTACTGCCTTAATTTTCAGAGATTCACCATGTAATTTATTCAATCTGGGGACAAATGATAGCGTGGCAATAGGTCATAATAAGACAAGCCCACCTGATGAAAGCTTTTTTACATGTTTTTGAGGTACCATTGAATTTGCGTCTTTTGTCAACACGCTAGCCCTGAAACCCATCTAATTACGCTCCTCTTCCCTCCTCACTCAGGAAGCATCACAAACTCACGGCCATGACTCTGAGCACACATAAGACGAGAATAATTACACGTCTCTCTTATTCCCTCTCTGCCATTTCAGTGCCTCCTCGGCTCAGGCGTTACCAAAGCTCGGTGAAGCTACTTGATGCTGATTGTAAGAGTGAGATTATCATGAGATATTTAGATATAATTTAGCAGTATTATGGAGATTTGGGATTTATTAAATTTGGGTTGTTATGTGAGTGTTAAAACCTTAATGTGTTTGAATGAGGGCCTGAAAGTACAGCTCAGTGACTGGCTCATATGATGGCACAGGAAACTATGGTGGCCAGCATGGTTATACTACAGGAGCCTAAAATATTTAAACTTTGTAACTCTAAGCCAAATTTAGCAACTTTTGGTCCAACATGGGCTTTCAGAGTAATACGGTTGTAATGAAGAATGCTAAATGTATTAAGTTTATCAAACATTGCAGCCAAATAGAAAAAAGACTTTGAAGCTTATAGGACATATAGCCAGTCTCACAGTGCTCAACAATGATTAAGCCTAATTCCAATCCCTAATGTAAAAAAAAACTTTTAGTTTTCACACTCTGAGTACATCTGATCCACCTGTATTCTTCTTCTGTCTGAGCTGCTCTGTTGGAGGCCACTTTAAAGGAGACATATCATGCTGATGCATGATTTAATACTTACATATAATATTATAAATTTGAAAACAAGACCTTACACCCCCTTAATTTAAAAAAAAAATAGATTTTGTATTTTTTCCGATATCCTAGAACAAGATTTGATGCCTCTGAAAATAGGTCACTGCGAGATGTCCGCGAGATTTAAATCGTCGTGACGACACGAGGTACCTTTCTTTTTACTGGAGTAATCTGATAAAACACTTCCTCCCCTGTGATGTCCGTTAGCCACAAAACTGTCACCGAGGAACACATTCGTCCAGCAGCAGTATATAGATCCCTAGCTCACACTCACTCATTACCAGCTCTGGCCTGTAGGGGGACTCAATACGCGGTCGCTGCTTTGAGCCTGCCGGAAAATACAGTAGAAGAAGAAGGACAAGCTGGCTCTACCCCTGATAGAACTGACCAATCAGAGCACAAAGGGCTGTGACGTTGCGAGGTAACTGTAGGTCATCCTGAGATCCTCGTGTTTCAACAAGAGCTTCATAGTGGCTTAAAATGAGGATTTTGAGAACGCTATTGTGGGGCAATGAAGGAACTAAATGACTTGTACTGAGGGCAGAAATGCTTTACAGGCATCCTAGTCTGGCATCGTGAAAAGGAGAAACAAGCATGATATGTCCCCTTTAAGGCCACCTTGTCCACGTAGGTCCAGTCTACTCTGTTTGACCCATCTTCTCTATGATGATTGGTCATTCCATCACTGCTCAGTGTTATTCTTTCACAAGTCTTTCTATAGTCCACGCTCTGAATGTGCTTGCAACACTGACCCAATGGGCTTGAACTGCTTACAAAACAATGGAAAGACGTCACACTGGTGGATCTTAGGCGAACAAGCTGTTTCAGTTTGTTACTGGCGCTATTAAGGAGGGAGGGATAAAAGTCTCTATTCCACAGGCTTTTTGTCTTGCTCATAGGTGTGCTGCATTATGCAGAGAAGAAATGCAAAACACGCTATATAAACCTTGAAAAAGCCACTCCCGACGAGCAGCGAGCCCAGGATGTACCCTGCCATTTACCCAATGACAAGCTGGTGTTGGCTACAGTCCCTCATAACCTTGAAAAGGATTAGCGGTATAGATAATTGATGGATGGTGGATTGTTGTCTAGTGTGTTTCAGCTTTTTAAAGACAGAAAGGTGGTGGCCATGTACCTGACCACTCCTCATTTTAAGACAAAAACACCTCTGGGTGCTTTAGCACAATACAAAGTAAGTTTTTACCAACCTGGCATATCTATTCCAACAATTTGAACATAGGGTGTAAAAATGACAACTACCTTAAATGGGAAAGACACCATCTTTTATACCAAAATCATACAACTGGTATATCATAAGCCCACCAAATGATTAGCACTGTGAAACACAGTGTTAGACACTGTAATACATCCTAAATATTCAACTAGTCTCTGTTAAATGGAGCTTCAGAAAACTCGGTATTTTGACACTGGACCTTATTTTGGGTGTGTGTATATACTCATCAGACAAACATCGTTACCTTCGGAGTCCTTCAAGAAGTTATTTGAATCCAACGATGTAGCCGGTTATCCAGAACCCGGCAATGGAACTTCAGCGGAACACGGGGCCTGCAAAATGGCTCGTCTCTACCACAGCCTCTGCAAAATGTGAAATCCTCCAGAGTGATCTAAGGGCAGCTGTCTGGATAGACTATAAAAACTTGTCAGCGGTTTCAGTCCCACTCTGATTATCAGCATAACACATTCTGCCTCTTGCTGAGATCCGCTCGGCTTGTAGCGGTTTCATAGCTGAACCCACTCGAGCATCCTAGGCAGCTCCTCTTCTGTCCACCAGTGATGGCGAACACTATAACTCTGAGCGCAGGGCCACTATATAGCATTAGTGGCGGTCATTGTCTGCTCCTTCAGCTTTATTTCGTCTCCGGCTAGCAGTAGCATTGACCACTCCCCTCCGCATCCTTCTTCTCTTCATGCGGGTCAGCTCCTGCGTCCGTGTCTCGATGACGCTCAAACCGCCACACACTCCAGTAGTCTGACCTACTTCGTAGCCGACATCTTGACAGATCAGAATATCTATTCTGCCATGTTGCTGAGCACTGCGGCTAAAATCGTAGATTGGCTAAAAGTTACGGAAGAGCTGTAGCTCCATGAAGCTGACTTTGGAGGAATGAGTGATTGACTAACAACACTGGTGATGGATGAAAAAAATATAACCCGAAATGAAGCGATTTTTAGCACTATAGAGGAGCGTTCATGTTGCCTCATGTGAACATAATCTCTGCAAAATGCAAGGATCTCATTTCAGCTATATTTTTCATCCGTCTGCATCGACCTGTGGTAGTCAGCTCATCTTCAGGAGATTATGTCCCACGCTCATCTAATCTACCAAACCAGGTGGGTCCAGCTGACGAAGCAACTTTGATAGCTAAATAGCTATTGCTTTACAAAGCTGACCGAGCTGCACCTACTTGTCTGAGCGGCATTGAGCTTGAGCACACCCATGGCGGTGTCAAATCATACGGCTGTGGATCTAACTTTTGCATTGGTTGCTATGGTGCACCTAAAAAAAATTTAAAGGTGCACCAGCACAAGAATTAAGTGCACCCAAATTTTCATAGTGTCACCTTTAACGCCATTACGAGCAAATGTTTAAGGTGCTATTCAAACTGAAAAATGAAATAAATATCCAGATTTTAACAACCAACAACGTAACATTTAACAGGATGGTCTTACTCTACAATAAATTTGAAACTGAAAGACTGAAACTAAGGTAAATAATGAAAAAAACTATTCTCAAACCAATTTATAAAAAACGACATATAGGACAACACATTTCATGACTTTTTTCTTTATTTTTTTCTCTTTTTGTGACTTTTTTTCTGTACAACTTTATGTTCAGTCGCGTGAGTTTGGAGAGATGAATTCACTGCATGATCACATGACACCCCCCCTCAGTGCTGCCAATCTCAATAATTACCTCTCTCAGGTACCCATACACGCAAGGATACACCACACACGTGTTTCCACCGGGGGTACTGCACCAGGGAGAGCAAACGGCAGCCGCTCTGGGGTCAGTGAGGAGAAAAGAGGTGGAGGAGTGATGATGTGTGAAGAGGGAGGGGGGCTGCTGGTGTGTTTGTGATGGTATTGGAAAACATCAGGGAGAATTGGCTTCCTAAAGACAGGTGTCGTGGCAGGCGTGTGCGCTCCTAATTACACAAGGTCTCCCAAAGCCATTAGGAGCTGTCAGTAACATGAGAGGACACAACCAGCTGCTAAAAAAACTCAAGTCTACCATAACCCACTCCAGACTGCATGTGTGTGCAAGCAGGCTGTGCAGACTTTTACCTATCTGCATGTGACATTGTCATGCATTATTAAATATTTCATATAAGCAGATGTTAAGATGTGTTCAAGTGCAAAAGTTTATACCTCAGTTGAAGTTTTTAAGCTTGTTCATCTGGTTCTGGCTTATAAACTCAGGTTGTTTATTTAGCTTTGTTCTCGGGAGATTATTTTTTCATTATCACCAAGAGATTCATATCTAATCCTGTGAAAGCCTGGTTTGATTTTAAGCCAATTATATCTTTTAATATATTTGGAGTTGTTTGTGTTTTGTGTTTTTACAAATCAGAGCATTCCCCTTTCAAATAACACAAATTCGTCTAATTTGATGTAATTCCAAAAAAGCAATATAATTAAAAAATCTGTTTGCAAATAAAAGACTTATTGAAAAGTAGAACTATTGTCAGGTAGTTTCAGCCTTTACAGGGTAATCAACAGCAGTGAAAGTACAGAAGAGGATTCAGAACAAAAGGATGAGATGTTTAGTTTCAATGACATTAAACTTTAAGGGAAGGGAAGTTCACAGTTTGTGACTTAATAAACCTGACTTCTACATCCAAAATCTGGTCTGGTTATATTTTAGACAGTCCGTGTTGGTAACAAAAAACATCCAACTGTTCTAGAGATATGACCTTTTAGGGATTGTTTGAGTTTTTTGAATTGGGGTTTTTATGAGGTACACAGCACTAGCCTGAACATTAGCCACAGCGACAGAAATCTGCTCTGCATCTGTATCCAAACAGTCAGCACGGATGCTCAAGCAACATACAACAATAGCCGCAAGTGTTGAAGAGTTTTATTAGAGAACAAGCTACAAAAAAAGCATCGGGTGATTGCATCTTATCTAATTTTGTGACAACTTAACTTTTCCACTACCAAGCTGCTTTATGTTAGCACTACTTTGGTACATAACATGGCTTTTTTCCTTCCCTCAGCAAATTACTAATTAATATGCCATCTTACTTTTATTTTTCTCAAGTGTCAAGTTTACGGTTGTCATATATTGAGGAGAAACAATTCCCATCCATCTAATTTGCAGCAGTTGTTTCCTCTTGTGAAGTCTGCAGATTGTATACGGTCAGCACTGCTGGAGGAAGGACATGTAGGCCGTGCTTTCTGCTGCTCAGCTTGGTAGCGGAAAAGTAAGTTGACGTCATAAATCATGTTATAGCATACTATCAGCCAACACTGTTTATGTGACTTAAATTCACCCCAAACCCTTTTAACTCTATTGAGATGGTGACATCATGTATAGAAATGTATAATCCTAGCTTCCATGCCTATTATTTATATTCAGACGCAGAGATTTGTCCCTGTGCTTAATCTTCAGTCTGGTGCTGTGTACTTCATGCAACCCCAACCCATAAATCCTGAACTATCCCTTTAACAAGCAAAGGATAAGAATAGGCTGGCTGACCTTATCAACCTTTGACATGTTACCTCTGAAATGTTATTTTTGGATTAGATTGGACATTTGCTCAAGGTTTGACAAAAATCCCTCCTCAGTTCATGAAGATCAAGTTCTAAAGCATTGAATCAACTTTGACATCTAAAAAGACATAAGCTCAAGTTTATCCCTGAATAAGAGAGGACATTTGTGTTAGTGTGAAAAAGTGCAATCAAAGGTATTGTTCACAACAACATTGACCTTTAACTGCCATGATCTGATCAAAACATTTAAGTAGGTGCTACTACAGCTACAGTCCAGATAAAACAAAAATGCTTCCAAAGCTGTTAGCATCAATGCTAAGGTCTGTACTAGGGCCACTTCCTTATATTGACTTGCACATGGCTTCCGGGTAGATCCCACCTCTTCCTATTCCAATAGACACTGAATGGGCTGTCCCAGTTCTGGCCCAACTCAGTTATTATAGATTTGAGCTTGGCACAGTGGATCTGTCTGGTTATAGACATGAATAACATGAGCCCTGCTGCACTGCAGAGTTAGATATTTAAGGAAAGTTTTAAGAAAATCCCTCTTGACGATTCGCTTTCCAACGACTTCCCTGCATGGATGGACGGGTGGATGGGCAAAAGGACCAATGGACAACCTGAGAAAGTGATGCTTTTGGCTTCAGCTTCACTAATTCAGAGGCATAACGCCCTTTTCTGTCTGGAAGAAACTGTAAAATATAAACCATATCACAGATTTATATCACTCATAAATGCTTTAACTCTTCACCCAGGTCATATTCTCCTTCAAAAGCATGATCTCAGTGGTAAGAGCTTGATTTTTCACCACAACAGATCTGTATCTTTCAGAGGAAGAGACATATTACATCTCCTGGCAGAGTCAATGGAGATGTAGTTCTCGCCAATATTACAAATTTAATCAGTATCATCACAAACAAGCCCTGAGGTCAGAGATCAGACTGTTGTCTGGTTCTGAGGTCAGACTCTGTGTCATGTCTGTGTGCGTACAGTCCCCGAGCTGCTGCTCTGTGTTTGACTGGAGGAGATCTGCTGGGTTTTTTCTCTTCTGATGTTCTGTCACAGCTGGGACAGGGTGAAGTTTACCAACCTGGCAACGCACCAAGAGAGTTTGTGGGTCTGTCACTACAGTACTCAGCTGTACACCTGCACTTGCGCACCTGCTCACTGAGCCCACAAACAAACCATGCTGAAGGAGTTGGTACACAGGACAGTGTGGTGCTGTTTGGTAAAGTAAACTCCCTCTGCATGAATATAAATGAATCTTTAAACCGCATACTTAAGTTTTATCATGAAATTGAGAATTCTTTTAGGATCACCTTTCCACCTACAATAAGGCAGACGGCTGTGTTTTTTGTCACTTCATTATATTCAGTGTTTTCACCATCATTATCACCTCTTTTTTTCATGCTCAGGGTTGAGTCAAAATCACTTGAGGTCGCATGAGTGTCATATACAAAGAAAGAAAAGTTTGTAAGTATGTAGACAATGTGGGGATAGGAAGAGCAACAAGTCTACAACATTTTGAGAACTTATTTAGGAGATACCAACTCGATTAATGCTCGTTACTTCCATGTTGTTTGGGTCATATATCTTCATCTTATGAGACCTTACATGTGTGAATGCATTTTGGGTAACTTGATATTCCAGATGGACAGCTCAATACTGTATAGGGATGGGAATTGATAAGATTTTATTGATACCAGTGCTATTAACGATCCCGCTAATCAATCCAATTCTTTAATGATTCCCTTATTGATTCCTGCAGATTTTCCATGTGGGCAAATGTTGGCCTGTAGATTTTCAGTGGCAACGATGTCAAGCACACGTCACAGCATAGATATCTGCTTCTGCAAGTTGCTGGTGTTTCCACTCACCTTTGTGTAAGGTTGTGAAATAGAATAGGCACCTTTTGTAGAAAAATTAAGCCACAATTCTGATGCTTCTGAACCTGTCAGTGGAAGGAATCGAAAAGGGAATTGATTAGCAAAACAACCCATGATATTGATGACTTGATGGAGCTGTTAAGGATGCTCAACTGGAATTGGTTTTCGATTCCCATCCCTAATATCATACAGCGTATATTTCATTCATCCATCAGTTCAACAGCCCAAAGAACATGTTTGTGGAGAGCCTTTCATAAACATCTGGAAGGTAGTTGGATCAATCTGTAAATCAAATTCATGGTTGGCCAACAAGGTGACTTTGTAGGAGGGTGTTCCAAATGCAGAGTTAATGACAGAGTGTAATGCC